>OX276373.1:64088356-64450323 GCA_946251855.1 Alsophila aescularia
AGCCAGAGCAGAAAGGAAAATAATGTTTCATGTTAACCAAAGATCATAGAAAGGATCCTTTCTATGATCTTTGATGTTAATGCCAAAGATCACGCGCGCATTTTTTTTGTACCTAGCGCAGACCCACTGTAAAACGTAGTGTATGTAGTGAAATTCTCTTTGACCCAATGTACCTAGCATGACCGTGACGAGCTTTATCTTATCTTTTAGGTACTTATTGTACTAAATACCTAGGTATCTATTTTAAATAGGATTGATATTGTATTCTCAATAATGAGGCACTCATACTATGGTAAGCTAAGTACGATACAATCTGGGTTATATATATATATATATAACAAAATCAAGTAATGGAAAGAAGAAAACTACGAGTAAATATAGCGTGCATATTCTAAAAAAGTGAAGGCCTATTTGGTACACTCACCTCGACTCGACAATGATTCCGACAAATAACACACGCCTTGCGAAAAAAACCCTGAATGTTTTTGTCAAAACACTTAACTTTAGGCACCGCAATCCAGTATAATCACAAATATCACAATAGAAAATCACAGAGGACGCACAGAACGTGTGTTCGAGGTTACCGCATACTATTCTAGGAAAATCTTAGTTTTTTTACTTCTTATTTTATTTCGCGACGCGTATTCTCACACCGTTGCGCACGAGCACGAACCATGCCGAACGAACAGAACAGATTGTTGCGTGTGCGTTTGTGGTGCGGTGCGCGGCGCGGGAGCGGGTCAGTCAGTGTTGCTAGGCCATTTTATGAAATTTCCATAATCTATCAAATACAATCTCAATTTGATATTGAAAACCAACGCGAGTGAAATTCATATTAAAAATATAAAAGAAGATCGGAAATACTCTGACCAGTTCTTTTTGTGACTTTTTTGCGGTTTAAATGACCGAGCGAGCGCGGAGCGCGAGCGAAGTATCTCCGTTTCAGCTTGGGCCAAAATGCTTTCGTCCGGCAGATGTCCAAATATTCGGCTGTTCTCCTCTACAGGGGCCTGATCCTCTACTGATTTCTTACTAACCAACTATAGAATTAAATTTCATTATATATCTAGTTTTAGATAATATTGAAAAGGATTTCGTAACATACAAAACGAACCATTATCATGATACGTATTTGAGTTGTAACTAGTTATATGTGCTCACTCAATCCACACATTCTTGGAAAGTAATAAACAGTTATAGTGCTAGTTTTGCATACACCCCAGTAAATATAAATAGTTAACGTTTTAGTGAACATTTTGACTAAATATCCGCCATTTAGCATTGCGGATTATTTGTTTACTTTAAGAGATATACTTATTTTATTGTTTGTATGAAAATCCGTAATGTAGGGTCACCACACGTCTCAAAATAAAGGTCCTTCTTCGTTTTTTTTTTCTACAAATAATACCCAAAATGATTAGTGTAAACAATGTATTTGCTTATATTTTTATACAATAACACACAGCACAGATACATACATTACGTCTTTAAAATATTACAAAATGACAATATTTATTACTTCTTAGTACTATTTAGTACTTTTTAGTATTTATCATTACAAAATGTCCCCATAAATTAAACAATATGATAGCATTTTTATGCTAACTAGGCTTTGATCATGTAGATACACTGTGTAATATAAATTCAACGCACCCAAATGGCAAATGGTGGCAAATGGCGCCAAAATTTTAGAAAAAATACGATTAGCGCGCTAAATATAAAGAAAACCATACAAATAAATAAAATTGAAGTGTCTGTTTGTAATGTCAAAATAATAGCTTTTTACTAAATGCATATGAAAGTAATTTTAACGGTTTTTTTAGTTGTCAAACTTAAAAGGACTTTAACTCTGAAACTACTGATCCTAGACTACTAGTATTGAGGAAACTACTAGTAGTTTCCTTACTTAGAGGGTAGATCTCATCCAGGTTTTCATTTCATATGACAGCTGTCAAACTAAAAAGGGCTTTATCTCGGAAACTCTTGATCTTAGACTAGTAGTTTCTTTAATTATGGGGGGCGTTCACTTACTACGTTCGAGGACGGACGGATCACCCGCGCTATCACTGGAAATCGTTCACGGTGTCGTCGGGCGTTCGCCTGGGTCACCCAAAAAATAGGAGGGGAGGGGAGGAATAATATGAAACTGACACTTGACATTAGTCAGTTGTATGTGGACGTCCAAAGTCGTTCACTAACTCCGGATGATCGAGCGATAATCGCACGGATGATTCGAGCGTGTAAGTGAACACAGCCCCGGGTTTATCCGGCGGCGCGGCGGCACAGAATAAATAATAGTAAAAAGGCGTGTGGCGGCCGAGCGATTCCGGTCCGTGTTTTTTTCTGTTGCTTTAGCCTTTGATATCTTCTAAAGTATTCAATAAAATTACATTCTGTCTAAGACAATTATAATCTAGATTTCATACCCAATAATACAATCATATTTATTTGAATAAGGCTTAATACTGAATAAGAGAAAATAGCGTCGCAAGTAACGCAATAATTTATTAAAATTTTAATGTAATAAATGGTTACTTAGTGAGTCAACCGTAACATACAGAAATATGCCAAGACGGAGTTTCTTTAAGATTTAAGAAGAACTAAAATTATCTGGTACATAATTTATTATTTAGTATCTCTTAGTTTAGTCTACGGAAGCCATGTAAAAATTTTCGGTGACTTGGTTGCAAAATATTTTAGTTTTTATGTAAGTATTTTGTATATATAATAAAACTTCCGTGAAAACTTATCTAACTGATGGTGTAAACCGCATCAAAATCCGTCACGTGGTTTAGGAGTTAGCGAATATACAGACAGATAGACGTGGAAAGCCACTTTGTTTTATACTATGTAGAGATAGATAAGAAGTTAGAAAAGAGAAGAGATAGATAATTTTGACCCTAGAATAACACATTGGTTACTTGTACCAATAGAAATGACCACGCGGGCAAAGCCGCGGACACAGGTAGTATTTTGTTTTGTTCCGTGCACCTCATAAATATATAAACTAGTAAGTGCCTACACCTACATAACGAATAAATAAATATCAGTCAATAAAAAATAATAGGATAAGTTTACTGGCGAGTTCTGCCGGTTCGTTTGGTCGCGAGTTTGTTGTAATAAAACATGATTTTATACATTTTTGTGCTTGGTAAGTTTCAAAATCATTGCAGGTATAGTATAGGTCGCGTCATGTGGTCACACTGTGGTTACTAGTGTGGCAAAACGGTGTGACCACGAGTCCATCGCCAAAAACGGCATTTGACGTATGTACGAAGTTTGATGAAATTTGGTACTTCTGTCGTCGAAGTCCCTCAGCGAACTATGGAACGGCCTATGCTCGGGTTTCTCTGAGGGATCGCATCTGGAACGAGGTGATACGGCAGAGAACGAAGGTTACCGACATAGTTCAAAGAATTAGCAAACTGAAGTTGCAATGTTCTAGTCACATATGTCGTAGAACCGATAGCCGATGGGGCAGGCGATGTCTTGAGTCACTACTATTTATTCTGTGCTTGAGTGGAGGAGACCGCGTATAGACAAACGTAGTGTAAGACGCCCTCCGGGCAGATGGAGCGATGACTTACGCAAAATAGCTGTCAGAAATTACATGAGAAGAGGATCCTGATATCCCAGAAAAAATACCAATATAATACGTATAATATAATACGTTTTGTCATACTGATGTGACCACGAGGAATTAATTTTACTCGTGGTCACACTGCTTGGTGTGACAACGAGTAAGCTACAAAATATAAGACTCGTAGTCACACCAGTGTGGGAAACCGAAAGACCAATTACTTATCCATATATTTATGTGCAAGAATTAATTAATTTGTGTCAACGTGACAGTTGTCAAAGTGATAGGACGTCAAAGTGACAGTTTGAGGAAAAATGAGCAGAGATTGGGGGGAAGGGGTGTGGAGGAAGTGAGGAAGGGAGTGGGGGGGGGGGCAAAACGGTGTGACGACGAGTCCGTCGACGGGTTTTTTTATAAATTGCTCGGCTTGTACTTATCGGATTGAGATACCTAGTCAAACAATAAACAATCAAAGTAAGAGAAAAGGCACGTCTGCCTTACCAAAAAACTTTTCATTTTTTTTGTATAGCCTATGATGTTACTTGGTGTAATCTAAGGATTCTAACGATACCCCATACATCCAAATATGTTCAGAAATTTAAAAGTTATCGTGGAACAAAGAAACTCACATATATACATACATACATACATACATACATACATACATACATACATACATACATACATACATACATACATACATACATACATACATACATATATACATACATGAGCCCTGAAAATATTACACTCCATTTTTGGGCAGGCGCGCAAAATCCGGTTCAGTAGTGTTTACGTGATGCACGAACAAACAAAGACAAAGAAATAAAACATGCAAAAATAAACTGTAGCTAGCTTACTAAGTCCACTATACCATATATTTTGATTATCTTCATTGCACAGACTGTTTGTTACTTACTGCTTTATTATAATTACCTAGGTATATATATAGATAAGTTTCTCGTAAAAGGTCAAAGATACGTCGAACGGAAGCAACTTCGTCTGTATAAGCGCAAGTGTCCTGGCTGCCCCATACATTATTTGCTGATCAATATAGTTTTGATTGCTAAACACAAATTGCTGCCCAATTCAATTGTGTTGCCGACAGAATATATTTTAGAGCTGGGCATAACGGCAATTTTCTGCCGTCCGTTTATTATACCTCCATAACAGATACAAAAAATGTTTCCAGGGTTTTCCGTCACACTCTTTGAAAATTCAGATGTCTACGTTCAAGTGCGAAAAAATGACCACAATACGCCTGATGTAGATGCTCTTATTCACAAGGTGGTCACAGCGGACAGATTAAATACTTTTGTAAAAAGTAAGGCGACAAGTGGCTATATTGAAGGACACGTAAAAGTAGGTGAGACAACATTATTATAAATCATTATCATTATTCATTATTTTTATATTACATTATTAACATTTATTATATGTATGTATGGCTATAATTCTGTGAACAAAACCCGACTTCAAATGGAAAAAAAACAATAAAATTAAAAATATGGGATATGGCATTAATAATTCATATACTAATTTATTGCTGTGTGGTCAGTTCCCATCTACGAATTATAATTTTTTAGATAAATTATAATTTGTAATCATTTATTATATGTATAAATAATGTATTATATAAATTACTAGCTGTACCCGCGGCTTCGCACGCGTGTTCTTTTCTTTAGGTTCAAAGACCAATGTACCATGTGTTGGTATATTGGTCCTGGAATACCTGCCCTGCGAGCATAAATCTTATCGATCGGTAAAGATTGATAAATTTATCGATTTTATCGAAATTCGGTAGCATGGATCTTCTAGCCTCGGTAAAATTTTATCGATTCGGTAACATTCGTGAGTTTATCAATTTTAAAAATGGCAATGGCAATGGGATGCGGGATAACCGCCACCATCCCTTGCAGGGGAAGCCCTGCAAGGCGTGGTGGTGGTTATCCCCCATCCCTCTCTCACCCCCTCCCCTCCCCTAAGTACAAATGTACATATACCGATTCTAACGAACGAGCCATTACGCTTACTGGCGTAGATAGTATGTTCCTTGAACCTAACCTAAAGTAATAAGTACCTTAGCCAGTCGCTTACCGCGACGCGCACGTGCAGTATGCGCGCTGCTTTGCGTAATGTTAGATATATCGCCACCCGATGATCTATTAGTAACATAATACAAATATGACTTCCTTGCACAATTACTTGAGACATATCCCTGACAAGCTTGCTGACAGTCCGCTGTCCTAGTACGATATTGTATTCCTGGCCGATGCATCGTTGGTAACTGCCCACGGCGAAAATACATACAGGTGTTAGTTAGGACCTACAACAATGATTTCCAGGTAGGTGTTTAGACTGAGTACCTACTAGGTACCATAATAATAAAATTAGAACATGAGGTTCAATTACTACAAAAGATAATTTCTGGAAGTAGGTAAAACGTATCTAAGTATTTTGATATTATTATATGAAGTAGATACCTACTAACATTGATGAATATGTTACTATATGCTTACTACAACATGCACAGGCAGTACATTACATCGAATCCTTGTCAAATCGCCCTAAACACCTTGAATGAGGGCGAGGACAATTTCCTTATTAACTGTATTAATGCTGTTCTTCCAGATCGAAAGGATCTGGAAGAACAGCATTTTAAATTATTATTTTTAAGGATCCCTAAAACGTTGCCTATTAATACACACAACCGCGATGTTCTGACGCCTCCTCCTTTCGGCTTTCAATGTATATTGCCGAAATCCATTTTACAAAAATATATTTATGTTTGTCGTGTAACTTTGGAAAGCCGATAAAATTCGATATATTCGGAAAGATTGGCGTAATTATACCGACAACAATTGTCAAAAATAAGATCCATGCTTCCTATTGTCGTTATAAATCGATATATTCGATATGATTTACTTATCGACTTTATGTCGTTCTCGATAAAGTGCGTTCCGTGCTACCGACCTCGTTTTATCTAATATTTACGTCAAATTTGACATTGAAATTCGGTAAATTCGGTAAGTTTATCGTTCGATAAGATCCATGCTTGCAGGGCAGGACCAATATACCAGCATTGGAACAAAATTTCTTCAGCCGTCAAAAATACTTTATCAATTGCTCGGCTTCTAACTCACCGGATTGAGATACCAATTACACCAGATTTAAATCAAACCCTAAGCTATCTAACAATGAAAACCACATATAACTTAAGAAAGTGCCAAGTTGCATCAAAACCCGTCCATTACTTTCAGCGTGGTACGTGTTCTTTTAAATAAGTTTCAACCCCTAAATAATAACCCATAAATTTTTCGAATGTAAAGTATCCTATGTCGTAGTACGAACTCAAATCATACCAACTTTCTTTTGAATTCATCCAGTAGTTCCGGCGGCGTGATGCGTGGCTAAGATACAGACTGACAGACATACAGAGAAAAATAAAAAAAACATACAGTATAGGCTTCATAATAGAATATAGTGTAAAATAAAAAAATAAAAACACTATATCTTTAATATACAGAATTTGGACCCATATCCCACAGGAACCCTTTTTTTTCGGGACAAAATGTATCCATAATTTTCACCTATCTTATAAACTATGTTTGTGCCAAGTTGCATCAACATCCGTCCAATAGTTTCAGTGTGCTAAGTGTTCTTTTAAATAATTTTCCACCCCTATCCTGCAGGAACACTTAATTTTTTCGGCATGAAAAGTATCCAATGTTCTACCTCGAAGTGTGAACTCAAATCATACCAATTTTCAATTGAATTCATTAAGTTTTTTCGGCGTGGTGCGCTGCCAAGGTACAGAGAGACAGACGGACAGACAGACAGACAAACAAAAATAAAAAAATACGGTGTTGGCTTTAGTATTGAACATAGAACGTCCTACAAAAAAATTACATAATATCTTCAATTTACAGAACTTTGGACATTCTCCCGAAGGAACACTTTATTTTTGGGGATAAAAAGTATCCTCCATTTTTATCCATTATATAAACTATGACTGTGCCAAGTTTCAACAAAATCCATCAAGTAGTTTCAGCGTGATACGTGTTCTTTTAAATAAGTTTCAACGGCTATCCTGCAGGAACCCTTTAATTTTCCGGGATGAAAAGTATCCTATGTCCTACCTCAAAGTATGAACTCAAATCATACCAAATTTCATTTGAATTCATTGAGTATTTTTGGCGTGACTTGCACTTCCAAGGTGCAGACAGACAGATGGACAGACAGACAGAAAGACAAGAAAATACAGTTATGGCTTTAGTATTGAATACAGAACGGCCCCCAAAAAAATATACAAAATATCTTTAATTTACAGAATTTGGTACATTCTCCCACAGAAATTCTTTATTTTTTCGGGATAAAAAGTATCCTCAATTTTAACCCATCATATAAACTATGACTGTGCCAAGTTGCATCAAAATCCGTCTAGTAGTTTCAGAGTGGTAAGTGTTTTTTAAAATAACTTTCAACCCCAATCCTGCGAAAACCCTTTCATTTTTCGGGATGAAAAGTAGCCTATGTCCTTCCTCGTAGTATGAACTCAAATCATACCAAGTTTCATTTAAATTCATTCAGTAGTTTCGGCGTGATGCCTAGCCAAGATACAGACAGACAGACAAAAATGAAAAAAAATACAGTTTTGGCTGCAGTATCGAATATAGAGTAAGGTCCAAAAAAAATATCAAAATATCTTCAATGTACAGAATGGGACCCGTTACAGTTTTATTATAAGTATATATAGATTATTATTCGTAGATGGAAAACTGACCACTCAGCACAAATCTAAGCCAATGTAACGATGAGCGAGCGCGACAGCAATACATTTATGCGCGAGCGATAGAGATAAGTAATGACGGGTCATTGTATGAAATTCTCATTGTGACCGGGCTTTTACTTAGGTATTTCAGAATATTTACTTTGTATAGTACACGTGAGTATTATTTTGAGTCAAAAAATCATCACCAAATGGATAATTACTAACACAACTACCGAACCAATTCTTATGAAATTTATATGAGATCATCATCATCGTACTGATCGTCTACCATTATATGAGATCATCATCATCGTACTGATCGTCTACCATTATATGAGATCATCATCATCGTACTGATCGTCTACCATTATAAATAAAAATAATCATCTAATTATATCGGTTCAGAAATCTCGGAAATGTGAGCAATCGTACAAAAATAAACGTTTTGGCTGTTTAAATTGCCGTACGGCCTCATGTGTTTGTAGCAACAATGATCTACATCTTTCAGATAAACCATCTCAAAATGTAGCACCTCCGGAAAGTGGCAACGAATCCGACATCCCGGACACAGACGTTGAAATGGTCGACGTACTCGACATGGTGGTCAAAAAAGTCAAGTTAGGTAAATCAGGGCCGGTGTTTAGAGGGAAACATGAAGATTATTTGCTCAGTAAGTAGATACCTTTTTAACTCATGTCACAAAAACAACAACAACAACTTTTAAGTTAGAAGCCATTGTCTGTGTCATTGTAGCTCCCAAACGGGTTGAACCGATTTCAATGTGTTTTTTTTTATTCTTACATGAGCATCCACTAGGAATGAATCGTTTCCAGTTCTAACGGCTAAGGCTCTTTATGCTGTATTCTTTCTTCGTAGGCTGTATTGCTACGTTTATGGAAGTACGTTGAGCGCCCAAGTTAATATTTTTGCTTCCAAATCGTTTGCTGACCAAATGATTTAATAGCTGCTTTCACCGCTAGCAAGCCAATGAATACTTCCGATTCTAATTTAGTTTCGATTGTTGAAAACTGTAACAAATTAGGTATATTCTTCTTGGCCACGGGATCCGGTATGGACAAATAATCCAAATGAATCCCCCAGGGGATCAATGTTAGGGGAGCCAAGTGAACGGAGGCATTTCTTTCTATATTTTCTTTATTAACCCCCGAACAAAGAGACGGATGTTATGAGTTAAGGGTTTGTATCACTGTGTCACTGTGTTGTGTGTGTGTGTGTGTGTGTGTGTGTGTGTGTGTGTGTGTGTGTGTCTGTGGCATCGTAGCTCCCAAACGAATGGACTGATTTTGAGGCGGCTTTTTTCTGTTTGAAAGCTGATGTGACGGAGACGGTTCTTAGCTATAATGAGAGGTGGGTGGTCGGGGGCTATACACATTTTTAATTTGCGCCTGTTCTTCCAGAACCTCAAACTGTGAATTTAAGGACCGGCAAAAGATCGTTATACACACTGAACTCAGGAAACATAGGCTTCGCATTGAAGGAGATTTTCTCATCCAAAACCCTTCAAAAGTACATAGATAAACTAACCAAGCAGGCAGCCGTGGTTTACAGAACGATGGAAAACGAAAAGGATGAGCACCAATAAAATTATCTTTAAACCCAAACTTTCACTGACATTCTTTCACACAGACATTTAGACAGAAGTACTAATTTATGTAGCCACGACACGAGACATATATTTGTAACCAAATCACACACAGTAGGTACATTTTATTATCTACACTAATATAGGTAATAAAGAGGAAAGATTAGATTAATTGTATGTTTGTTTGCTTGTTTGTTTGTTTGTAATGGATAGAATAAAAAATAATGTAACAATTTTAAAAATTCTTTCGCCTTTAGCAAGCTTCTGTATCAGCGAGTAACATAGGCAGTATTATATTTTTCAAAATATCAGAGGTCCCTGCGAAAATTGCAATAATGTAACCCAACCCAAGTTATCAAAAATAAATAATGGAATGAAGTTGCCATGGAAACGAAATAATAACAAGTCTGTTAAGTACGTGAGTAATAATGCAGTTGTCTATGGTCAAAAAGCACTGCTGACAATGGCTTTGAATTACACTTACTGGCGTTTTTTTTTAGAAGTTACGACGTTTATGAAGAAATCCACACCAAGACTTATAAGTGAAACGTAGTCTGTTTGTTGTTTGTTGATGATACTTCTCATCATCATCATACTTCATTCTCAAACGGCTGAACGGATTATGATGAAATTTAGATTGGAGATAGCTTATACCCTGGAATAACACATGGGATACTTTTTATCATCATCATCATCATCATATACTTTACTCTCAAACGGCTGAACATATTTTGATGAAATTTGAAGTGAAGATAGCTTATACCCTGAATAACACATAGGATACCTACTTTTTATCATTATCATCTTTCACGCGGGTGAAACCTCGGCTCGCAGCTATTATATTATATAGTAGGTAGTCCTTAAGGTGCCCATTGAGGCCCATTATGTCCGTCAATGCAAATGGATTGGACGTCTTCCAAAATCGTTTCGTGAATGTGAAAAACGTATGCCAATTGAATGGACAACATCCAGGTATGGATAACCAAAAAAAAAGTTACCAGTGGCACAACTGCGTAGCACTACCAGTTCGTGCCTTGGGAAACTGCTATTTCCTTAAGCACTACATGTTGTGCCTTGGGGAACTGCCATTCCCAAGCACTACCAGATGTGCCTTGGGGACCTGCTATTCCAAAGGAGAACCAGTTGTGCCTTGAGGAATTGCTATTCCCAAGAACTACCTTTTGTCATTGAAGAAGAAAGTAAAAGCGAAAATTTGGTTACTTATCCGTGGCATAACTGCGTTTTTGCCACAATTCCTATAAAATCTATGGACACTTGTTTTAGTAGACTAGGGGCCCAGGAGGAAGTCGCGGGCGAAAGATAGTATTTTTCAAGGGACCTTTTAGAATTACTTAAAAAATAAAATATAAGCAAATGTTATTTAGGTGAACCTTGTTTCACATTAACCCGTAACTACCTACCCTTTATTTAATAAGACAACTACCAGGAGAGGTCGGCGATAAATCGCTCTCGTAAAATAAACACTCTGGCAGTGAAAGATAATCCACATCAATATATTAAAGTGAAACGTTGATTGTTTGTTTGGGGAGTTTTAACGCCAAAACGGCTGATCAGATTGATGAATCTTTGTAAATATATTCTCTAGTCGGTGATCGGGTGGCGATATATCGCCAACACGCCTCATTGCGCGCATGCTGCGTGTGCGTACGTGGCAAGGTACTGCGTTAGGTATATTATATCATCTGGTTTTGTTTTATTAAGAATTTGAATATGTATTCTAATAATTATAGCTATAGAAAATTGTACAGTAGTCGCAGCGGACGTTTGTGTCTCGGAAGTTGTCTGTAAGTCGCTGCGTTAACTGCTATTTTTCAGGCGCAATCCTAATGTTGAAGGTGAAGACAGCATTGTATAACTGCCTCGCTCACGCTTTTCGCATATTCTATCTCGCTCTTACTTTATGCTGTTTTGTCCTTACAGCAGTACCTGCGGCTGCGCAATCGTTCACAGAGCCTAACTTCACAACCACAAAGATCCGCTGCGAACGATCCGTTGAGACCAACACAGGATACTTTTTATCCCGGATAATGGTACGTTTCCACGGCAAAACTGGAAAGTGACGATTACTCGCTGTAAGGAACGGTTGCCATGGATAAAAAAGCAAGTCTCGATCAGATACTATTATTTATTCTGTGGTTCAGATCAGTTGTAAAACACGACCTGCATAGGAGTACCAACAAACTGACAATGATCAAGCAGTTGTGCTGCGGGTAAGTCACGAATAATAACAAGTATGACAAAAAGCATCAAGAGCAATACTTTTTTATTGGTTTTTAATATCCTAGAAGAAAATAGGATGCTATTTTTCGCGATAAACAGTAGTCCGCGCGGACGAAGTCCGAAACGAAAGTTAGTTTAAAATAAAATTCAGTATTTCACTAGCTAATTATTATTAAAATAAAATGAACATGAAAGAAGCGACAGTTTTTCCTTAGTCCTAGTTTAAGGAAAGGAATTACGTTACATGTCATTATGGGAAATAAAATAACAGTAACTTCTGTCGAATAATGTCCGTAACTAAATAATCAACTAAGATAAAATGACATGAACTTGAGATAATAGTTATTATTATTATGGAAGTTTTGTACCAAGCAGGCACGTATGATCTCACGTATGAAGTGGAAAGAAGGAACATGGACGCTCACAAATGTAAAATGCGTGCTTGGTGGAATATTGGACCCTGGTGTCTGAGAGACCAGAGGTAGGTAATTAATGGTTAAAATACAAACATAGAATACAACAAATACTACTTAGTATCTGTTGTATTGTATGTTTGTATTTTACATTAGATAATAAGTGATGGGCCTAATCCATATTTCATAGGCTGTGGGTGCTGCACGGGGTGAATGGCAGCAGATTCAACTTCCAGCGGAATGACTCGCTGCTCCAATACAGCCGTCGTGCCAGGAGGGTATCTGTAGCTCCTCTGCTTCCCACCCTAGAAACAATACAGTTAAAAGTTTATCATATGGGCTTTACAATACAGTGTAAACTGCTATGACAACATTCTCTGCGTCATCCTGTCATATGCACATAGATTCACCCACAAGATCTCACTAACATCTAACTGAATTTTGGTACATATATACATAGAAAGATTTATATATTGTCTTATATCTATCCACACCAATCTATATTTATAATAAAGCAATAGTAACGAAAAAGTCTGTACAATGAAGCTAATTAAAATATATTTAATTAGTATATATATATATAGGTATATCCATACCAATATATAAAAGTGAAACTTGTTTGTTTGGGGAGCTTTCACGCGATAACGACTGAACGGATTTTGATGCAATTTAGATTGGAGATAGCTTATACCCTGGAATAAAACATAGAATACTTTTTATCCCGGAAAATTCTAAGTTTCCACGTGATATCTGGAAAATGCCGCGATGCCGTCACGGACGAGCTTCTTGCCTTCTTCATTCATACTTGCTTTCCACTTAGATTCAAAGACCGCCATAGCAGCAAGAGATCCAGAACCTGTTTAATTAAAGTACTTAGTTTATACAGAAAAATACTGGGTAAAACTATAGATCACTGGTATCTGCGGGGGAGGGGGGAGGAGTGGGGTAGCTCCCCCTTTACAGGAAGCATATAGTTTTTTTTTCTATTTAAAGCTATAGATATCCGGTACCGGCGTAGAGGAGGGGGAGGGGGGACCCCTCAACCCCCCCTTTCCTGGAGATGTATAATATTTTTGTTAAAAAAACTGTTTAGGCGACTAAAAAATCAGCCGTGGATAGTCGTAGAATCTATGTATATACATATGTACTTAGGGGAGGGGAGGGGGTGAGAGAGGGAGGGGGATAACCCTCCCCCTGAAATGGGGGTGGCGGAAAACAAAAAAAAATTTGAGGTTAAGTATGAAAAAACGTACGAAATGAATAATTAATGTGGGGATAATTTCTCTTCGCTACGTGCGGCGAACAAATTATCGGCGGCGTTTCGTTATTACAAGTATATTTAGCAAAACATTCATAGTTGAATGCATTTTTTCTTTGTATAATTTCAGTTCCTATATAATCATTATACACCGCTAGAGGCGCTAGGCGGAAGCCCGACTTGGCCGTGATAGGTTAGAAGACGAAGTCGGGAGCGAAGCGTAGCGAGCTCTCGCCTTTGTCTTCGTGTTTTTTTTTTTAGCTTTCTCATCCGTACGTTTTTTTTCATACTTATCAATTTTTTTTCTCAAATATTATGGGTTTCCGCCACCCTCCCTTATAGGGTAGCGTCCTCCCCCCAACCACCATCCCCCCCTTCCCAACCCTAAGTACATATGTACATACATAGATTCTACCGTCCTTCCCAAAACATTTTCAATTTACGTTTTATGTTTCGTTTCTCACATTTCTATGAATGATTTGACAAGGCGGGTACAGACCAAGAGAACTAGAGCGAGTGAAGGCAAACGAGTGGGATTCGTCGATTAGAACTACACGCTCGCTCGGTTACATCGTCGTGTCCACAGTTCCACACTACTAAGTGAACGCGTGCATGTGAAACCCGACGACATTCGGCGAACCTCTGCCCGGCGAAGCCCTCAAGCAGAGTGTCCAGATTGGGGGATTTCACCCCATTTTAGGGAAAAATTATATGTTTAGGGAATCTTTGGGGATACAAAAAGCTTGGAAACATTTGAGAACAAAATCGCTATGACATAGATCTAGTTAAAGAGCTTACGGCACGTTTTAATACCAAATAAACAAAAGCTGCAGGCTGATTCTCTAAGGAGTGAGGTTGAGTGATTGCCATCGAGCACCCATTGCGGGTGCGCTTGAAGGTCGTGAAGGTTTTAGAATTTACTAAACAGTTAACGCGCACCCGTCAAGCATCCGCAATCAACACTAATACCAGGAAACCGGTAACTATGCGGCAGAATTAAGCTAAACCTAGCCTACAAATATTTCTAGCAGAAATAGGATTTTTCTATTTTTGCCGGGTTTTATGTTCAAGTGATTATCGTGGGTGACGCTCCAGCCAACCGATCAGTGTGACCATTTGTGGCAGATTTCGCTCCTAAATTTTGTCTGTGGCAGATCATGCTGACGATTTACATAAGTGGCAGATTTTGGCAGATTTAAAAGATTCCAAAAAAAACATATTACCTAATTTGAATTTTCAATTAAGAAAAACATGTCTTCATTTAAAATTAAAATTAGGGTACAAGTTATTACTTATCTAATTAAATTACAAATTATGTTATCGAACTGGCAGCTTCTGTTAGAGCCCCGCAGAGCAATTACCTATCCGGTTTCAATAAGCAAAAAGCAATATTTCAAAGCAATTTCGATTCTATCGCACAGCATCAGTGATAGTGATAATGAAAATCTGATTGAAACCAAATTAGCTAATAGGACTACAGCAGTGCGTCTCCGTATTTTGGTTTCAATCAGATTGTCACTTGTTTCAATCAGATTGTTACTCTCTTCATAGCAATTTCAACTCTATTGCAACGCATTAATGAATTTGACAGATTGAACGCATTAATGAATTTGACAGATTGAAACCGATATGATCAATATTGCGTAATAGCAGTGCAGACCACAGAACTTGGTTTCAATCAGATTGTTACTTTCTTCATAGGAATTTC
This sequence comes from Alsophila aescularia, assembly GCA_946251855.1. Classification (NCBI taxonomy): domain Eukaryota; kingdom Metazoa; phylum Arthropoda; class Insecta; order Lepidoptera; family Geometridae; genus Alsophila; species Alsophila aescularia. The sequence continues at coordinate 64,103,931 of OX276373.1, forward strand.
AACTATATCGCAACGCATAAGTGATAGTGACATTGAAAATCGGATTGAAACCAAGATAGATTATTATCTATCTTATCTATCAGTCCTATTGGACTGCAGAATAAAAGAACATGGACAGTGACGCCAATTCTGTTGAGCAACTCACTAAACTAAACTAAGCTAAAGCTAAATTTATTTTAGTTTAGTGATTCCTAAAATTGTATCAGTTGTTGATTTCAACTAAACTAGGACATCATTGTGACTGGACTAATTTGATTTTGACAACGACTAAATTTAACTGCTAGTGCTGCCCACATTTAAATAATGAACGAATGTAATCATAAATTGTTGTTTATTATCTGTGTAAGTGAGACGTTTGAATAGAATTTTTCACAAGCAGCTATGCGCATGCACGATCGAATGTTTCGAACATTGTGGGAGCTTTGAAATGAAACGTCAGTAAAATCACTCCGAAACATAGGGGTTTAAACCAGGTTTTAAAAGTGGACCATCACGAAAAGGGCTATATCGTCTCGCCTTTATAACTGTGTAACTATATAAGCCCCAGAGATCGAATGTAGGTGTCATTTTTCTGAGTGGCACTGCAACTGTTATAGGCTAGCGTGACGCTTACCATCAGACGAGCGTCACAAAAAGTATGTACAAAAAAAAAAACTATTTTTACCCTCTATCTTTATTTTTTTCAGCTCGATGTTGTAATGTTAATATTTGTCATAAGACAAAAATTAAACATTACGGGGGGAGGCAGGACGCAAAGAGAAAAATCAGCGAAATTGATGTATTTGTGATTTTTAACTCGGTATAACTCAAAATTTAGTAAGCATATTGATTCCGGTGTTTTGGTAAAGACCTCGTTGAGAAAAAATCGATTCAAAATGAAAAAGTTAGCAAAAAGTCTAACAAAACTCCAGCACAGAGCAAACGAGAGGTTTTCAGGACCAGATCAAATTGTACGTGGCGTTAAAGTTTCACGACAAGCAAACGGCCATGCACCCCAACACAGCCATCCGGTTTTTCAAAGAAACTAGTATATTTATGAAACGGAAATCTGGTTATGTTTCGACGATCACGCATGCGCATAAGGGCTGTTGAAAAAAACTATTTTAATCTTCGGAGTGCGACATACATGAATACATGTTTACTTTAACGGTCACGCATGCGCATCTCGATCACATCAGCTTTCAAACAGAAAAACTGCATCAAAATAGGTCCATTCGTTTGTGAGCGTATTCTCTGTCTACGTTTGTGAGCTACGATGCCACAGACAGCCACACGGATACATACACACACACAACACACACACACACACACACACACACACACACACACACACACACACACACACACACACACCCTAAACTTATAACCCCCCCCCCCCCCCCCCCTCTTTACAAGTTCGGAGGTAATAAAGATTTAAAATATAATAAAGCAGTGAGTAACAAAAGGTCTGTACAAAGAACATAATAATAAAAAATGGCCTAGTGGATTTTAAATAAGCGAATGAACTTTAAATAAACGAATATACTTAACATTTTTCAAAATCATGTCTGTCTTTTTGTCTGTTCGCGCATCATTAAAAAAGGTTTTAGTGGTAAAGGTTTTGGTGTACTTGGTATTTCAATCTAGTGTATAGTAGCCGAGCAATTGATAAAACATATTTAACGGATGAGTGAAATTTGTTATTTTATACCTTATAGGTACTTTTGGTCCTAAAATACCACATATGTTACTTCTAACCCAGAGAAATGCCCACGCGGGCAAAGCCGCGGGTGTCCCGCTCATAATCAGCAAAATTTACGTTAATGTGATCTTTCTTTCGGTATAACTCGCGATTTGTACGTGGAGTCAACGTTTCACGGCAAACAAGCGGCCGTGCGCCCTGACACAGACCACGCTTTATGTCTATGGTTTTCATTTCTTGCTAGAGTTTTCGGCACGAGAGTTGTGTGGAGGCACCTTTATACGTAAACTGACGTACAACAGAATAGAAAAATACCACTAAACTGACAAATTAAAATCAATTTAGGTGTGTCAAACTAAAATTTAGTTTAGTGCATTGTTATCGGCTTGGAACAGCACTAAACTTAATTTTAGTGTAGTTTAGTCTAGTTTTTGCCAACCGAATCGATACCACTGTCTCCTTTAAACCAACTAAAATCATGATCAAAAAGATGTCTTCAAAATCTATGTACTTACATGGAAAATGAAGACGAAAATTTGGAGGCAAATATTGATACGTAGAGTAAGTAATATAGGTATAAGAAAATTGTAAATATATGTTTATTTTTGACATTCCATGGAATTCGTTGTTTTATTTTTTTGTTTCCATGAAGGCATATTTTTGGCATTTTTGGCTTCAAGTGTGGCAGATTTTTTACCCAGTCTGTGGCAGATTCGCCATTAATGAGATGGTCACACTGCAACCGATGGCGGCAATCGCCCTCCAAGAATCATCGTCTGAATTTATTTTCTGTTTTTTCCCTCTCACTTTTAGGCCCGTATTAATAAATAGCTCTTCTAGTGGAACTCTCAAGTGCGATATCTACTGATACGCTCTCAAGTTGTGATCATCACTGATTAATAAAGACATATCAAGAGCATCTCAGATCATGTCGCTTTCAAGAGCCGCATCTCAAAATGCTACGTCACGAACCAGCCCCCCGATACCTTTTCGATACCTTTCGATAGCGAAACGAATCGATTCGATTCAATATTGTAAATGAAAAATGTATTGAATTGAACGATTTCAAACCGAATCCACAGAATAAATAATACCATATCGATCGACAGCTGAGTTATCGAAGGGTTCAATCGGGGGGCAGAACTTGAGAGCAAGATTGAATGAACTATGAATGAACGATTTATTTTCTTTAGTGAAACTTCTGTTTTTGCTCAAATAAAATATAGCGTAAGGTTACATAATCTATCTAAAATTTTGTTTCTTTTTAGATATTAAGTATAATTAAAAGTTAATTGGCTTCGTAAGTTTTGTAGTGATCTAATAATATGCCAATAACCTTTTTGAAGATTGTACGTCTGAAAGAAAATCTAAACATTGATATTATTTCTCACCAATAATGTACCTACTTACATACTTCAAATAATTATTACGACTGCCTATACAAATTCCATGTTCCTATAGGTATAGTGACTATAGTGTGCTTCTCAGGTAAAGCTAAACTTCAACTGAAAATACTTAATCTTTGCCGTCGAGTAAAAATGCTGGAATGAAAACATGAATGAAAACATGTCTTTCCTTGTACACTACGTTTGTGCAAAACAATTAAATCAATAAAAAACGAAAAAAGAAATATAGTTGCGATTTAGAAATGTATTTCTAGATGAAATATCTTGCTTTGTACCAATATAGAAGTGTATTGTATCTTCCTACGTCTTATGTATCGTTGTAGATTCCAGTGCACAAATATGATCAAGTCTTGGAGAGATGGACAAATGGGAGCTCGAGAGTTGATATTGGTCGCGATTCAGGCGCTCTACTCTCTAAACTAAAATTTGCAACTAAAAATTTTAGTTTAGGTGTAGTACATCGTAATCTGCATTCGGGATTTACGTTGAATTAAATTTAGGTGTCTCTAGTCCATCACTTAAATTGAATAGCGCTATCCATGCCATCTGCCGCTGAGTAGTAATACTACGCCACTGATTTGTTTACAGATGGCGCTAATACAATAGTTTATGAAGTTACCGGTTTTTGTAATCTGTGGTAATTAGCGTTAATCATTGTACAGTGTTGCTATAGCGTTACTTTTGAAACTTTTGTGTATTTTCCTAATAATATATGGATACTATTAATCATTATTATCTAAGCATCAGCATGTTACAGCCCACTAATGAGCATAGCCTACCCTCTAGAATAATTACGAGAGAAGAGAAAAAAGTGTTTCATGTATAAAAATATTCTTGATATACATGATTGGTTTTACGAGTTGCAGACGTTTTTTTCGGTTTATTTGTTATTCTTTTTTATGGGACTAACTTGTCCCATAATGCGGCCAACCTTTCATAATGAGTGGTTTTCTAAGTGTCATTTTAGCATTATTTATCACTCGCTAGATGGCGTTGCCGACAGTTTTGGTAACAGTACTGTAGTTTGGTATGACCAAGGAAGTTCTAAAAGTATATAGAACTTCCTTAGGTATGACCAAAGATTTTGAATTACGTTTACTGGCGGACATGACATTCTGCGTTCAATTGTTTATGGCAAGATGTGCATCAGTTTTGTAACAAATTCATTATTTATATAATATTTAATATTTATTGGTTGTATTTCTACCTTCTTGATATGCTATATTATAAATTACAGCTAATGATACAAAGAAAATAGAATACAAACAAGATATACAAAGAATATATATATATTAAATCTGAATATGTAAAAACTGCCAATGTCATAATAATAAAAAACAACAAATTTCACTACACAAACAACTTGTCTTTCGTTTGTTTTGCTCGTCGTTTGTGTATTTTTACGATTAAACACTGTTCGATTACTACGTTCAGTTGAGTAAATGCCAAAAGTTACGCGAGCGCCATCTCTTGACGATGAAAGAACTAAACTGACAATGCCAAATGGAAAACTGCTCATTGTAAATGAATACATCCTAATCCTAAATATTTCTATCACCACCCGTTCCTTTTGCTGAAAATCCTCTGGCAACACTACAACTGTCAACGCAACGCAAAGAGTATAGAAACACGGCGTATTGACCTGCCTTGCCTTGCCGGTTTGTTTTTTTAATTTTCTTTTCAATACAAACTTACAACGAAAATGAATGTCAAAAAACGAGCAAACAATAAACAGAGAGATTTATTGGTGGAGAGGCTCCATTCGAACATGGAGTTAGCTAGAGGTAAGCAATCGTGAAAACTAATAATATTGTTTTCATGTTCTCTAAGTTTTAATTTAGATCTTCATCCTTGTTTGTTATCTATCTAATCTGCTCGAATCGTTTCAGGTAATCAAGCAGACGCACAAATTGTTCTATTTTAGACAGATTTGTCTAATGAGCTGAACACACAGGGCTGTAGCAGAACTGTTTTGCAGTGGCAGCATGTAAGTCTTGACTATACTAAAACAACATACCTACATCCAAATATATTATTTTCCACTCCTAATATTTTATATAACCAACAGGTTTGGAATGTGTGGGTGGCCAAAACGAAGACCAAGGCCAGGAAATTGCGCCATTCTTTGAATGCCACAGGAGGTGGTCCAGGGGCAGGTGCAAACCTTTCTGATACTGAAATGAAAATATTGGAAATAATAGGGTCTGCATCTGTCTATGGCCACAGCGACGAAGAACTGGTAATAATCAAAATGTTGAATTTGGTGATTCATTTCTTTATTTTTAATTTTTAGAAATTATACTTAAACACATCTTACTTAACAGGCAATCCCTTCAACAGTCACTGATTTTTCTGCTCAGCCACACATTCCTACAGAGCTGCCCTCCGAGGATCAACCGGAAGCTCAAGCACAACCAAGGACATTAAGAAGAAGGCCAAGACCTAGGATACCAGTAAATAACAATCTCGTGCAGGCACTCAATGAGAATAGTGCTCTATTGAGGCAGAGTATTGTGCAAGCTGCTGAAATATTAGCTGCAGCAATCAGGTCCGTTGGTCTACCTGTCTTGGTTGAAGAAACAGAAATGCACAGCCCTGCTCAGCCATAGACATATTTGTCAAAAATTTTACAATCTTGTTTTATTTTAAGGCTGATTTACTTTGTTTAGTTATTTAGTGAGTTAACTCGCGACTTGAACAATTTAGTTTGGTTAAGTAATAAGTTATGTCCAAACATATAGGCAAATTTAGCTTCAAGTTTCAGTGTTTCAACGTGGCCGGTCGACATGCCATCTTATCTGTACTAAAACTCGTCTGTTCACACGTGCAGCGAGTATAGTTGTCGGGGTACGGAAGATACACGGGCACATGGGCGAGGTGAACTTGCACTTAACTCGCAGAGAAATAGAACATCTTTCTATTTACTGTACTTAATCTTTAAGGTTCTACTTAACTAGAAAAATGATGATTAGAACTAAACTTGTTGAAGTCGCAAGTTAACTCGCTACTTAACTAAACAAAGTGTAAATCAGCATTTAACTGTGATTCCTTTCAAATTTATGAATATATAGTGTGGTTGATTGTATAGTGACATTACACTAAGTGTAATGTATATATATATGTGTATGTATACCTAAATTATGTAACAACCAAATAATTTAAGTATACATAAATTCCTAGCTACTTGTCAATTGGTTAAAAAATAAAAGAAAAATACTAAAGTGTACATAAATTTATTTTACTTGCTAGTCTACGTTAACCAAAATTACTGCTGATAAAATTCTGGCGAACTGTTCTGGCTTCCGTGAGAAAATCCACATCATCATCTTCTATCATAGCATCAATGACTGGAGTGTCTGAATCCAGTGCTTGCATGTCTGTATCAGGCGGCATGTCATCTTCATCAGATTCTGCAAAAAACAATCATTATATTCTAGTTGTTTGCTTGAACTGAGACCTTGTTTCATGGAGATTGGATAAACAATTCTGAAGTTATCATTAATACAAATGCTCATTTGTTCCAATTGACCTCCGCTTCACTCAGTCAGTTCTGAGGTGAAAGCCACATACAACACCCAATGGTAAAGTTGTGGTCCATGTAGATCAGACTATGTATCAGTAATTTATCACAAAAGCTGTTTTATATTTACTCACCATCATAGAAGGAGTCACTGAACATATTGTACAATATACAACAAGATAAAATAATTTTTGCTGCCTTCTGTGGGTCATAGTGCAGGCAACGGTGGCGGTGCAGACACCTAAACTTGTTTTTAAGTCGGCCATTGCACATCTCAACTACATTTCGTGCCCTAGCATGGCATTCATTATATTGAGTCTCAGTGGAACTTGAAGCCTCTATTGGAGTCATGAGCCATGGCTGCAGGGGATACCCTTTGTCACCTGTAAATAAACATAGTTTAAAGTTGTGGTCCTGAGGGTCAGAATAAAAACATTAATCACATTTAATTAAGTTAGACACCTAACAGCCACTGATCACGTTCTCCACGAACATATTCATTTTTCAGAAATTGGTGTAGTTTTGATGATCTCCATATGGCTGCGTCGTGAGTGGAGCCAGGAAAATTGGGATTTAGGCCAATAATTTTTCCTCTTGCACAGCACACCTAAAATATGAAGAAGTACTAGAAACTAACTATTTCCATAACAAACTGATTAAACAGAAAAAATAATTATAGTCAAAACAGAGCGCAAACAGAAAATTGTGACCTAGCTCAGCCTGTCAAATATGTACCATGCTTTATTGATATTGTACTTACTATCTGGCAGTTAATACTATAGTACCCTTTTCGGTTATAGTACAGATTTCCAGGTGCAGTAGGATGATTAAGCGGTGGTTTGGTTATGGCTACATGTGTGCCATCTACTGCACCTAGTGTATTGCCTATACCAAATATGTCTTGAAACCTGAAAAATAAAATGAAAATTATGAATTTATCTAAGTACCTATTACTCCACAATTAACATGAAATTAATTAAGTATGAAGTATTTACTCAGCTTTAGCAGACTGTTTTTCAGCCAGACTTGTGGGGAACTTGATAGTTGTAGGACCAAGCTCTTTGACAATCGCTTTAACAGTGACATCCAAGCACCTGCTTATTGTAGGTTGGCTCAGGCCCAAGAAATTGTCTTGCCCAACAGCAATTTGATAGCTGCCTTGGGCAAAAAATTGAAGTGCGCTTAAGATCTAGAACAATTATAGGACACTTTGTTAGCTAATCCTCTTAGTTCTAACACTAACTGAAAAGGTAAAATGTAGGCACAAACACAAACTTTTAAATGTTTTGGGATTAATTCCTCTGATAATCCCGGATCACTGAGCGTTTCAATTAAATGTCGTGCGCCAGATTTCGGAAGCCGGAACAGCTTCCGAAATTTTTCTTCCGCTAGTTCGAAGGGATTGGAGGCATCCCTTATGCATCTTAATCGCAGTCTTTCTTGATTGTGTCTGAAATGTACAACAATTCCTATATTTTTCGGAGAATAGATGAGAAAATATTTTTTTTCTTTTTTTTACCTTTGTGACGAATCGTAGACAGCTAGCAATATATATTCCTCCATATTTAGCGTAAACCAGGCGTTTCTTTCTTTAAAAAGTTCTTCTAGATAATTTAAATCTAAAAACAAAAGTCTTACTTAGGTGGCGAGTTTTTAGTTTTTGAAATGAATTTTAATCGCAATCTTTTAGGTGCAGACTAATTTGACGTTTGACATTCCTAATTTTAGGTTGAAATCTCTTAAAATGTGTATGGCCGAATGACACAACATGCATTTGAACTAAGTTGAATAACTAAATCGATTTTAGTCCTAATTTTTTTAAATTTTAGTTTATCATTGCTTGGCAGAATAGCGAAGTAGCGTTTGACAGGACTAAACTAATTTTAGTCAGTTTTACGCTAGTTCGTGTCAGTCCGAATCGACACCATTATAGCCTAAGACCAGGCATCTGTCACTCTACCTACTTACGCGAGCTAATAACCTACAGATTGCTAAGCCCCGGGGCTACAAATCCGAGGCCGGCCGTCGCGCGCTTGCATTCAGACGCTTATCGCTCGCTTGTTTGAACTTTCTCTAGTAATGGCGAAACGTAACAATACTAACAATTGTTGGGTGAAGGGATGCCTTAGTAGGAAAAAAGACTCAAAGTTTTTTTGTGTCTTTATCACAATAAAGTTATCACAGATTAGTCTACTGAATGACTAAACGGATAAAAAATATATATAGTAAGACATATTTACAGGTGTGTTATGTTTTGCCCGCGACTTGGCAAGTGGAGTCCGTTAGTTTGTATTGTACCTACCTAGATAGGTACCTACATTGTATTTTTTTGTTTGGCGTTTGACTAGAATGTAAATATGAAGTGGTGGAACTTGTTCCATATAAACGATTTATATTTTCAACAGTCTATGTGTGTGCTAACAAAAAATTACCTACATACATGCATATTTTTTTTCTAACTGTTTTACCCGAAAGACTTAAAATTCGCTACAATGAGAGGTTTTCTGACAACTGGAGGAACCTAGTTCTGAAACCATCGATAGGTGGCGCTGACGAGACATGATACTCATTTTTTTCGCATCAATGAAAATGCAAAGTTTACTCCTAAACTACCTACCTACTAATTTATGTTGTGTTGTGGAAAAACAAAAGTACTTTGTTTGATATCAAACAATAGCCACACAAAATAATGAGAATATAAAACGAAATGAAATAACGAAAACAAGCATGACAGACAACAAAATCTCCAGATCCACGTCTCGTCAGCGCCATCTATTACATTTATATGAACTATTTTATTTTTTTAATTGCCTTATGGAAAACTTCCCATTGCGAGTGCTTTTAATCACAGACAATAATCAAAACTTGTAAATTAAATAAAAAAAGAGTACGTACTTCAAAACTTATTTTTATTTCAATGAGTCATGTCACACACATTTTTGCGTTGTGTTTTAGAACTACCTACCTACCTACTTAAGTATTTTAGATTATAGTATTGTTAAAAAATAAAATTGGATTCCTTTTTTTATTGAATTAGACCCACTGTAAAATAAATTTAATGTTTAACGTTTGATAGGATAGTTTTTAAAAGAATTGTTACGCGTTTCATACATGTTGGATAATTACGAGAGCAACTTGAAAATGTGATTTTTTGTTTGTTGAGATATCTTAACGATTTTGGTGTCAAATGAAAGGTCTACGTCTAAAACCATTTTATCCGTTTGAGTTATGTAAATTGGGCCACGTGTTTAGGAGATAATTAAGAATTAGTATAGTGCAAACGTAAACAACCAGTTTTTTTACACGACTGCCAAAAAAAAGGAGTGTTATTTATGTTTTTGTTCTACGAACTTTTTAATTAGTGTAAAATGTGAATATATTATTTTTGTAAGTTAATGAGGAATGTTAAACAAAGAGGTCTCTAGGTAGCTTAAAGATTGAAGGTTTATTTTCATTTGTTAATTACCAAAGACGGACTTTAATATTTATTTTCTATCTACATATTTGACCGTGACCGTGTTTGACCATCATACGCATCAAAGATAAGATAGATTACGTGGTCAAGTAGGTAGATAGACGAAGAATAATAAAGTAGCAACGGCAAGTCGTCAACCATAGCACGTCACTCCGCGCCAGACAGCGACAGAGTTACGCGTTAGAAGAGAGCGGCAACGTTTAAGTGAATATCGCGTTAGGCATTGAGCGCTCATGTGAGCTGAATTGCACTTTGTTGCTTAGTAGCAAGAGTCGCTATTTCTATTAATGGTTGCGCGAAGTGCAACTTCGGCTATTATTTATTCTGTGCTAAGACTTGATAGGTAAGTAACCTAACCTAACTATATTGAATGTTGAATCTACTTGATTAAACTAATAATATATAATAATAATATTTAATGTTCCAAAAACATACAAGGAGGTACATTATATTTAACATTATACCTATATAAAATATGAAAAATAACTAGTAGGTACCTATAATGTTTGGTCACATATTTTCACATAACTCCGCTATTAAATAGCAGATTAATTGTGATTTTTCACTAAACTTGTTCAACATTATACTAACCTTGCAAGAGAACACACAATAGAATCAAAAATAGTAACACATCTAAAGCCATCTTGATATAACAAGCTTACCATTTCAAAATTTACACAATAATATGGAGTTCAAACAAACAATGACAAATGCTGAATCCAATGTAGGTAATCACTTAAATCACTTAAAGTCAGAATTACAGCCTAAGACTTAATTACTAACAAAATATATAATTTAGAACATTACCAACAAATTTGAGTACCTACAAACAAACCCTGTCACAAGTACTTAGTGATTTTGTGTAGTGATATCAATTGATATTTATAGGCTACATTTGTTTCAGGTGAACTGCAGTTCACACAGAACTGCAGTTCATATGAATGTATAGATCTTCGCTTTCAGAGCTCATAGGATAGTGTAAATCTCTAATTATTTGAAAATTATAACACTATTACATGATTATATTTAATACTTACACTTGATTTCGTTTTTCTTATACTTGCATTGACCCCTCGTTGTTATTAGAACTTCACATAATTAGGCTTTGTAAGAAAAGTACTAGATTTTAAAACAAGTAGGTATTTTTCTATTTTAGGGTTAAAATCCTACTCTAGCTATGAAATAGTTAGGCAGGTTCTTTGAAATACCACATACATACATGTCATTAAACCTACCTTTCACAAAAACAACACAATTTCATGGCACGATAGAACATGAAACAAAGTGTAGCTAGGTAGGTGTTAGAACTATAAGTTTCATAGTAACTATGCATTAACAATGATCTTCACTAACCAAACACTGCTAGATAGTAAATGCAATGAACGCACCGGGTGCTCTTCGGTTGACGAAAACTCATTGCTACTGAATTCCTTGTGAATTCTGTTTTTAATTAACGGTTTTGATTTTCCTAGTAAAATGACTTTCCGTGCGGTTAAGTGTTCATCGCATTGATGACGTCATTTCACATGCTCACTGAGCTTAGTGAATTCGAAACGAGTGATCGGTGGCAATGAATGGTCCAAGTGGCATTAACCGAACTCTATGGTATCAGGCCCCTGGACTAGATACTAATAGAGGCAAACAGCTACATTGCCACTGTCGTGCTTCGTGTGCATCAGATATAGACATAAGCAGACTGTAGCGTGAATGAGATAACAATAATTGACCCTACTGACGCGATCTACACAAACGCCACTCCAATTGTGACTTTATCGCATCGCACCTAAGTTATGCGGTCTGGCGAACGCATTTTCTCAGTCCAAAAATTGTTTAAACTGATTCAGACGAACCCCTAGAACCCCCCTAAGCTCCACTATTATTTAAATCAGGTAGGTACCGGATATCTAACCTATAGCACAGAATAAATAATAGTCTATAGCCAACCCAAATCCTGAAACAACAGCAACTCAAATAAAATCTTACCCATAGTGACATAAGGGAGTTCATCCACAGACCCGTGGGGATGAATGCAGTAGATGTGAGGGCCCGTTCTGTCGACTCCTCCGAGGACGAGCGCGGCACTGACGTGGCCCTGGTAGCGGAACAGCATCCGCTTCAACAGAGTGGCGCCAGTCACGACCGGCACAGTGCGGTCAGTGTATAAGCGATGCAACTCCAGCTCGGAGCACACCGTGCGTGTCGTCATCTCCGTGTCTGCTGCAGTCCCCGCGCCACAGCAGTACATATTTGATTCTAGGTAGTGATTTTTTTCGCTATTCTTATCCGCCACTATCTTGTCTTCGGTGGCTCGCGTATCAGCTCCGAGTATAACGCCATCGGCGTAAATAATGCCAACAATTGTAGTACCCGTTTTAATAGGTTTTGGAGCTGGGAACCCCTTCTGTGCAAGAAATGCATTGCTGTAAATTAAAAATTATGTATCATTGCTTAGTCAACACATGGTCTACATGGTCCAGTAGATCATCGGGTGGCGATATATCTAACATTGCGCTCCACTCGCGTAAACCCATCATCGTAGCTCATCTCGCGGAAACCGCGAGCTTGCCCGTCCATAGAATATATACACAACGCGCCCCGTCCCCGCGAGGCGGGCACCTTCGCCCGCGCCGCATCAGGCGGGCCGCGCCCGGCCCGCCTGACGCAGCGCTGCTCTATCAACTCAAGTTACACAAAACAGACACGGCGCGGGCGACCCGCGCCGGGCACCCGCCTAACGGTGCGGACGGCCTAACAAACAGACATCAGTAGGCCAATCACGAATATTTGCGAGAAAGTGTTCGTATCGTTAGCGTAACCATTTTGTATGAGATTTGATAAGTGCCTCTACCGGGCGTTAATCAGCCTTAATTTCGGCAGCAGAAATACTATCGTGTCGCCTGCGTATCGCCTTCGTATCGCATGCCTAGCGTAACCTAGTACATTTTGTATCAAAACAGCGATCACAAATATTTTTTTGACATGAGCACGCAGGCTGGCTCACGTCATGCTACGGTGAACGTACGCAAATTTATTCACGTAGATTTTGTCAGTGAAAATACTTTCGTAGGGTATTGAATTACAATAATATTGTTTAATTCTAGTATTTTATAGTTTTTTTATGTAGGTACATAAGTTATATAACATTTTTTGTGGCCCTATGTTTCTAATATGAACATATTTACTGAGCAAAATTCGAGGTTATGCTACTAGAAAACTTGTGAGTTTTAAACGTATAAAAACTGATTTCTAAGCTCAAAATGGAATGGGGGCCCTCTTATTATTTAATTTACTACAAGATAAATTGAAAACAGGAAGAAGAAAGCGATAAAATGTGAATATAAATATCATATTTTTAGTAAGTACCTAGGTACCAAGAATGTTAAATACAAGACAATAATATTGTTTAATTCTACTATTTTATAGTTTGTTATGTAGGTACCTAAGTTAAATAACATTTTTTGTAGCCCTATGTTTCAACTAAGTAGATATTGATCATATGTTGAGGTTATGTTATTGCCTATAAAACTTGTGTATTTTATATGCATAAAAACTGTTTTACATACTGAAAATGGAATGGGGGCGACTTATTATTTAAATTGCTACAAGATAAATTGAAAACAAGAATAAGAAAGTGAAAGAATGCCAACAAAAATATATTTTTTTCAGTTTTAATTCTAGGTACCAAGAATGTTTAAAACAAGACGGATTCCACACCGCTAAACAAACGAGTGAAGCATAGCAAATGGCTGCTGTGTATAATATATAATTCAAGATCTTTGTGTAGAGCATCGTGTTTTTATCAATACAGAAACGGTCACTCAAGATATGCCAGTACTCATAATCATTTCTCTAAGCTCAAGATAGTTGTTACGACAAATATAGGAAACCTTATAACCTCATACAGAGATATTGAATTATGCTTACTGCTTTATACTACCTCTATGGGTTCATATCTGCTAACCCAGCAGGTCATTAAATTATATGTCAACTTTAAAATTAGCCCGTCAAATGTTGCAGCATGCGAGGCGTTTAAATTTAAGAGTTTTATCATCAAAAAGTTATTAACACTCTTTTAGTTGAATCAATGCTACACTATTAAAAAGTAACAAGTACCTAAACATGGCAATTTAGATGATTTTTTGACTGCGATAGTACTTAGCCTAACTACTTATGTATCTACTTTCAGAGATATTAGCTGTGATATTAGTCAAAGAATATATAAACACTACGTTATATAATAGTAAAAAGGAGAAAGGTCTGAACATATTAATGGATTTTAACATAACCGAATCAGAAGAACAAGCAAACTAATCAGTCTCATCGCCCCCTAAAATTTTAAAAGAAAACGGTAATGAGGTACAAGAAATAATCTAAATCAGTTTCGCACTGCACTGTTACAAGTGACAGGGCCTTCGCTTCGCCTACTTGTGGTCACTGCTACCTAAATTATCACTTGTACATAACTATAGAACACTAGAGAAATAAAACTATTGATTTAATAAAGAATATATGTATTAAATCAGAACTATTATTGAAATCCCATCCCACCTTTTCTGTGCATGACAACATCAGACAAGCGGCAGGAGTGATGTGAAACAGAGTGGCTCAGGAAAGACATGAATGGAAAAGATCTACAGAAAAGAAGCAAATAGTAGATATACAACAACATACTTAATTCTCATCTATTATAATCTTTATACTATGTAAATAATAGATGTGAATAAAAAGCTATATTATTATTAATAATATAGCTATACAAGGAGGCTCACTTTGCATTGTTTTGTACCATATTCATTTTCTCGAGAGACAAACTCAAAATACTCATTCTAATGGGATGTAACTTTTGTACTGGATAAGTACTTTGGATTATCTGCCTCCTCATTACCATGTGTGCCTACATGTGAGAAATCCTGCCCAGCACTGCACTGACTAGATATGGTACAGGAACACGGAGGAGTCTACCAAACAAACCAATAAACACCTAGTGCACAAACAGCACCAAGTTCTGTGCCGGCTCTTCCTTCAATGGGCAGTGGAGGCTTCTCAGCTGCAAGTCTTCATACGAACACCTGCATTGCTACATGGCACAGCTTCTGTCTATTGCATACTATTATATACACATTTCCTTCAACTACGTGCAGTAAACTTTGATTTCACAATTAAATGTATTATAAGCAGGTATTCATTTCGTTTAAATTCTGTTTTATTAAAGTTTGTACAAGGATAGGTAAAAACATAGTTTTGCCAATTAAAGACAATGTCTGAATGACATAAAAGTATATGTATGGACAGTACGGTGATCAAAGAATATAGTTACTCTCTACCGAGACGGTGATAAAAATATGAAAGAGGTTATAATTTTGATGAGAAAGACATTGTCACTAGCTGTAGGCCCAGTAGATTTGAATAGGTATCTCTTATTTATTCCTTCTTATTTAATGTTTCAGATCGGCACACCTGGGGACAAGCCAACCTATTGTGGTGGAGATCCCTGATGAACAATGAATGGAAGCCTTCTCAAACAGTAGAAAGAAGAATGATGATGCACTTGTTTGTTGAAAGAAGTTTTAATAAATGTTGTTATTTATGTAATAGTTCTGATTAAATACATATACTGTTTATTAATTCAATGGTTTTATTGAAGTATCTGTAGAGGGGGGGGAGAAGGGCAGTCGACCCTAGGATTGCAGGATTTCTCACATGTAGGCACACATGGTAAAGAAGAGGCAGATAATCCGAAGTACTTATCCAATACAAAAGTTACATCCCATTAGAATGAGTATTTTGATATTGTCTCTCGAGAAAATGAATATGGTACAGAACAATGCAAAGTGAGCCTCCTCGTATACCATGGTGTGCCGATATGAAGTTGAGTAGGAAACTAGTTGTGATTACTCATAGATTGTACTCGACATATGCCTTTAAACACTTAACGAAGAAAAACAACAGCCCCAACTGTGATCTAAGTGGTATTTCGAAAGATGTCTACCATTTTCTGATGGAATGAATAAGTCCGGAGTGCACTTATGAGAGAGGAATTATTTAAGGTGGTAAATGTAAACCAACTTGATATGGGTCTGTTCCAGAGCATCTTAGCTGTTAGAAGCGGTTAGAAACTAGTGTGTATACTATGAGACTGATATATAACTGTACCCCTGGTGGTACAGTGGGTCTTTTAAAGTTAAACCATACCACTAATAAGTACCTAACTAGCTATTTCCCTACTTTAAGACAAATTAGTCAAAGGGAGAAAGCCCATCCCTTTCTCCCTACAAGCACCAATTATTATTAAATAGGTACCTACAACAAATGTCCCAGTAACTAGATTTATTTGCCTTATTGTACCTAGAAAAAAGAATGAAAGAGATTGGAAGTTTCTTTTCAATAAATTTGTTTATTTAAATAATAATAATATAGCCTTTTATTCAGATCTATTATTTGTATATCTACTATTTGCTTCTTTTCTGTAGATCTGTTTGCCAATCGGCAAAGGCCTCCGCCAACCTTTTCCATTCATGTCTTTCCTGAGCCACTCTGTTTCACATCACTCCTGCCGCTTGTCTGATGTTGTCATGCACAGAAAAGGTGGGATGGGATTTCAATAATAGTTCTGATTTAATACATATATTCTTTATTAAATCAATGGTTTTATTTCTCTAGTGTTCTATAGTCATGTACAAGTGATAATTTAGGTAGCAGTGACCACAAGTAGGCGAAGCGAAGGCCCTGTCACTTGTAACAGTGCAGTGCGAAACTGATTTAGATTATTTCTTGTACCTCATTACCGTTTTCTTTTAAAATTTTAGGGGGCGATGAGACTGATTAGTTTGCTTGTTCTTCTGATTCGGTTATGTTAAAATCCATGAATCAGACCTTTCTCCCTTTGACTAATATTACAGCTAATATCTCTGAAAGTAGATAAATAAGTAGTTAGGCTAGGTACTGTCGCAGTCATAAAATCATATGTAGCACACTGTGCATTAACACCTAAATTGCTATGTTTAGGTACTTGTTACTTTTTAATAGTGTAGCAATAATTCAACTAAAAGAGTGTTAATAACTTTTTGATGATAAAACATTTAAATTTAAACGCCCCGCATGCTGCAACATTTGACGGGTTAATTTTAAAGTTGACATATAATTTAATGACCTGCTCGGTCAGCAGATATGAACCCATAGAGGTAGTATAAAGCAGTAATCATAATTCAATATCTTTGTATGAGGTTATAAGGTTTCCTATATATATCGTAACAACTATCTTGAGCTTAGAGAAATGATTATGAGTACTGGCATATCTTGAGTGACCGTTTTTGTATTGATAAAAACACGATGCTCTACACAAAGATCTTGAATTATATATTATACACAGCAGCCATTTGCTATGCTTCACTCGTTTGTTTAGCGGTGTGGAATCTGGTCTGGTTTTAAACATTCTTGGTACCTAGAATTAAGAAAGAAAAAAATATTTTTTTGTATGCATTCTTTCACTTTCTTCTTCTTGTTTTCAATTTATCTTGTAGCAATTTAAATAATAAGTCGCCCCCCATTCCGTTTTCAGTATATAAAACAGTTTTTATGCATATAAAATACACAAGTTTTATAGGCAATAACATAACCTCAACAAATGATCAATATCTAACTAATTGAAACATAGGGCAAAAAAATGTTATTTAAACAATATTATTGTTTTGTTTTTAACATTCTTGGTACTTATGTACTTACTAAAAATATGATATTTATCTTCACATTTTACCGCTTTCTTCTTCTTGTTTTCAATGTATCTTGTAGCAAATTAAATAATAAGAGACCCCCCATTCTATTTTGAGCATATAAAACAGTTTTTATACGTTTAAAACACACAAGTTTTCTAGTAGCATAACCTCGACTTTTGCCCCGTAACATGGTAATTAATATGTTCATATTAGAAACATAGGGCCACAATAAATGTTATTTAACTTATGTACCTACATAAAAAACTATAAAATACTAGAATTAAACAATATTATTGTAATTCAATACCTTACGGAAGTATTTTCACTGACAAAATCTACGTGAATAAATTTGCGTACGTTCACCGTAGCTTGACGTGAGCCAGCCTGCGTGCTCATGTCAAAAAAATATTCGTGATCGCTGTTTTGATACAAAATGTACTAGGTTACGCTAGGCATGCGATACGAAGGCGATACGCAGGCAACACGATAGTATTTCTGCTGCCGAATTAAGGCTAATTAACGCCGGGTAGAGGCGCTTATCAAATCTCATACAAAATTGTTACGCTAACGATACGAACACTTTCTCGCAAATATTCGTGATTGGCCTACAGTTTGCGAGTCAGTTCAGTGAGTCAGTTCAGTCACTGGCCTTTCATTTGCCTCGTGTACGAATACATTTGAAGATACGTACCTACTCACTGAAATGTCTTCAAATGTATTCGTACACTAGGCCAGTGAAAGGCCAGTGACTGAACTGACTCACTGAACTGACTCGCAAACTAGGCTCGTATCCGGCGGAAGTCATTTTACGGAATCATTTGCGAACTGGTGGAGAACTCTCCACCATTTACCGTTGAACCGGGCAGAGGTAATCGGCTTCTTTGTCTACTTACCGTTGACAATTATTAAACGAAAATCCTGGAGCTGGATATTCGGCCTTATAGTTGAAATTTTGTACATATGTCAGTACCTACATCTATATTTTTTTTCTCTTTGACATCAAAGACAATACTACAGTACCCGGTGATAAATAATGCACATTGGTCTTTGGAAAGAGACTCGGCAAATTTCAGCTTCGTAGAGCGTTGTTACACTCTACGTGTGTGATGTTTGTCAGTTTATATTATTTGTTTGTCAGTCGTTATACAGATGCAATAGAGTACGGTCGCATTTAGCTGAAAATATATAATATAGAGTTGCTTAAACCCCCAACATTAAATCTATTCATTTATAAAATAATACATAATTGTTTTTTCATCCCATCTATTCGAAAAACACTGATTGGTTCCTCGAAAAAAGGAAGCATAGTAGGTCTTTCTGTTTAAGAGTTTCAGAGAGGGCAGTAATGAGTTTTGAATTTGGACCGTGAATTTTTGACGTTGGCGATCGATCGGATCCACAACGCGAGCGCTCGTGGATCGTCGGCTCTCCGCCTCAGCTAGGCCATATTTAAGTTATAAGCCATCACATATATTTTTTATGTGTAAAATTTAAACACTCCAGTTGAGAATTGAACTCCGCTACTAAAGATTGGGAGTCGACCGATGTTCCGTCGAGCCATGCAGACTTATGGTACTAAGCCGAAAATTTAGTATAGATCAGATGAAGGGAAATTGAGCAATGAGCTCAATTTTTTTGTTCATTGGATTGCGTGGCGTAATATCTGTATTTAAAAAATAATCATGTAAATGTAAAAAAAAGAAAAAAAAACGTGCGAATTACGATATTATTGTCACGGAAACAAGGAATATTGACAGTGCAAAAACTAAATAATTTCATGAAAATGCAAGAATAGCGAAAGTATTTTACTACCTACTTACACCTGAAAATACTACGCGATAAATTTGATACAGAGTCTATGACCAACTAAATCCCTGGCAAAATATTTGAAAGCTTATATATAGGTCACAATTTTATCGAGTTGGAAAATGCAAAAGAAGCGAAGTCTTTTTCGGAAACCTGTACCTATTTTCAAGAATTACCCAAATCTTAGCAACCTTCACACGTTGGCAGCCAGTGCCAATAATGACTTTCAAATCGAGATCTACACAAAATTTAGAACACAATATCTGAAGAGACTGTCTGAAGGACGTATATATCAAAGAAGTACAAAGTAACAGAGTATATTAACAGAGTGCCATCTGGGAACCTGTTCCTCAATAAGAACCATCCCTGAATATTCAAATTTTTGTACTTCAGTTTTTAGTAACAAAGCTGGAGGAGTGGTTGCCTATGTTCGTTCTGACTGGAATGTCAATGTCCATGAGCCGCTAATTTTAGATGCTGACTGTTTAATTATACACTTACCAAATTCTCAATCACTATTAGGAATTTATCGCTCTCCATCCTTTTCAAACACTAACGACTTCTTAGTATATCTGGATACTATTATAAGAGACCAAGCTTCGGCTTAAAGAAAAATCATTATGGCTGGAGACATTAATATTGATACGCTTAAGGATACTAATCAAAAAAATGAATACCTGTTTATCAGCAGAATTAGGTCTTAAGCACTTGATAAACTTACCAACCAGAGCAATTTCTTGCCTTGATCACATTTTGGTTGACGTTAGATCTGAGGCTGTTGGGGTGGTTTGCAAAACAGACATAACTGATCACGATCTGGTCATGGCTGGCAGAGTCACAAACATGCCTAAAATATGTCGAAATAGATTGATGACAAAAACTGACTACGATGGAGTTTACAATGAACTAGAAAGTGTGGTTTGGTCAGATTTATTACAATCAACTGATGTTTCGGAATCAGCTTTCAAACTCACGTCAACACTAGAAAATTTAGTAGAAAAACACACTAAAGAGATTCGTGTTAGTCGCAGAAAATTTGCCTTAAAAGATTGGATTACACCCGGTCTACTAAAGTGTATGAAGCATAGAGATGCACTGCATGTGATAGCTAGGAAAAATCCAAATAATTTTGACGCACAGAAAAAGTATAAGAGGTATCGTAACGTATTTTTCTATTTAATAAAAGATTTGAGATCTAATCATAATAAAAAAATATTTCTAGAAAATATAAACAACCCCAACAAACTCTGGAAATCAGTAAAAAGTATCTGCGACATAAACAAGAAACAAAAATCTAACACTGAACTACTTAATGTTGAGTCAACCCCATCAAAATCTTTGGATGTGTGTAATAATTATTTTGTCAATGTCGGACAAAACCTTGCTAATTAAATACTTGACACTTTGGGAACAACGCAGGAGGAACTGGCATCGTCTATTGATACGGTTTCAAGCTGTTCGGACTCTTTCTTAATGTACCCTACTGATTCAGTAGAGATAGTGTATATTATTAACTCCCTCAAAAATTACAAGTTTCCAGGACGAGACGGTCTAAAAAATTCCTTTGTAAAGAAAGTGTGTCCTTTAATTCTAGAGCCTTTGATTCACATATTTAATTTAAGCTTAAGCTCAGGTATTTTCCCTGAATGCTGGAAAATTGCAGCAATTGTACCGATACATAAGGATGGTTTGAAGCATAATTCCTGCAATTATCGTCCTATTTCGCTTCTCCCGGTATTTTCAATAATTCTTGAAAAGATCGCGAATAAGAGGTTAGTGAAATTTCTAGAAAAGCGTAATAATTTGACACCATTTCAGTTTGGTTTTCGACAAAAAAGGTCCACTGAAGATGCAGTTGCTCTGCTTTTGGAAGGTATAGCTTCATCTATTGACAACGGTCAAAAATGCATCGGTGTCTTTCTGGACCTGGCCAAGGCGTTCGAAACTGTTTCCCCAAAAATACTCCTCAAAAAACTTGAAAGAATTGGAATACGTGGAGTCGCCTTGGACTGGTTCAGCAGCTATCTTTCCGGACGTTCTCAATATGTTGCTGTGGGTGGATATGCGAGTAGCACTAAGGGTGTATCTTTTGGGGTGCCACAAGGAACCATCCTAGGCCCCACACTGTTTACTATATACATCAACGATATTGCAGACTTGTTGGTTACTCACGAAAACAGCCAAATCGTCTGCTATGCAGACGATACTGCTATTTTGTTTAAAGACAAGTCCTAGGACACTGTTTTTATGAAAGCAGAGGCTGGTTTGTCAGTTGTAGCATCCTGGCTCGACCAAAATCTTTTGACGCTAAATGCGAAAAAAACGAAATACTTGTGTTTTCAAAAGACAAACATTTCTAATCCCTCCGAGACCCTTAATATTGGAATTCACAAGACAAAGTGTAAAAGATTAGACCCCATGCAAACTCAATCTTGCTCTTGCCCGATTCTTGAACGTGTTAGCTCAATTAAATACCTTGGAGTTATTTTTGATGAAAAGCTCACTTTCAAGCATCACCTACATTCTCTTTCTGGACGTGTCAGGAAACTAATCCCTATAATGAAGTTGCTGCGACAAGGGGCTGATAGAGAACTTCTCATGTTGGTCTATGCAGCACTCTGTCAATCGATTCTGAGTTACTGTATTCTAGCCTGGGGTGGAGCTGCAAAGACCTTCATGATACAGGTCGAAAGAGCTCAGCGATCGATCCTTAAAGTAATGTTTCGTAAACCTTTTAGATATCCAACTAAGACACTATACAACGAAACTCAAACGTTATCGGTTCGGAAGCTTTACATTCAAAGGGCTGTTTTAACATTCCATAAAACTACTAGAAGAGATCCAGACATATCAGCCAAAAAACGCATAATAAAAATAGAAGTTCCCACTGTCAAATCTACTTACGCCAGACGTTTTAGTTATTATGCACTTCCATTCTTATATAGACGCATAATGAAGCTCTGCAATCTTACTGATAGCTCGCTTTACGGTGTCAAAGAAAAAGTGAGGAAATGGCTACTCACTTTGGATTATGATGAAACGGAGTTACTTCTGATCGTTCAGAAATAGCATAAGTAAATATAAAAATACATGCAAAATATTTAAGCATCTACACACACACACACACACACACAAACACACACACACACACACACACACACACAAACATAACAATACACATGCACACACCCGTTATAATCCAAACGAACACTACATACATACTTACTACATAACATACCTACATGTTTTGTTAATCTGTAACGGCCTCCCGCGATACAGGCTTGACCTAGTGCGGGGGCCACTGGAAACTCCTTATTTTGTAAAAATGTATTTCACTTAATAAACGAATTTGTATTTGTAATATAATTTTTTAGTTAAGTGTTAGTACTCGTACCTATAGTTTATTTTAAGTTGTTTATTTTTACTCTATTTAATATCCCTTTAAATAATTAATATGAGTTGTAAAGTCTAAAAACGCCTTTTATGTATATTTCTCATAGATGAAAAGTAGAGTGTATCACTCGGACGTAAAATTATTTTTCCTCGGGCGAAGTATATTGAATCCTTCTCTACGTTCAGCGCTCACTCCGCACTGGATTCAAAATAGCGCCCTCGCCGTCAAAATATTATTTTGCCGGCTAGTAATACAATCTATTATATTATAATTTTTCTAGTAGTTGCAACAGCTCTCTATTATATATTTAAAGTTTACAAACTTTACATGTCATCGATTTGACGTAAACTAATAATGTCCAGAAAGTGCAAGATTTATTTGATATGAAATGACATATAATAAATACGGTGATTAATGGACGGTCGTCAGTGTTCGGAAATCGTCGTAAACAGCCAATTGTCTCTTTCCAAAAGCTGATGTGCATTATTTATCGCCGGGTACTGTACGTAAGATTTGACATATGTGTATGTTATTGTTTCAATCATATTTGTATACTCTCTGGTTTCAGTCTTCCAAAAATAATATTTAGCCATAAAAAGGCTGTCCCGGGAAGTAGTGATAAGCGGAGGTCCCGAGGTAGTAACTCTCAGGCGCACCCGAATAACCAATATATTTTCGGTGATTTTTGATATTTTCGGAGTTGTTCCAATTTTTTTTTTCACAAAATAGTAGATTTCGGCAAAAATATGGAATATTATTCTTTAGTTCTTATCCAATTCATTGGCAATAAAATACCTCATAGAAAATGTCGATCTTTCCACATTTGCAGTCACTTTATGCTTTGTATAAGTTTAGGCCAATTAAGTGTGTGGTATTTTATTGCAAGTGAATTGAAGTAGTTTTTAAGATAGGAACAAAAAAAAAACTGTATATTTCTTATTTTAGAGACCTCCTAACTTCGTAGGGATATTTTGCTCTGAACAAAATTTGAAGTTATTATTTTATGTTTTTATTGGTTCTTTTTTAATAAATTTAAATATGGCATTGATGTCTCATAAAAGGTTCACTACTGGACTACCAATATTAAAAAAATCAAATGAATACTATAGTTAGTTTGGTCAAAATTACTAAGTTTGTGTCGAAATCAAGAATTTTGTGAAAAATTAATAATAATGAAATAACTCCGAAAATATCAAAAATTGCGGTACATATATGGGGGATATTCGGGTGCACCTAGAAGTGCTCTACCTCGGGACCTCCGCTTATCACTACTTTCTGGGACATTCTGTAGGTATACATATAAATTACTCTATGATAATAATGCCCGTCGTCACGGCAACTCTCATTCGTATCGTAGTATATTTTAAGGTATATCATGATTCGTATTTTAAAAACACCCTTCCTTTTTCAAAGAGCATCCAAAAAAATACGACTGCGTACTCGCCACAGATGTACTACTGTGACTTCGCGCTTCATGTCTATTCGGCTATTTCTGACGTAGTATTGTATTCTCTTTGTTTCTGACTACCTATCGCACCACCGCACGCACTCATGCACCTTGTCGTCTTGATTACGTACCTCTGTAAAACGAGGGAAAATGGCAAAGTTTTATATCTTGATCGTCCATTCCTAACACCCAGTAGTCAAGGCAGGGGCGGCCTTTTGGGGTGGCGAGCAGGGCAACCGCCCGGAGCCTCGCTCTTGCAGGGGCCTCGCGCACTCGCGAAACCAAAGTAGTAAGAAAATAATTTGCTACGAAAAACGTAGTTACGACTTCGACTACATTGTCAACAATGCAAAGTTCCTAACCTAGATTTAAGGCACTTACTTAAGCATCATGAGAGCATATTTGGCATGGTGTGGCGTGGGTGCTCTTGTGCCCTTTCGAACAGCCTTCAACTTCACCAAGGGGCGTGGACCGGGCGCTCATGGAGCCACTTCGACTCACCAAGCCATTTGTAGCGTGTACTGAGCACTCCTGGGCTATACCCGTCCATCCTCCAGCCGAACAATCATAATTCATCGTGTGAATCATATCTGTGCAACGTAAGGAAGTTATAATGTAGGTAAAATTCTTGACAAAGATTTTGAATTACGCTTATTTATTATTGGTGCAACCATAGAGTAACAGACATTTCCTACGTCAATAGGTGCAACATATTTATTCTGTAGTGCAACGGCGTAGGTGTCCTCTCTCTATGGTTATTCCATAATATATAGCAACCAATGGCGAAGGAAATGCAACCCGCCCCGGCTTAGCACCAAAGA
This sequence comes from Alsophila aescularia, assembly GCA_946251855.1. Classification (NCBI taxonomy): domain Eukaryota; kingdom Metazoa; phylum Arthropoda; class Insecta; order Lepidoptera; family Geometridae; genus Alsophila; species Alsophila aescularia. The sequence continues at coordinate 64,129,193 of OX276373.1, forward strand.
GAATATAATCACTATGCTTATTTTGATGCCTATCACGTGTAGCGCACACACCGCGGTATTATTCTTACTTTTAGCAATTTTATACCGTCGTAACCAAAGAGTATACAAATACTACGGTCGTAACTTCTAAATGAAAGGCCCGATTTGAATCATTTATAGAGGAATTTATATGTACCTAAATCAACCTCGATTAGGAAACTAGTTGGAAGGAGATTAATATCATGATACGAATGTCATAATTTTACGATTCTACCAGTGTTTTGACTAATTTCAACTAAAAACGGGTATTGAGACTTAACTGTAATTGTTATATAGACATAGCCTCGCGGACTTTTTACCCGACTACTGCGATGCAAAGGAATAGTTGTGACTTGTACACAAGCGAAAGTTTGTACGGCAAAGCAAATCCATATACTTAGCTCATTTAAGTCAAAACCTAATCTTTCCAAGAGTGAAAACCGCTTCGCAATCGGTCTAGTATTTTTTACGTGATTCGCGAACAAACACATTTTTTTAAATTGTTATGTTCTTATTCAGTAGCAAGCACACTAGACCATTGTTTTTAAATTACCTTCGTGTAGACTTTGTGTTGTTTACTGCTTTATAGACAACCTTAACGGGTTCCATAATTCCAATAAAACGTTATAATTTCCTTGGACAACTTTATTATAGAAAAGTTATTACTTGTTATGAAAATTCCTGGTAGCCACAAATTACCATTCGTTCATAGTCAAAAAAATAAAATCTTCTCGAGAAAAATACTTAATTAATCATGGCACCATATCAAAAGGAGTAACTCTATACTTACATGAATAACAGTTAATCCAAGGCAAAGACAACAATATGACTAAGCATCGTTCTAAATAACTTACATTATAATCTTCATGGTCTTTTTGGCTATTCTACAGAGAATCCCTCCTTTTCTTTGTCTAAATAGTCCTAAATATTTAATAACCAATAGTCCTAAATATTTAATAACCTAAAGATAATAAAGGCCACTACACTATCAATAACAATCTCAATAACAATTTATTATTTATGGTCCCTACAAACAAGACAGACATAAAAAATTATGGATAAATAAAACAATGCAAGTACTTGTTCCGTGTTGTGGGAGCACAGCTTTTATAGCTCTAGAATAAAAAAAAACAGCTTATTGACCTTGACCACTGATGATGTGATTATTTTCTATGAAAAAAAAAAAACGAAACCAAATCCAAAGAGTACCTACAAGTCAATAACATCGAGAATATTATGCTTATTATACATACCCTTAGAAAACATTAGTCTTTGGACCATAGATCACATAAGTCGAAATAAATAGTTCATGCTAAGCCGAGCCAAAGCCACATACTTGCTGCGTCCCGGAGCTTTACCCGCCCTCTCTCTTTCATCCACTTAGAGATGAAATTTCAAAAAACCTTCCTTAGTACACACGGAATATAAAAAACAAGTGGAAGTGGTACACTACATCACGGCGACATCACGACTCGTGGTCACAACGTTTGTCATACTGGTGTGAGTGTGACCACGAGAACAAATACTAACCCTTAATAGGGCACAGGACAATTACTTACCACCTGAGTTTTTTGACTACAGATAATATCGCATTCAATGTATTCGTTCTTTTTTCTATTATTGAAAATGTGCGTAAATATGTATGTAATATTTTTTACCCAAGCCCTATTAAGGGTTAACGTACATTGGGACTGCTATCGCAAAACTAAAACAAATTATTATCTATAGTAAACTAAAGAAGTCTTATTCTGCACTACTTACTAAGAAATTCTTCTTGTGATTGAGTGTGTATTATTGAGACGATTTAAAAGCTTATGAATCAAATTTGTAAATAATGCGTTAACGACTATTTTATTTGTACCTACGAAATATTTGTAAGCAAGTTATGATTTCCTGTTTTTAACTGTGGCACAGGTCACCTGCACACGTTGCACTTTCTATTGTTTTTTCTATTCCGTGTTAGTGCATCACTAGGTTACCCAAACAATAATTCTGCCAAATTTCAAATCTCCACGTCGAACGGTAGGCTGTGAATTATCTGTCAGTCAGTAGGTATGTCACCGTAAAGTTTTATAGGTTTAGATTATTGTTTTTTTTTTAAATTTTATAGGCGCCTATTAGGTTCGTTTAAAAACAAATGGCGAAAATAACAGTTAACAACGGTAAATATGATCACATTTTGCTGTTCGCTTTGGACATTTCTGGGCGAAATAAGCGTTTTGAAATGTTTTCGATCACCTTTCGTTTCGCATTTTTAGATGACATGACAGTTAAATTTGATATAGTAACATCTACTTTATTCCGTAGAGAGTAGGGAAAATTATTAGCGGCAAAAGTTGAACAATTGGCAAGTGTTGAAAATGTTCAAAGCAAACGACTTGTTGTAGTCACATTAGTGTGACCATGTGTAAAATAACAGCTATGTTTAAAATGATATGCAGCAATTTTGGCATACCTTCGGCTTAGCAACGACTATGTATTACAAGTATTACTTGTGAGTATTACACACATTAAGTTAAGGGAGTTCTTTGTTGTGTGTGTGTGTGTATGTCACTAACAACAGAGACACACCTCTCTCATTCTTGTATTCGTACTATTAAAAATATCAGTACTATTATAATTTCAATTACTGAGCTTGATGTCTCCGGGCGACAGATGCAGCGCCGGATACAACGACTTGGATGGCTAAGGCTCGGCTACACGCTCAAGCATATTCCACTAACTTGTAATGTATACAAAACCTGCACAGTTAAGCGGGCGGCCGGTAAAACTGACGCACGCACTTTTTTTTGCACAAATCAGTGCAGTGACACTTGAATGTGTGGCCGGGCCTTTTAGTTGCTCCAAAACAATACGGAGGATATATATATATATATATATATATATAAATAATAATTATATATATATATAGTTTTCGAAAGTTTTGAATAGAGAGGTGCAGAAGTATTAAAAGTGCGAACGAAGCGAGCGAAAATAATTTACAATTTAGTAGCTTGTTAAAAAAGAGAAGAAAGATAGGGTAATAGGCGAGAGAGTGAACTATATGCATTTAAAACGAAATTTGTTCAAGTTTGAATAGAAGCGCGAGTGAAGCGAGCGTGATATAAAACTTCACCTATTAGATCTTCTCGGATAACTTAACTCTCGGCAACAATTCGAATAACTTAGTAACGCAAGTGACGCGTAGTATTACTACAGATACCGTTAAGATAAGTGAAAGGAAATGAGTACAAGACTATAAAAGAAAAAAGCTGCAAGTGAAAAAATATCAGATTATAGATAGAGCTCAGACACAAATCGGCCTAAAAAGAGGAACATGAAAAAAAATTGAATAACAAAACACATGGAGCAACAATTTACCTAAAAAATATACACCCAAATCTTCCGGACAGTGCAGTTGCTAAGGATAAGTTTAGCGCGCTTATCCGGCAATCTACATTTTTCTTCTCTTAAATTATAATTAAAAATACTGATACCAATCCTGACAACACTAAAAACTTAATTTGACAGCTCCAATGTTTTTGCTGTTCCTTTCGTTCACATAAGGTTTGAAAGAGACAAACAATAGTTGGTCAGGACCAAACTAAAATTATTTACAGTTTATGACAACAGATATAATATAACATATTAACATATCTTATACGATAATACAATGAGCATTTTAGACAAAACTAAAAAATATATCACAATCATCAAAGTTCCAGAGTTCCAGAGGAACTGAAATACCGTTACGATTAACACAATTAATCCATCGTTATTGCGCGTTACAGCGCGTTCCCAAAGCCAACAAGTTCAAATTCAATTTATTACTTGTATTTAACTTTCCAAAATGTTAATTATGATATTCGCCTAGCAAACTAGTTAGGAGACATTATTTTTAGCTTCGGAGTATTATTATTATTATTATCATCTATCAAGTATTCTTATAAATTCAAAAAAATACACTTAATTAATTAATAATATACAATCAGTTCATATAATGCTACGCCAAAACTCAACAATTTAGTTTTAATTTCTACTTATCAGTTTTTCTTAGCTAATTGAAATTCTGGAATAATACTACCGTTATTACAACGTAAATAACAAATATTTAGCAAAAATAATACTTAAATAAAATTCCAAATATTTGGCAAAAAAACGACACAATTTCTGACAAAATGTTCTATTAAGGTGGATGGTCCCCAACATAAGTTTCACTAGATGGCGCTAATTGCATAATTATTATTATTTTGCTTCTAATTGCAATAATATATATATATATATATAATAATAATAATATTACCGTGTAATGATTATATTGACTGTTAAGTTTCAATTGTTAAATCTAATTAACATTTTAACCGTATTCACACCGTTCCACATACATATGTGTTCAGATATTGAGTCAAGTCTTGAACCCAAATTGTTAGGGAACGAATACGGTTAAAATAGTTTGACAATGAAAACTATAGATCAAACATTAACATCGTGTAGTGATTTAATCGCGAATAAAGTTTTAAATCTAACCTAACTGCAACTTAAGGGCAAATGAAATAAATTAAGTTAACATTGTCATTAGCGCCATCTAGTGAAAATCGTGTCATGGATCATCCACCTTAAGAACAATAGCACGGAATACCTAATAATACTACAATAGTTCGGACCTATCAGTAATGAGAATATTAGTTTAATATTAATGTCATTAATATAATTTTACTAACATAAACAATAATTTCCGTAGTATTTTTTTTTGTAATTTATGCCGTCGGTATGGTCAGTTCAATAGATCGCTAAACGTCTGTTAACAACTTTAGGAAAATCCGGAAAAAATCGTCATGATTTCTCCATTGAATTTCTAGTTGCTCCTAGACTCCTTGAGTGATGTTTTACTACGTCGATTCTTGTGATTCTAAAACAATCGACCACCACGATGTTTCATAACAGCCCGTCACAAGGCGCGAGGGGCACACTTGGTTGAAGAAACGTCACAACTGTAGTATGTACTATAAAAGTTGTGCATTTTTACATAACTGAACAAATATGGAACAAAAAATGAACAAAAACTAATCAATTTGAAATGGCGTAACATTATTTACAGACTTTTCTCTTTAGACTCCATTAATTAAAATAATACTTATTTTCACTTTTTTTGGAAAGACATTTTGTTGATCTATTTATTTTTAAATCAAGAATTCTGCTGTCAGTCAGACTTTAAATCTCGATTCTGCTACATATCTGACTTTTTTATAATTTAGTATCAGTTTGGAATGTGGAATACTGTTGTTATATGTTACTCTTTGGATAACATGTATTCTGACGATCATATCATTTTGTTTTTAAAAATTAATGATAAGTTTTAGTAATTTCTAGGCTTTTTCTTATAAATCAGTTTTGCGATATATTTATTCTTATTGGAGTACTTAACACGAGCGGTAGCTGCGGTTACCAAAACTCTGTACAATAACCAGTGTGCGTGTGCTCGCTTTGAGCTTTAGTCCAAACTTGGGGTCTTAAATGTAGCTTAAATTTAAATTAATTAAACATAAAATTTTGGTAACCACAGTTACCGCTCGTACCGGCGCTTATTGAGCCGTTAAAGTCTTAACTTGCGGCATTTAAAGCCTGCTTTCATAATATATTAAGTAAGATTAAGATATTCTTCATAGCAGTCAGTATAAGAGTCAGAATTGGAGCTCTCATTGATGATATTATTACGATTCTTGTTATGTTTCCTCCCGTTCACGTGTTCATGTATCATAGACTCGTTATTCGGTAGTTCTAGATTGCACATCATGCAATTAACTGTGAATTCATTAACCTGAAAAGAAAAAAAACTTTTTTTATATTATTATTTTAACTATTAACGCCTACTATCATATTTATATCTAATAATTTACTAAAGGAAAAATTTGGATCACAGACGGGATTCGAACTCGCATAGATCGTGCCTCTGCGCGGCACATGCCTCTACCGTGTCCACTGCATCACAATCCAAATTCGTCCCTTAGTTTTCAGCCCGTCTTATGGGGACGGTAACGCCATGCAAGCATTGCATTGATGTATGCGTGTTTGAATACCGATCGTGATCCAAAATTGTTATTAAACTCCAAAATTATACAAAACTGGTATTTTAATCTAATTGTTTAGATTAAAATACCAGTTTTGTATTGAATTTTATGGAGGTAAGCAACGCGATAGAATCCACCGATACCGGGTTCGTTCCTTTTATGTGTGGTTTTTTCGCTAACGGTTTCGGAGGGAACGTTAAGCTGTCGGTCCCCGGCTGCTATTGATTAATAGCAGTCGTTAAGCCATGTCAGAGGCCCTCCGGCGCCTGACTTTCACTGACACTTGAAGCCAGCTTTACCTCATACGACAAGCAAGAGAGCATCAGGTGAAATTAATGACTCGTTATGAAAATATAAGTCTTCAGTCAGTGCGTCCTACCAGTCATGACCTACGGAGCCGAAACGTGGACACTCAGGTCAGAATAGTCCACAAATTTAAGGTCATTCACCTAGCTACGGAGAGAGCTATGCTTGTAGTTTCTCTAAAATACCAAAGTAACCGACATAGCTCTAAGGATAAGCAAAAGATAAGCCAAGGATAAGATAAGGATAAGGATAAGCTAAGGTGGCAGTGGGCTGCTCACATTTCCCGAAGAACCTACAACCGTTGGGGTAGACGAGTTCTCGAGTGGAGATAGCGCTTAGGCAAAGTAGTCTAGGACGCCCTTTGGCCAGGAATTACGACCTGCTAAAAGCGGCTGGCAGAAACTGGATGCGGAGAGCTGAAGACCGAACTCAGTGGCGTGCATTAGGAGAGGCCTACGTCCAGCAGTGTACCCAGCCTCACTCACTCACGATGATAAATATCGGTGAGTAACATAACTACTGAAGTAGCGTTAACTGGCGATAGCGATTGTCAAAATTGTGACTCGTAATACCAACACATACAAATTGAGAATCCGTCTCACGAAAGAAGTAGCGGCGATAAGGGGAACTAACATTGAACGCTTGTAAAATTTTCACTTTTACACAGAAACTAGCGCTGTGTCTGTGATACTTCTTTTTGAAGTCGGACTCTACTGTTTTGTCTACCGGTCGACTCGCGTAGATACTTTAGGTTTTGGTTAAAAAATACTAACTTTTCTGATGAGCGCCGGATAGAAGGTCTTCTCGAACGTCTTCCCGAGAGCCACGTTGTGGTACGCCGTGGCCACGTGCTCCGTGACCTACAAGAAAACCATAACAAACTAAGTCACGGAATAACAAATAAGTATAAATTAAAAAAAAGTTAAAAAAAAAGCTTTTAGTCCTTTTTTTTACTGAATAACACGTTTTAAGTTTTTTTCTTCTATTTCTTAGACAAAAAATATATTTCTTAATTGCTTTTTCACTTTTTACGTTTATAAGTGTTTTTTTCTTTTTTTCATATTTTTTTATTGTATTTTCACTATTTACTTATTAAATTTAAAAAACAAAAAAAAATTTTGTTTTGTTATCGGTTTGTGAGCTACCCTGAAAGTTTCAGCCGGATAGCTAATCGGGAAGTGCTCGATATTTGAATTGCAAGATTCCAGGACAGGCAGAAATACATAGATGGATAGATACACACATACAAACAAGTGAAGTTATTTAAATACTTTTGAAGTGAAACGTCTTTAAAAATTGCTTGCGTACTTGCATACGGGGTACCATGACCTTCGATGAAAGAAAACGTAGAAACAAATAAGGATTTCACTAAGTTCGCCCGATTCGTGTTCCACCAAAACTTCGCGCATGGCTCGCTTATAGTGGAGACGGCTTCCGTAATAGGTACCTAACTAAACTTAATCATCATAACTATAGTGGCTCTGAGAGCTGCAGACCTCATGTACAAACTTTTTGCAAATAATTTAGCGGTGCACAGTAGCGCCATATAGTTACTTTATAGTAAAACTAACATCAATAACCAAGGTGCTCCATCAATCCCTACCTAATAGGTAAAGGGCTGATTCCACTGGAGAAACCAAAAAAGTGAGAAATTTACTGCTTTTTGAGGAGCTATTCTGCTCATCACGCCGAAGATCCTCATCAGATCTTCACCAAATTTTTATGAGACTAACTTAAAGTTACTATCTTTCAAATAAAAAAAGAACCATCGAAATCGGATTTAATAAGGCGGAGATATTCAGTAGCCCCCTTTTTAATATTTTTTTTGTGGGAAGTACCTCCCCAATCAAAAATCCCCGACGACTAAAAAATTCTAAAAGTTCGCTTAACCTGTATACCAAGTTTCGTTTAGATTTGTTGAGAAATGCGACCTGTAGAGGAGAACAGAGATCCGGAAGGACTGACATCCGGACATACGAAAGCATTTTTTCCCAAGCTGAAACGGAGACGCTTCACTCGCGCTTCGCGCTCGCTCGGTCAAAAAGTAAAAAGCCGCTATCCATAGTTTTGAGCCGGGGCAGCACACACTAATCTCTTACGTAGTATTTGTATATTCTTTGCACTAATCGACTACGTACTCTAACACACGCTTGTGTGCGTAACACGTAAATGTTACGCACACAAGCGGTCAAAAAAGTAAAACAGACAAGAAAGTGACTTAATAAAAACGAGTTAAAATGCTCTTACCTCGTCTGGTCTAATCTCCATTTGACAAATAACACACTTAGTTACGTTCTTGGAACAGGTTATGCCATGCCAGTGGCCAAAGCTGATCTTCATCACAACGTTGTTAAGTATCACCATCTTTTTCTTCTTGACCACTGTGGGCTTGGAGCCCTTTGTAGGCGTCGCTTCGGGAACAACTGTTATGAAATAAGTTAATGTAAATAAAATAAGTTAAAAAAAACGGCTTTATATGTACTAAAAGCTAACAAGCACAAATAAAAAAAAAAACCGACCCCCCCAACCCCCATTATAGTTAAGAAGCATCTCGATCACATCAGTTCTCAAACATAGAAAACCGCATCAAAATCAATGCGCTCGTTTGGGAGCTACTATCATCCTCATGCCCATTCCCCCCCCCCCCCTCCCCTCCCCCAATAATATCTAAGAACCATCTTGTTTACCTCAGCTTTCAAACATAGAAAACCGCAGCTAAATTGGTCCATTCGTTTGAAAGACTACGATTCTCACTCCCTCCCCCCCACCATATAGCGAAGAACCCTATGAAACATAAAAAAACGCAACCAAATCGGTCCACTTGTCTCATCTCAAGTCTCAAGCTACGATTCTCACCCCCCCAACACTTCGTGTATGCTATTAAGCGTTGAGGAGTTCCCAAGTGCAGCATCCATGTCTAGGTAAAACTTAACACCGGCTACCATAATAAAATGCGTACACAAAACGCATTCGTGTCTGTGCTGTTAACAGTTCAAGAGTTCCTTTAAATGGAGCTAATCCTGGATATCGATTCAGGTAATGCTTACAATAAAAATGCATTGTCATTGGAATTGAACTATAGTGTAAAAAAATTACTAATTAGGATAAGAGGAAGTGGCTCTAATTCAGCTTGCAAGATCTGACCTAAACAAACATACATACAGACATACAAACATTGCAAGTTAAATAAAAGCTTTAAAAAAAGGGTCTATAGACGTTGGCACGACAGTCTCATAGAGGCCACTGTAGTTTGTACTGCAAGATAGATAGGAGGTGTAACAATAGGCGCCCTTATCGCTAAAATCGATCTCTTCCAGGCAACCTTAGGAAGGAGGGGACTCTAGCACTTGATGATTTTGAATTTACCTGTCTCGACTTCCAAGTTGGGAACAAACTGATAAGCGCCAATGATGTTAATTTTGGGTTCGTTCACATTGTGGAAAATCGCTTCCTTCTGCGTTTCAACCAAATACTCCTTGATACCTGTAATATTGTTAGCAATAAGTCCAGCGTATTACGCTGTACTATAAGTACAATACTAGCTGCTCCCCGCGGCATTGCCTGCGTGAAAACTGGCGTCACCACGATAAGGGTGGAATTAAGATAAAACAAGACATAATTTCAAAAATTAAACACCCAACTAAGGGTCGGTCGGGTAGGAAATAGCCTACGACACTCTTGCGATGAAGACGATTCGATTGATATACCTCACTTGTCAAAATCTGAACAAGTTTTTACTTTGAACACATAACCCTTAATTTGCTTCGACGTAGTCGGGTATACAAATTTGCATTAGACACTCTATATCTGAAAACGAATCGATTGACACCTCACTTGACAAAATCGGACCAATAGGGGCGATGCTATGGTGGAACATTCACATACCCACATACATATTATACATACATATATATATATATATATATATATATATATATATATATATATATATATATATATACTGTTAAACTCATTACCCTTCCCTTGCTTCGCAGTATTCGGGTAAAAACCCCTCCTTAGTGCAAGGGTTAGAAAAAAATCCTCAAAAAATCTCTAGATCCACAAGTTTAGGCTGTGCGTTATCTGCCAGTCAGTATGTCAAGATACTGTTTTATAGGCTTCTTTTTTTATTATTCTGTTTTCTCCCACTGCTGGGCAAAGATCTCCCCCATATCTTTCCATGCGTCTCTATAAAAACAACTTTTGGTGTAGCCCACCAATACAAAAAATAGTGGATTGTATACACCAAATGCATAAGACTAGCCATTTTATCCGAGACATTTATCCGCTAGAGCCGGAGGCGAGGGTAGATATTGAAGTCGAGGATAAAATACCTAGTTTTATTTCATTTTTATTAAACAGAAAATTTTGTAAATATTGACTTGTTTCCATCCAATGTATGAGATAATGTATAATGTATTAAAAAAAAACGAGCGAGCCTTACAGAAGTCGCATAGTATGATGTGTGAAGTGTAAACATTTAATGACCAGTACGGGGTTAACGCCGATTGTTGGCGTGGCAAACGGTGATGCGAGCGGTTCCGCAACGCGAGCGCTCGTGGCTTGTCGGCTCTTTCCGCCTCGCCTCGGCCATATTCAAGTAAAACCATCACTTCTTTTTATGTGCAAAAAGTATAAAAACACTACAGTTGGGAATTGAACTCCGGTGCTACAGTCTGACGGCCGTACGGTGTCCCGTTGCGCCATCCAGACTTATGGTATTAGGCCGAAAACTAAGTATAGATCAGATGAAGAGTTGCTGATTCACAGTAGACCAATAAGAGCGCGCGGTGCAAAACGTTGCTCGTTGTTTTATTTTTAAAACTTTCTTCATGTAAGTCGTCTCGAGTATATAGGAGACCATAGAGAAGTAAAAAACACTTTTATGCACTAGAGCATAAAATACGCTCACATCCAGCATAAACAAAACTTTACAAGCATGAGAAGTGAAAACCTGATTTTTATATACCAGATTTGAGCTCCTTCTTGTATTTCTTGTTGCGTATTTCGCGCGCTGCGTCGTAGCATCTGATGTGTTCCGGCCAATCCAAATGCATCTTTATCTCTTTGCGGGTCATCAGCACATTGCAAATGGAGCAGTGGAACATCAGGTACATCTAGAATTAAAGATACATTCGTATTTATTACTAGCCCATACAGCGACCGCGAGGTTATTTCTCTGGGTTTTCCATGACCAAAAAGTACAATGTACTACATTTAATAAAAAATATTTAGCAGTCAAATAGTTTTTATCCATTGCTTGGCTTCTACTCATCGGATTGGGATACAAAGTACACAAGATTTTAAGACTAAACCTAAACAGTGAGATCCGCATTTCAATCGATCCAGTAGTTTTATGCATAGATAAAAAATAGAAGACTCCTTCTATTATTTATCTATGTTTTAAGTGATGCGCAGACAGACAGGTACTATTTTTTAAATTCGTTTTCATTAGCTTATTTTAAGTCCCCTGAACCAATTTCTATTAAATTATCTTCCATCTTAATTATCTTTCTGATACATGCTGCTTTATTATAAGTACAGATGCGAAAACTGTCTCTGTACACACTATCACGACTAAACGGCCAAACCGGTCTTGATGAAATTTGCCAGGAAAATAGCGTGAAACATGAGGACATAACCTAATTTGTAATTTTTAACTGGGAGAAATGTTAACGCGGCCAAAGCTAGGAGGCGCAGCTAAATATTAATAGACTAACTGCGCCTCGCGGTTTCACCCGTGTGAATTATGGTGATGATGAAAAGTAGCCTATGTGTTAATCCAAGCTATAATCCTGGTACCAAATTTCATCCAAATCAGTTTAGCCGTTTGTGCGTGAAGGAGTAATAAACATACAAATACACTTCTAAAGATAAAAGATAGATGGCGCTAATCAGTTTTTATGCATTTTATGACGTTTTGTATAGACTGTCAGTTCTAATGTATGGATTACTGGATCGCGCATACGTTGTTTTCCGCTCGATACATAGATTCGAGTATGTACTGTACTATAGACTTGTAATTGAATAGCAATAATAATAAGAGAAGGACACACATATCATAAAAACAGTAAGATTGAGAGAGACGAATATGCATATTTTTTATCCTTTTCGGGTATACGCCTGTTTCTGTTGGGAGCCAGTGATTACTGGCTCCGAACATAAACAAACTAATGTCAGCTGGCGGTAAGTCGGTGGCAAATTATTTGTAAAACTGAATTTGTGACGCTTATTTTTCATTTGTGTGCATTTCTCATTGTAACAGGTAATTCATACTAGCTGTATTATGCGGCGTTTTTGTTTATTATGTTGTACAAACCGACCTGAGCAGAAAAATGAAACCATAACCTTTCATCGGTAAGTGAACATGTTTTCTTCAGTTTGTCGAAGTATTTGCGATAGAAAACGTTCGTATAATTTGTAATTAGTTATTTTAAAATGTTATTATCAGACCCTAACTAAATTATAAGCGAATGTAGCATTTCATTTTCTCGTATTACCCGACAAGTAAAGATAGTTCTAGCTTACATGTAAGTGCCATATTTTGATGTGTCTCCATAAATTATTTGGGTTTCCATCGAGTTAGGGATACCAGTGCTCATGAAGTTTAGTTTACCCATAAATAACTATTTCTCTGTAGATGGATGGTAAATGAGCAATGCTGCGTCAAGTTATTCAAGGTATTTAAGTAAAGCCTAGGTGTACCTTATTTTATGTGTTTTGTTATTTCTTTGTTGTTAAATAAAACAGGAATACGAATATATGGATTTTACTCACTGGACGAAAACATTGGCAACCAGCTCGGAATGCTATGCTCAAAACATTTTGAATCCCTTCGCTTTCGCAAGACAACGCATACGAACTATAAACATATATACGCAGCTGATCCATAAAATATGCCATTCGCTTTCATTGAAATGTATGGAACAGCTTAAATTTTTCGCGATTTCTGGGATTGATCTCATAGTAAAAGTGGTTCCAAATTGTTCATAATGATCAAAAATTACAATGATATCCTCGAATATGTTCGTCGTCTATCTGATTTGTCTATCGATACATATTACATAAATAGTACTATCATGTGCATATTAATATGATTGTATTGTATTGTTACGAGCTGGGGTTCGGATAAAATAATTGTACGCTAATTACACCAAAAAATAATTAATTATTTTATTCGCCGCGCCCGTAGGTATATACCTACCGCGCGCTCTGGAAACTTCTGTAGGTACCTAAGCTCTACTAGTGTGTTCCAGAATGTTTCGTTTAAATGTAGGTATTGTGTCATTATGGTACCTACTGTTTTTCTAAGAATCGACCGGCGTAACAGTATGTAATCTGTATGTATGTAATCATAACACAAGACATGATAAAATTTGTTTCTCCATTTTTATTTTTTACTTTTCAACCGCCAGAAGAAGATAAATCTATCGCGATTGAGCAACCCAGTACTAGTAAAATGAGTGAATTGCAAAAACTGATATCTTTAAATTACGCCCACATGAAAATCGAAAATTACAACCGGCCAAACGGCTGGCTAAAGTCGGAGGTTTCTCTTTCATCACACCAAGTTTGACGTTTGTAAAAAACTTTGAATAAACACGTTTTGTATTTTGTATATTTTCATTATTTTCAAATAAATCCGTCACCACCAAATTGAAGTGGTTGTAGCTTGTTCGGAATATTATTTACCCGACTATGGGGAATCAAAAAGGAGGGTTATGATTTAAACCGGTGTGTATGTGGGTATGTATGTATGTTCATCTATTCCCTCATAATTTCTAAACTTCTTATCATAATTTGACAAATGAGGTATCGTTGGAAGCGTCTTCATCTTCCGCTGTGACTAAAAACATTAAATTTAATATGGATATAAAGACGTGAACTAAAAAAATATTCGCTCCCATTTTGTTACATTTTCTTGTTGCGAAAAATAAAACGCTGCAAACCTACGAGGGCTGTTTGATAAGTCGTTTTAAAAAGTAAAAAAATACATACATTTTTTTAATCAATTTACATTTCTCAACATAGTCTCCTTTGAGGGCCAAACACTTGTTCCAGCGAGTTTCCATTTTTTTTATCCCCTCCAAAAAATACGTTTTGTCGAGGTCTTTAAAATACCCGTTTACACCTGCGATGCAATTGTCAAAAAAAATTGCCCTCCAAGCAATCTTTTCAGATTTGGGAATAGGTAATAATCGCACGGAGCTAGGTCCGGCGAATACGGAGCATGTGGAACCAGCTCGAAGCCCAACTCGTGGATTTTGGCCATTGCAATAGCAGGCGTGTGCACTGGGGCATTGTCTTGATGAAAGAGGACTTTCTTGGGGGACAATTTTGGTCGTTTTTCCTACAATTCGGCATTAAAACGGTCCAATAACTCTGCGTAATAACGGCCAGTGATAGTCTTTCCCTTTTCCAAGTAATCAATCATAATGATTCCTTCGCCATCCCAGAAGACTGTCGCCATCACCTTCCCAGCCGACAAAACAGTCTTGGCCATCTTTGGGGCACGTTCACCAGTCGCCATCCATTGTTTTGATTGCTGTTTGATTCAGTTGTATAATGATGGACCCAAGTTTCGTCCACAGTGACAAATCGACTCAAAAAATTCCGAGGATTACGCTTCATCATATCCAAACACAGTTTTGAAATTTTTGAAGACAGTTTTGTCATACTCAAATCTCCATGCAGTGGAGATGCCTGTGTTCTCAGCTATTTCACGCACCTTCACTCGGCGGTCGTCGAGTACAATATTATGGACTTCTTCAACAACATCCTCAGTAGTGACTTCGATTGGGCGACCAGAGCGTAGAGCATCAGATGTGCTTGACCAACCACGTTTAAAATCATTCATCCAGTTATAAACAGTCTGCAACGTTGGTGCGTTTTTGCCATGAACAGAATCAAGTTCAGTTTTAATTGTGGCAGCACTGCGACCCTTCATAAAAAATGTTTTATAACGGCACGAAATTCCGATTTTTCCATAGTTGTTGAAAATTTACAAGTGATCACAGTTAAACAATGGTTAAACGGACAAAAACTTGTTTTTTTTTTGCTGAATTTTAGACAGTCTTCATTTGAAAGATTGTGCCTGCCAGTGTTAATGCCATTTACCAGAAAAAAGGTTTTATAAATAGTTTTTAAAAGACTTATCAAACAGCCCTCATATGCTAGATATGGCCCAGTTCAATCTATCTACAAACTTTAGTTTCGATTTGACATGTATTTTTTCGAATAATTGGAAGGTACGTTTTCTTGAAAAGAAGAAAATCCACACATTGTCCGTGGCATTCTTATATTGATTAAAACAATGATAGATCACAACTTGTTTGTGTCGTAGAAATCTTACTTGTCCTAGAAATAAAAAACCATTAAGAAGTTGATAGTTCCGGAATTAGATGTCCAGTATCGGGAGTCGGAACTAAGTTTCGGAATCGAAATCCATTCGATTTTACATGCCCTAGTCAAAGGGGCCGACTATAGTGTCGGGCGGATGTAATATTTTTTTTTTTTAAACGCACATCTCTAACTACGCTTCTTAAAGTTATTTTATTTACATAACTAAGGCGACCTTAAAAAGAGGGCGATGTTTTTACTTATAAATATATATACAGTAATACCCCGACTTACGCTACCCCGTTTTACGCGAATTCGGAGATACGCGGTTTTTCATTTTGATTGCCGCGCGCATCGGCTTATAAATATATATACATATATATAAATAGCGATGTGCGTTTTAAAAAAGTACATTTTGTTATGACAGGTCACATTGGTTATCAAACTGTTGGCTGGTGATGTTTGCTTTTTTACCCATCAATATGGGTAAAATATCTCGGCTAGCAACTCCTTACCTATACGCTCATAACATTTCTATTGGTATTCTCTTTCTCCGTCTCTTCCGAGTATTCATTTTTAAAGCTCTAAGCTCTGATTGGCACAGGCCAATTGTGCCTTTCAGAGCTTAGAGTTTGTCGTAAACAGTTACGACAGTGGTTACACTATTCTGATTTATAATAATAGTGTTATATCACACTAATATAATGCGAAAGTTAGTGCGTGTGTGTTTGTTACTTCTTCAGGCTGAAATGGCTGAACGGATTTTGATGTGGTATATATGTCCATATTTAGTTAGTCATTTTCTGTCTAAACAGTTGTACTTCGTTAGTTAAATACCTTTCTAAACATTTGTACTTTATATTTACTTAGTTATCCGTCTAAACAGATCATCATCATCATCATCATCATTATGTCAGCCTTTAGAAGTCCACTGCTGAACATAGGCCTCCCCCAAAGAGCGCCATGACGAGCGATCTTGTGCCACCTCCATCCACCGACTTCCTGCGATGGCTACAATGTCGTCGGTCCATCGTGTGGGGGGTCTCCCCACACTTCGCTCGCTTGTTCGTGTTCGCCATTCGAGAACCTTTATTCCCCAGCGGTTGTCGGTTCTGCGAACTATATGGCATGCCCATTGTCAACTTGCAAACTCTGAGTGCTATGTCGGTAACCTTCGTTCTTCTACGGATTTCCTCATTTCTGATTCTATCACGTAGAGAAACACCGAGCATAGCTCTCTCTATTGACAGGGTGTCCACTGAAAATTCTAAAATAAATCCCTGACTTATCCCTGACTTTCCCTGACCATTTTACCAAATTTCCCTGACCAACCATGTTCATTTTATAGCAAGTTTTTCATCATTTTTCATAAAATAACGAAAAATAATGTTATCTAAATAATGAATCATTTCTTATCCTTCATATATTGTTATTTATTTTATTATCGGACTTATTTTAAAATAAAATCTTAAATATAATTCCAATTCACAAAATGATAAGACACCATCATAAACAGGAAGCGAAAACTTTCTGATACTTTTATTTGTGTAATAATGAATGATTATTCCAAATCACATAATAAATGATCATCATCATCAGCCTTTTCTTGTTCACAGGACTGGCCTTAGCAATCAGCTTATAAATCAGCGCCCCTTTTTTATTTGAATATTTTGAGCTACATACATACTTTTATATGTGAACAGTAAGAATGTTTATGATCGATTTTCTATGTGCGCATAACATGTATTATTACCAAGAAGCCCGAGCGAAGCGAGCGCTAACATTTTCAGCTCCTTATATTTTTATTAGTTGTGAAAAAACGAACGATTTTTTATGAGTTCTAAACAAGCAAAACTATCAAGATGCGAGCGAAGCGAGCGCAAAATTTTCGAGCTACTTTTACTTTTATTAGAGTAATTATGTAAAAACAAGCCCAAATTAAAAATTTATGTAACCCTTGACCCCCCCACCCCCCATCATAACTAAGAAGCATTTCGATCAAATCAGTTATCAAACATAAAAAAACCGCAGCTAAATCGGTCCATTCGTTTGGAAGCTACGATTATCACCCTCCCCCCCCCTTCTCAACTCCCCCCCTACCTCACTCATATAGCTAAGAACCATCTCTACCACATCAGCTTTCAAACATAAAAAACCGCTTCAAAATCAGTTCCTACGTGTGGGGTTTGGGAGCTGCGATCCTCACCAAATTCCCTCATTATAGCTAAGAACCATCTCGATAACCTAAATAAAAAATAAAACGCATCTATATCGGTTCATTCGTTTGGGAGCTACGAGTCTCACTCCCCTCCCCCCCCCCCATTATAGCTAAGACCATATCCATCAGCTTTCAAACAGAAAAAACGCATCAAAATCGGTCCATTCGTTTGGGAGCTACGATGCTAGAGTCAGACACACGGATACACACACATAGTGATACACACCCTAAACTTATAACACCCATCTCTTTGTTCGGGGGGTTAAAATATAACGTTTACGATCGATCTTCTCTGTTTGCAAAACACGTAACATTACCAAGAAAGCGCGAGCGAAGGGAGCACGAAATTGTTGACCTTTTTTTTGAATTTTCTTCAAAAAAAAGCACGAAATAGTTTGGTAAATATTAGACATGAATGGAATTCCTCAGCGAGCGAAAATAGGTAATATTATAGAGGCGCGATCAAAGCGAGCGCAAAAATTTCGAACTATTTGTGGACGTGAGGTGATAATAATAATAGCAAGGCGCGAGCGTAGCTAGTTATTTCTTGCAACAGGCAATAACAGAACAAGGGTGTGAGTGTAGCGAGCGCAAGAATTTGGAGCTATTTCTAATTTAATTGTGTGAATAAAGTAAATATAAATAATTGACCTACTGTGTGTTTTTAAATACATAATATTATTATGAAGGCTCGAGCGAAGCGAGCGCGGAAATTTCGAGATATTTCTTTCAGTGAAACAAATAAACATGATTACAAAACATAGTCAAACTAGAGCATGAGCATACTCGTATCTCTCATTTTACAAGAAAGTGTGGAGCAAACAGTGTAAATTTTCTTTTTTCCCTGACTTTCCAGGTGACCCCCTCGTTTTCCCTGACTTTCCCTGACCACCTTGAGCTTCCCTGACTTTTCCCTGACTCTCCCAGACTTTCCAGAAAGTGGACACCCTGATTGCACGCAGCGCAACTATGAGCATGATGATATTTTGTATGAGACCAATAGTTAGCGACCACGTCTCAGTGCCGTATGTCATCACTGGCAACACGCACTGATTATAAACTTTCGTCTTGAGGCTCTGCGGTATCTGCGAAGAGAAGATATGGCGTAATTTCCTGAACGCTGCCCATCCGAGTTGGATTCGTCGGTTGACCTCTTTGTCGAAGTTGGATCTACTCAGTTGGATCGTCTGACCCAAGTAGACATAGTGATCAACAGCTTCGATAATATCGTTCCCAACATAAACCGGCATGGGTACGATATGGGCATTTGACATGATGTTCGTCTTGCCCATGTTCATTTTAAGACCCACCTGTTGGGAAACAATATTGAGGTCACTGAGCATTGTGCTTAGGTCTTCCAGGGTTTCAGCCATGATGACTATATCATCAGCAAATCGAAGGTGAGTGATGTATTCGCCATTGATGTTAACACCAAATCCGTTCCAGTTCAGAAGCTTGAATATATCTTCCAGTGCAGAGGTGAACAGTTTCGAAGAAATAACGTCTCCCTGTCTCACCCCTTTTTGCAGCTGGATAGAATTTGTGCTCTGATCCTGAAGACGAACTTTCATGGTGGCTTTGCTGTACAAACACTTCAACACTTCGATGTACCGGTAATCAATCTGGCACCGCTGTAATGACTGTAGCACTGCCCAGGTCTCGACTGAATCAAAGGCTTTCTCGTAGTCCACAAACGCTAGACATAGTGGCCGATTATACTCTTCGGTCTTCTGTATAATCTGCCGGAGCGTATTGATGTGGTCTACAGTGCTAAAGCCTTTCCGGAATCTAGCTTGTTCGACGTGGCTCAGCAGAGAAATGGGCCTATAAAAGCTTCTGAAGGACTTTAAGTACCGGTGTTCCACCCGCTTTCAGTAGCTCTGTCGTTATTCCGTCCTCCACTGGTGCATTGTTGCTCTTAAGCTGTTTGAGAGCCATTCTGATCTCGTATAGGCTGACGTCCGGGATATCTTCGGTATAATGTCGGGTCAAACGGGCTCTTGCATTGCTAGTCCTGCTAGGAGGACTACGCGATGAGGTGTATAATTGTCCATAGAACTTCTCGAGCTGACTCAAAATCTCTGGCTTCGACGAAACGATGCTGCCACTGTCGGTTTTCAGCTTCGTCAACAGGCTTTGCCCAATAGACAGATCTCTTGCGAACACTTTGGAGCCCTTGTTCCGCTCTATTGCGTTCTTAATACAAGTAGTATTATAGGAACGCAAATCGTGTCGCATTGACTTGGAGATCTGTTTATTAAGCAAGCTGTAACTCGACATATCCACTGAAGTCGACATATCCTCATCTCGACTCGTTCTGCCATAATTTTAAACAGTTTTACTTTATATTTAGTTGGTTACCTGTCTAAACAGTTGTACTTTATATTTAGTTAGTTACCTGTCTAAATATTTGTACTTTATATTTAGTTAGTTACCTGTCTAAACAGTTGTACTCTATATTTAGTTAGTTTTACCTGTCTAAATAGTTGTACTTTATATTTAGTTAGTTACCTGTCTAAACAGCTGTACTCTATATTTAGTTAGTTACCTGTCTAAACAGTTGCGCTCCATATTTATCCAGAAACATGTTCTTGGCCACATTTTCAGTATGCTCGCGACTGTCCACGTGCTTCTGTAACGCCGAAGTGGGGACAGTGTTGGAGCAAACGAAGCAATACCTGAAAACATCACGAGTGTTAAATCGTCTAACTAAAAAAACTACTGAACTCTTTAGATGAAATTTCTATAGGACCAAAATAGAGGTCGGTTCTGATTCTTATTCCGAAAAATACCGTTTAATTATGCAGAATAAAAAGATTTACTACTAATAAACAAGAAGTTGTATGAACACATTTTTCTAATGGTCCATGAAAATCAATATTAAGATTTTCTCTTTTTTAACATAATATATGAATATAAAAAACAAAAATGGAACTTTGGAAAATTGTATTCATACAAGTTTTTATATATGAGCAGCAGAAGACATTTTGTCATCCAATTAAGGTATTTTTCTTTTCAAGATTCTTTGAATGCGTTTTTAATACGTTTGAAAGCGTTTAGGTGGATTTCTGGACAAATCTTCCTATGTGTAGTTGCCATAGAGATTCCTTTTAAATAATACTCACCTGTAACTCAGGTAAAACTTATTAAAAAATTATAAATAAAATAATTTTCTTAAAAACGATTTGTACTCACTTTATTCCGTTATCCACGTAGACCAAAGAATTGTAAGATAAATAATTGATTTTAAAATACGCTGTGTGCATATTTTTGAATTTTACAAAAACAAATTCTTCTTCATCAAACTCTTTTTCCTCTTCGGTGCTAATATTTAAGGACTCGGTAATATCGGATTCAGGCTTGATATTAATGTCTGCAGACTCTATATTATCGACAGACTTGGTATTATCTTTTGCAGTCTTGACAGTACCGTTAGCAGAGTAACTTTTGTTAGGTGGTGTTTTTTCTGATGTTTTTCTTACTCTGGGCAGTTTCTTCTGTACTTCAGAAGTTGGCGTGTTTTCTGTTTTAAGCTCAATTATTTTTTGCTGTTCAGTTGTTTTAGGTTTGTTAGAAATGTTGGCAGTTGCAAAATTTGTAGGATAGTTATGATGGGGTTGAACATACGGGTATGGGGCCACAGTAGCATTGAAATTTGTGTACATTAAAGGGGCCCCTAAATGTGGGCCATTATTTTGAGAGTTTAAGGAGGGAAGGAAAGGTAGTGGAGCGTACATTGGAGGGAAAAGAGGCTGGTTTCCATTAATATTTTGCCCGGAAAATGGTGCATTCTGCCCAGGAAAGAGAGCGTTTTGCCCAGGGAAGAGAGTGGTTTGCCCAGGGAAGGGAGCGTTTTGCCCAGCTTGAATATTTTGACCAGCAGTCGGCAGGTTCTGATTTTTGCCAGCGTTAAAACTGAATCCGGAGCTTCCATTTTGCCCAGGGCTTATATTTGCACTATTTTTAGCAACTCCGTTTTTGCCGACTGTACTCAAATTGGGCGAGGGTAGCGGCGATGATCTGTTAGAAGAATTTTCAGATATTTTCAGAATTTTGGATAGATTCGTAGTAGCTTGTAAATTATTTAATGATGATGTTTCTATTTTTAATGGTTGATTTGGAATGGCAAATGGTAACTGTAGAGACGGCCCAGATGTAGCCATATTCAGGTCACTAGATATAAAGTAATTTTTCTTGGTACTGTCGGGTTTTTGGGTTTTCTTCATGCCCAAGGCAACGGCAAGCGCGGTGGTGTGCTGCGGGTCTATATTGTGGTCACGAATATCTCTAACCAGAATTAATTCGTTGCATAGACTACAATGGAGAGTACCTCTAACCTGAAAAAAAAATGTTTCTTTATTAACAAATTTAAGGCTTTGTGGAATATAACGGAACTTTTAGGAAACTATGCATAAAAACGTAAAATAAAAACCTCGC
This sequence comes from Alsophila aescularia, assembly GCA_946251855.1. Classification (NCBI taxonomy): domain Eukaryota; kingdom Metazoa; phylum Arthropoda; class Insecta; order Lepidoptera; family Geometridae; genus Alsophila; species Alsophila aescularia. The sequence continues at coordinate 64,151,558 of OX276373.1, forward strand.
AATTTTGCTAAAAATATTTATATCTAATGTTTTTTTTAATGATTTTATAATTATCGCCTGCTTGGCGGGAACATGTCTAATAATATTATGTCGGCTACCGTGGACGTGACTACATCATCAACATTTGTTTTCTCTTTCGCAGTGCCGTGATCCAAATATTTCCTTTAGAAAATTATTAGATCTGAACTTGAGTGGAGAGGGTTCTGTGTAATGAATATATTATCTTACAATATTGAGATATTTCCCATGTTATTTTAAGGCCATTGAGAAATAAGAATATAGGTTTTCCTGTTATCTGTAAGTAAAGATTATACTTTTTGCAAAGATTAAGTCTCATATTTTTTTAAGTTAATGTTTGGGGAGTGGTTAATTTGTATCTATTTTCTTAAGGTGGTCCATGAGATGAGTTTCACTAGATGGCGCTAATAAGAATATTAGCTTAGCTTAGGGTGGGGTAAGTTGGGTAAAAGTAAGGGGAGGTTGGGGTAAGGAGGGAAAGTAAGGGGGTGGGGGAATTTCAGGAAAGCGATTTTGATGCGTTTTTTTCTGTTTGAAAGCTGATGTGATCGAGATGGTTCTTAGCTATAATGGAAGGTGATGGGAGGAGAGGGGTTAGAGGGAGGTGGAGGAGGGGGGGGGGGGGGTAATACATATTTGTAATATATGCTTGTTATTATTAGTAGTAGTTAATACTCACAGCTCTTGTCAGGTTGCTCTTAAAAGGTCTAATAAACGGAGTCATATTCATCATTTCCATATGGTCTAAATCTACGACATGCGCTCTTACATCGGCACAAATCTTATCACAAATGGCGCAGTAGTATTCGTCGTCCCTCTTCATTATAATATTGAAGGCTAGAGCTGAAATTCTAAGCTCCGATCCGAATGGTGAAAGTGTTAAATCGCCAAATATATCAAAATTAGGATCGATTTTCTTTTCGATTTTATACTCTAGGCTTTTATTGACGATTGCAATCTTTTCGCTCTCGGTTTTAATAAACGGTTCTGGAACTATTTTATTCATGTTGCTCTTATCAGTGTTAACCTTGGTAGGTTTTTTGTTTTTTAACGGACTGTTAACGGGCGGATTGTTAGGGGTGTCTATGATGTTCTTATTTTTTCTAGGGTGTGCACTCTCTATGTGATCAGACATCTGGTTTTGGTATTGGAGATTGTTGCAGTGCCCGCAGTGGTATAGTTTATCGTCTACCTGAAAAGGGATTAAGTTAAAATTAGATTTTCCAAGCGGGCGAGACCTTCTAGGAACATATGATATCCAGGTACTTTTACTAGTCATGTCTGTTGAAAACTTTGGTATCCCACAGGGCAGCATCCTCGGTCATAAGCTATTCCTATCCTAGTACTTCACATAATTTTCTGATCAAGTTGACCTCAAAAGCTCCCACCACATTGCAAGTCATCAGAAGTTAGAGATCTTGGCAAAGTAATAAAAAATTAAAATGAAAACGATGACCCAAATTGTATAAATGCTTTTGATACCATTTTAGTTGAAATTCTTCAATAAGGCATTTAAAATTTAATAGTATATTTTGAATATAAAACATTTTGAGTAGTTTAATGGGATTTGCATTTGACATATTGTTACGAGCTGGGTAAGCCAATTAAACCAAATATTAACACTTTCATGGGATGTAAGGGAGTACAACTACCACCTCAGTACTCCAAGTCAACCTCACCTGCCCGTGGTACATCCTGCCGAACAACGGACGAGGCTCTGACGTCCGACAAATGGCGGTATAACCATTAAATTGGCGCAGTTAAATTCTACAGACCGGTGACGGGCGGCAGCGTCATGGGGGCATGGAACTGCCCTGTGATCGCCAACCCGTCTGCCCAGCGTGGCGATTATGGGCATTACCACCATGATAAGCACTCTAAAAGTACGGCCCCCAATTCCCGGAAGCCCTGCTGTTCCTGACCACGGCGGCGGTCATGCTCACGGCACGGCAGGGGGAGCTAAAAATCCCCGGGCTACGGAAGGCCTCCAAAATCGACTGACTCTGGCTACGTTTAACGGACGCACGTTACGGCTCGACGAACATCTGGCGCAACTGGAAGAGGAGCTGGGGCACATGAGATGGCTCCATCTAGGATTATGTGAAGTCCGAAGAGAGGGAGAGGATACCGTAACCTTAGAGTCGGGTCATCTTATGTATTTCAGGAAAGGAGACCAGCAATCCCAAAGCGGTGTCAGATTCCTTGTCAATAATGTCCTCTCTGACAACATTGTAGAAATCTCTTCTTTTTCGAATAGGGTTGCGTACCTCATAATGAAATTAACCGAGACAGACTTCGAAACACTCGGATGATGCAGTAGAGGATATGTACGAAGACATATCTAAAGCCTTGCACAATACCTCTAAGGCTCACTTCAACGTTGTCATTGGAGACTTCAACGCTAAAGTGGGAGTACAGACATGCAGCGAGTCGGTAGTAGGACAACACGGATTTGGCAGCAGAAATCACAGGGGGCAAATGCTAGTCAACTTCCTGGAGAAAGAAGAGCTGTTTTTAATGAACTCATTCTTTAAAAAGCAGTCGCAACGGAAGTGGACATAGCAAAGCGGCGATTGTGTGACGAATAATGAGATCGACTTCATCATAGGGGACAAAAAGCACATATTCAGAGATGTCTCTGCGATCACTAGGTTTGAACCGGAAGTGATTATCGACTTGTCCGAGGCACTCTGGATATTTTATATTGCAAGCTTGAAAGTCTCCGTTTGATGAAGTCAAAGCTCCGACCTAACCTGCTCCAAGCCGTTGTTAGATCCGATACATTCCAGTTGAAACTGGAGAGCCAATTCGCTGCCTTGTTGGAAAGCATAATTCACGTTGACATTGACAAGGAACTTCACCAAGTGGTAGGAATCCTGAGGGAAGAGGGAACGAAGTTCTGCGAGATGCGGCGTACAGGCAGGAAATCAAAACTTTCGGTGGAGTCTCTGCAGCTCATTGAGAAATGACGCGAAGATCCAGCAGTCACTTCGTCACATCAGCGGCCTTTGAATAAGCAAATATCAAAGCTGGTAAGGCGAGAACTCCGACGCTCCAATACAAGCGCTATAGAAGAAGCGATAGAGCAAAATCGAAGGTCAAAAGTCTTGGCCTTCTTGAAGTCTTGGTCGAAGCCATTTGACGAAGTTGACCACATCAAGCGGGAAAGTTATCGTTTCTAAGCCGGTGATTCTCGCGGAAGTTGAAGATTTCTATCGCCAACTGTACGTGTCACACGCGTCGCAATCCAAACCCGATATCGAGGATTCCAGGGCCACTCTAACCCGCCACTATACCGAAGAGCTGCCAGAAATCAGCCTTGACGAAATCGAGATGGCAAAAACAGCTCAAAAATGGAAAAGCCCCGGGTGAGGACCGAATTACAACGGAGCTCCTGAAGGCAGGAGGTACTCCCACGCTTAAAGAACTTCAGCGTATGTTTAATTCTGTCCTCTTCTCTGGGAGAACTCCACAGGCATGGAATAAGAGTGTGGTCGTCCTGTTTTTAAAAAAAAATTAAAAGATCCTTTAGAAAAACTATCGGCCCTCTTCAGCCATGTCTAACAGCTATTTTCGAGAGTCATCATAAATCGTCTTGCGCGGAGATTCGACGAATTCCAGCCAACCGAGCAGGCCGGGTTTCGGGGAGGATACGGCACCATAGACCACATCCATTTAATGCGGCAGATTATACAGGAGACAGAATAGTATAATCAGTCCCTGTGCCTAGCGTTTGTGGACTATGAAAAAGCCTTTGACTCTATCGAGACTTGGTCTGTTTTGGAGTCCCTGCAACGATGCCAAGTCGACTGGCGGTATATCCAAGTGTTGAGATGTCAGTATGACGCCGCAACAATGACCTTATAAGTACAGAACCAGCAAACTAAGCATATCCCCTGCATCGAGATGTGAGACAAGGAGACGTTATTTCTCCGAAATTGTACTCAAATGCATTGGAGAATATGTTTAAGACTCTGGACTGGAAAGGATGTGGCATTAACAGTAACGGTGTGTACATCACACACTTGAGATTCGCGGATGACATCGTCATAGTGGCAGAAACGTTGCAGGACTTGCATGCAAAAGATATGGACTTCTCTCCGATGTCTCCGGATGAACTTGGACAAAACCAAGGTTATGTTCAACTAACATGTTATTCCGGAACCAATTGCTGTTAACGGAACTGCTCTCATAGTTGTTCAGGAGTATGTTTATTTGGGGCAAACTTTGCAACTTGGTAAAAACAACTTCGAGATAGATACCCGCAGAAGAATACAGCTGGGCTAGGCAGCATTTGCGAAACTTCATCGACGATGAACACTTTCATTCACAAAAACCACAAAAGGAAAATAAACCAACAAATAATAGTTTTTAACTCGACTGCACACACTAATTAATATCACTAAATTCAAATTATAGCACTGAACATTCGCTTCGAATCACTTTGATCGTTTCGTTACGCATGCCAAGTCAAGACGGTCCAGGTAGCTAATGCGCGCCCTATTTATACCGCGACGCACGGGACGAGTGTCTTCGCACATTGCGTCATCCAGTATGGTCAGTACCCGATCGTACCAGACCGAAGTGCGTAAACTCTTACTAGTAGCGCCATCTAGTATGGAGAAGGTACAAGCTCCCGTGTAGAAGTTATGCCACACGCCGGTAGATGGCGTTGCATGTTCGGTAGGCGTTTACGTAAAAGTTAGTAACAATATTATGCCTACCTGATAATAATTGAAGCTAGAACGCTAAAATAGGCGATTGTTATAGTATCTAGGAGACCTTGAATTTCGTAGTCCTACAGGGCAGCGTCCTTTGCTCTGTTCTATTTCTAGCCTGATACATCACATACCTTTATGATCAAATAGGCTAGAACGCTAAAATAGGCGATTGTTATAGTATCTAGGAGACCTTGAATTTGGGAGTCCTACAGTGCAGCGTTCTTTGCCCTGCTCTATTCCTAACCTGATACTTCACATACTTTTCTGATCAGGTAGTCCTCAAATGCTCCCACTATAGTGCACCGCGCGAGCCGGTCCACGTGATCGCAACTCATGCAGTGTTGCGACTTGAATCTAATGTGCTCTCTCTTGTTGCACACCATGCAGTAAAACTGGTTCAGTTCCGGCTTTATGATCATGTGCCAGGATTCGAACTTGACTCGGACCTCTTTTGTTCCTGAAAAAATAATATGCATAACTTTTAAACATGTATGTTGAATGGAGTAGTAACAAACTCTGGTCAGAGTATGTCAGGCCGCCCAAGGGCCTCTGAAATGGCTTAGCGACTGCTATCAACTGTAAGCAACCGAGAGCGAAAGCTGTAAACGTCACCATTCATTATCTATTATCTACTTGAATGATATTCAGGCATTCAATCAAAATAAATATATGTCTCTTTGCTAACTACTATGTTGATAGAATTGCGCAAAATACTAGGTAGGTTAGTTAGATTGAACATGAAAACTCTTTATAAACATTGGACTGTTTGCAAACTATGTTGTACTATATTTGATAGAATTGCGTCTTTTTTTGTCACATGGTCACCCTATTGAATGAATGGCTCAAGCAATCAGCCAGCCAGTTCATTAAATGTTGTACTGCTGAATATCATTCAGGCCGTTAGTTGAACGGCGCCGTTTAATTAAAAGGCAAACCTTTTAATTGAATGGCGGATTAAGCTATGTGCCTGCGACTTATATATTCACTATTTGCGTCCCACGTTTCATTTATATCTTGATGCCCATCATTTAAACGTAGGGATATATATATTTCGTAGATCTGACGGCACCGAACCAAGAAATATGTATATTAGTGGCTCTGTGAGCTGTAGACCTCGCGCCGTCTAGTTACCTTATTGTAAAACTAACATTAATAACCAAGGTGCTCGGTCAATCCCTACCTAGTAGGTAAAGGGCTGATTCCACTCGTAGAAACCTAAAACTTAGAAAATTTACTGCATTTCGAGAAGCTATTCTGCTCATCATGCTGAAGATCTTCATCATATCCTCACCAAATTTTTCTGAAACTATTTTAAAGTTACTAAAATTCAAATAAACAAAGAACCATGGAAATCGGATTTAATAAAGCGGAGATATTCAGTAGCCACCTTTTTACCCTTTTTTTGGGGAAAGTACCCCTCCCCCCTACGAATAAGTAATAAGTCAGGAAACGTAACAGCGTTAATAAAATGACCCAACAAAAGTCGTGCCCAAGTAGGTGGGGCTTAAACGACTTTTAAGCCCCACCTACTTGGGCACCAGCGCGTCATCAGTCGTACATTTTTCATGCAAGCGAGCACACGTCATATCTTCGCGTACGTTTTAATTTTATCATTGTGAACTACAGCTGTGAATCATCATGCCAGCATGTGTTGTGAAGTGGTGCAGGAGCCATACAAGATTAAAATGTCCAGGAATCACTTTTCACTAGTATTAGTTGCAAAATTATAATTATATTCAAAGACGTTCAAATACATTATCAAACCGCGATGGTCAATACTATGCAAAATGAAGTCGGTCAATTTTTGCACTAAAGTTTAATTTCTACTCGATGAAATTTTGAAATTAAGCTGTTATTTTTTCACGCAGATGATTCATACCTAAGAAACGTCATCATATTTAGGAGAATACTAAACAAAATGAGCAAATAAACAATAATGAACGATTACAGTTGGTATCGTTGTTTGGTAGGTTCGGCTTTTTCGACTCATGGGAATAACAATAGCATTAAAAAAACAGTTTATAGTTTGATCGAATTTAAGCACGTTTAATTTACCTGACTTGCTAAAAAAAACAAATAATGCAAACCCTCAAGGAATAAGGCACAAAAACTTGTAAGATTTCACTATTATTTTTTGCACTTAATATTTAGGTTTGATAGGAATTTTTATTTTAGCTGTATATGTGTATCTATTTCATTAGAGACAGTCTTTCATAGATTTGAAACTGATCTTCAATAAGGTTATTTTCAGGAGAATAATATCAACACTGAATGTAATGACGGTATTGTCTTCAACACCGTCATTACATTCAGTGTTGATTTTTGTTCTCCTGAAAACAACACCGTCATTACATTCAGTGTTGATATTATTCTCCTGAAAATAACCTTACCAACCAAGAAAAACAAAATTAAAAAATAATCTTATTTCAACCGAAGTCTTTAGTTTTGAAGAAAGAGGATCATGCGTTACGCCGATAAATATACCATCGTCAGATATTGAATCTGCTCTGAATACTCCTAAAACACACATTTTAAAGCAACAACTAAGAAAAAAACTATTTTGGCAGTATAACGACTATCACAGATCAGAAATCTACAACGCCCAAATAAAAGATTAACTATGAAGAATATTTCACTTAAAATATTTTATCCCAATTGAAGAAAAATGGATTATTGCGATACTACAGAAAATAATGCATTGAATGATTTTTCGGACGATATAGTTTTAGCCCTTAATTAAAAGGAAAAAGTCAAAAGTTACTTTGATCTTTGATGGCTGTGCATCTAACATCGCTACGGCTAAGATGTTGGGTTGCAATTTTGAAGACACAAACAATTCAAAATCGTTTTTTGACCACCCATCTACCAGAGACCCAGTAGTTGTAATATTAGATCCATTTCATATGGTGAAACTTGTGCGTAACACATTAGAGGAAAAATACACTCGTAGATAAAAACAAGAAAAAAAATTGAGTGGGCACATTTGCAGAAACTGAAAAATGTTCAAGATATCGTTGGATTGCATTTTGGGAATAAATTGTCAAATCGGCATCTATACTTCCGAAATAATATCATGAACGTGAAACTAGCGATTCAAACCTTAAGTCAAAGTGTAGCTGATGCGATTAAGTTTGGTTCGCAACAGTTAAACATGCCTGATTTTCAAAAAACAGATGCAACTGTTAGCTTTTTAGAAACGTTTAACAACCTTTTCGACATACTAAATTCAAGACCAATACGGGTTTAAACACCCTTTTTTAGTGGTAGAAAAAGAAAAACTACATAACGTTTTGGATCAAAGCGAAAAATATATTAAAGGTCTCTAAATCAATGTGCAGTCAAATAAAAACTCGAACAGTAAATGGACAAAGAGTAACAGTATATACTAACTCTTTGAAACCAGTGACCAAAACTCAGTCCAAAACTGGACTTCTAGGACTCTTCATATGTATTTCAAGTTTTAAATTACTTTTTGCACGGCTAGTAGAGTTACAAATATATAAATTTATTTAACCATATTAAGCCAAGATCATATTGAGTTGTTTTTGGAGTGATCCGCAACCACGGCCGTTGCAACAATAACCCAAACGCCTGACAGTTTATGGAAATATATAAAAATAATTTACTTAACTTGAACCTCAGCTCTAAATTCACAGGCTGACAGGAGGACATTCCGTTTTAAATTTCTCAGCATCCGTCTTCACTACATTGCGAAGAAAGATTCTCTTTTAATGTCTTCTGGACAAAAACTTAATAAATTAATTATATTTCGTGGGACAAAGAATTTAATGAATTGTAAAAAGTGAGCCAAAAAAAAACATTGTACAGTAATATTGTTTTATTACTGACTTGGTCCGGTCCACTTATTGCATAACATCGTCCACGCCGCTATGACTCAGCTGTCATAGCAGACATTGCATTACGCGCGTGAACCAATCCCTGCTTTCGTTCTGAATTTAAACCAATCACCAAGCATGTCTATTTGTAACCTCGGAAGTGATTCGTACTTTGAATCTTACGTCGTTTTGGTTTGAAGTAGGGGCACTTTTATTGTGACATTTGTTCTGAATTAGAGTTCCTGACTTATCATTTATTTATTTATTCGTAGCCGCCCCCCCCCCCCCCCCAATGAAAAACCCCGACGACTAAAATAAAACTAAAAATTATCTTAACATGTATACCAACTTTCGTCTAGGTCGGTTGGGAAATGCGACCTGTAGAGGAGAACAGAGATCCGGACTGACATCCGGACATACGAAAGCATTTTTGCCTATGCTGAAAAGGAGACGCTTCGCTCGCACTTCACGCTCGCTCGGCCAATAACTATTTGCGCCCCACGTTTAAATATTATATTGATGCCTCTAACATAAACGTGGGGATACATATTTCGTGGTTCTGAGGGCACCGAACCACGAAATATATTTATAACTATTTGCACCCCACGTTTAAATATTATATTGATGCCTCTAACATAAACTCGTGGTTGTGTGAACACCGAACCACGAAATATATATAACTATTTGCGCCCCACGTTTAAATTATATCCTGATGCCGATGCAGTCACAATTTAGTCCACCATATTAAAACGAAAGGAATAGCATTAGTGCTGTCATATGAAGTTTGAATTACTTACCTAAATCGATTTTCAAGAATTTCGGCTGGTTAATCCTCGGTTTACTGGCCATGGACGCATAGGAAATCCCCTGACACGGAGTGTTATATTCTTCACCCTCATACGTATACTCTTCATCATCCTCATTATCACTGTATTCGTACACGCTTATATTCCCAATATCGTTTGCGTTGAATTCAAACTGATTGTTGTTTCTGTACTCTCTGTCAGGTGTGAGGGTGTTGCTATCAAAACTGACTACGGTTCTACTACTAACCATGTTTCTATCAGTATCATTTCCAGTACTTTGAGTATTTCTATCGTAGACATTTTGGTTAGTATTAGAATCAAACGTCAGATCAGAAACTTTGTTTATAGCAGTCAGGAGGTTCCCTTCGTGAGGTTTGCTATTTTCGTGTTTTTTAGAATCGATTATGTCGAATACTTCGTTGCATACTCCACAGTGAAGGATGATGTTAATCTGAAATGTTAAAAGCGGGTTTGTTAACTCTAATGTTATTAAAACTGGCATGGTCAATAACACTTTAAATGTATGTACTTAGAATCACTTAGACTCCTGTCACTGTCACTAATATATGGTGTATTTATATGGTAAATATAAAAATGCTTTTTGATATGGACAGTACTCAATCCTCTACGAAGTTCCATTCTCGGAACTTGTGGGGAAACAAGTCTCACTAGTTCTGTTACGGAACGACTCTCACGGAACTACTGCTAATAAACGAATGAAATGGGACTTTTAAAGGTACTAGTTTTTTTTAAATTGTTTGTCTTTCCGTTTCCGCACCCACGTAAAAACTAGTGGACAAATTGCAATGCGGTTTTGTGGGTGTTTTGCGTCTTGATACGACAATTAATATTTATCGATAAGTTACAAAAAACGTACAGTAACAAGTTATTTTATTGATGGCTCGACTTCTTCTCATCACATTGAAATACAAAGTACTTACATGAGGTTTTAAGTAAAATCCAAAGCTATTAAAAATTGAAAACCGCATTGCAATCAGTCCAGTATTTTTTCCGTAATGCGAAAATAAACATACACAAGCAAACCTTTTTGCAACTGATGTATTCTTGTTCTACTGAAAACGAATACATCATTTTCAGTCTTCCAGACCTGTTTTTTTTATTGTTTTCAATATATATAACTCTAGTTACGTAGTGCTTTATAATAAGCGTAGGTAGGTAATAAGGTTTTACCTTTCTAACAATGCTGAGATCGAATCTTCGCAGAGGTCTGTACCTATCCAGATTACGTAGATGGCTCGCCAATTGTACGTGGTCTTTACAATTTGCCCTAAAATAAAAGAGAATAATAATAATAAAAACAACATAACAATGATAACATAATACTTTTAAGTTTAGTAGTTTTATTATTAGTTTTAATAAAAAAGTTTTTTTTAAATTCCATTATGTGATGAGACGGGCAGGTCGCTCGCAGGTTGATGGTAAGCGTCACGCCTGCCCATAACAGTTGCAGTGCCACCCAGAACTGCGCGTTGCAAAATGTTGCACATCACTGTACTGCGCTCGTCACCGTCACATTGGTTGTTAAGTCTCGTTGCCCAGTAATTTCGCTGGTAACATTGCCCTTCAAACCGAAACACTGAAATGTTTACACACTTGGCGGTTGAATAAATAATAATAGCACATATGTTATGTCGATTAATAAAATTTATAATTAAAATTTATAACCACATCCCTAAAAGCATACAAGAAATTGAAAAAGAAAATGTATTTGTCGCTAAATTAAAACTTTTTCTAATTAAAAAATGTTATTATTCTTTGCATGATTTCTTCAAAGATAACAAACAATATTAAACATATACTTAATTAAAGTAGGAATCTAAATTTATTTTAATTTTAATTGAACGGTTACTTCTGGTTGCTGTGCCCAACAGGGTCCATAATGATCTGTTACTCTATTAGTTATGTTTACCACCTTATTTGTACACTAGCTGTACCCGCGGCTTCGCACGCGTGTTCTTTTCTTTAGTTTCAAAGTACCATAATGTCCAATTTACCAACATTTGAACAAAATTTCTTCAGCCGTCAAAAATACTTTATCAATTGCTCGGCTTCTTACTCACCGGATTGAGATACCAATTACAGCAGATTTAAATCAAACCCTAAGCTATCTAACAATGAAAACCGCATTGTAATCGTTCCAGTAGTTTTTACGTGATGCGTGAACAAACAAACATACAGACAAACAGAAAGAAAGACACGATTAACAAAAAAAATTGTTCAATACCTCTTCTAAACACCCAAGAGCAATTTTTTCATTTGAATTTATTTAGTAGTTTGGGTGCGATGCGCGGTCAAGATACGGACAAACAGACAGACAAAATTAAAAAGTAAAACAATTTGGCTTCAGTATCAAATATAGAGAACCATCCAAAAAATATTTTTTATTACATAAATATTAACATAACTTTGGACCCATATCCCGCAGAAACCCTTTACTTTTTCGGGATAAATCGTGTCCTCAATTTTAACCCATCATATAACTTAAGATAGTGCCAAGTTGGATCAAAACCCGACCATTACTTTCAGCGTGGTAAGTTTCAACCCCTGAATAATAACCCATAAATTTTTCGATATGTAAAGTATCCTATGTCCTACCTCGTAGTACGAACTCAAATCATACCAAGTTTCTTTTGAATTCATCCAGTAGTTCCGGAGACGTGATGCGCGGCTGCGGGAACCGTTGATTTTTCCGGGATAAAAAGTATCCTAAATGTTAATCCAGTACATCAGCTACGATTCTGCCAAGTTGCATCAAAATCCGTCTGGTAGTTTCAGCGTGATGCGTGTTTAAAGAGACAGACAGATAATAAAAAATAAAAAGATTACCTTTTTGCACTCCATATCGATTTTGAAGTTTATCTCAATCAAAATTTTCAAAAAATATTTAATGTACAGATTTAGCCCAGTTACAGTTTTATTATAGTAAGATAGATAGATTATGGAATGCAATAAACAATTGAATTTGAATTTGAATATCTGACAAAGGTTTGGTAGTTCCACTACAAAATAAGTACCACCACTATAAAAAAGTGAAGTGGCCTACCACTATAAAAAAGTGATCTGCCAGCAAATGCTCAATTCTCACGGTTTAGAAAGGCAGTGCACCTGTGGCATCAGGATTTGAAGATTGAAGGTTGAAATATATCCTAATGTTGTATATAGGGAATCCAATCCCGCATCGTCCATACCACAGTGCGTGAAGACAAAAGTCTTCAATCAGTGCGTCCTACCTGTCATGACCTACGGAACCGAAACGTGAACACTCACGGTCAAACTAGTCCACAAACTGAAGGTCGCTCAGCGAGCTATGGAGAGAGCTATGCTTGGAGTTTATCTGAAGGACAAGATTCGTAATAAATATATTCAACGGAGAACCAAGGTAACCGACACAGCTCTAAGGATAAACAAGCTAAAGTGGCAGTGGGCTGGTCACGTTTCCCGAAGATACAATAACCGTTGGGGCAGACGAGTTCTAAGGGTGGAGACCACGCTTAGGCAAATGTAGTGTAGCCAGGTGGAGTGACGACCTGCGAAAAGCGGCTGGCCGAAAAAAGATGACGAGAACTGAAGACCGAGCGCAGTGGCGTGCATTAGTAGAGGCCTACATCCAGCAGTGGACAGGTTTAGGCTGATGATGTGATGTGAATGCCGCACCGTAACCTCAGTCCCCACAGGCACTACCGCAGACCTTCGGAACTGAGGTCATCAATCCCACGGGACCGCGGGATTTGCGAGACACTACTTAGTATTAAAAACCATTAAAATATATACAATATATTTTTTCTTAAGAACTTACGTCGCTACAGTAGGCATTCTCAAATGAATACAATATTTTGATAGCTTGTAAAGTAACAAGACAAGTTAAAAAACTAAAACCCGACTAAGGTCGGGTATAGCACTGACACTCTTGCGATGAAGACGAATCGATTGATACCTCGCTTGTCAAAGTCGGACCAAGTTTTTAGTTAGAACACATAACCCTTCCTTTGCTACGCCGTAACCGAGCAAAAAAAACCTATGACACTATACCTGAAGACGAATCAATTGACACCTCGCTTGTCAAAATCGGACCAATAGGGGCGACGCTATGGTGGAACATCCACATACACACATAGACATAGACTGTTAAACTCAATACCCTTCCCTTGCATCGCCTTAGTCGGGTAAAAACGAAAGCAACTATGTCTGTTACCTTTCACAACTGAACAGCTGAACCGATCTAGATGAAATTTGGTATGGAGAGTTTGAACCCTGGGGAAGGACAACGGATACTCTGTATCGCGTCAAGCTGTAATACGAACAGACAAAGTCACAGGCAAAAGCAAGTTGACCATAAAACTCACCCATCGCAGTAGCTCTCACAGACAGCACAGTAGAACAAGTTTTCGTGCAGCCGACACATGGTGTGCCATTGGGTATCCGTCAGGAACACGTTGGAGTTGATGACCAGCCCTTGCGTTAAGGTCTGCGTCTGGATGTCCAGCTCTGATATCATGTCCTCTGAAATAATGAATAATCAAATACACATAAAATAAATATACATGTAAATATATATAATATATAAATATATATATAATATACATATAAATATATAAAATATACATATAAATACACATATAATAAAATAGATATACCCAAATAAGTATAGCTTTGCCATGAAAATTAACCTATGGCATACAGCATCTACATAAAAAAATTCATTAAATTCGATCCAGTAGTTATTTTGTGAAAGCACCCTAAACAAACAAGGTTTATAATTACATATTATTGGGGATTCTTATTGTACGTGTCGTATACAATACCTGCTCCATTTTACAGTTGGTTATAGAGAACATAAAAAATATTTCCTGTTTGTCCCGCGGTAACTTAACATATAACGGAATTTAAAAAAAAACATATGTTGGTCTCTAGAATATACAGTCAAATCGGTTCAACTGTTTCGACGTGAAAGCTCCTCAAACAAAAAACAAACAAACAGACAATGTTTCACTTTTATACATTAGTGTGGATTTATAATCATACTGATCTATCTATACTTATAATAAAGCATTAAGTACGAAAAACTGTACAAAGAAGATAATTTAAAAAGAAATTGTTCTTAAAATAAGCTACTGCACAAGAATATAACATTTAAAAAAAACGTGTCTGTCTGTTTGTTCGGGCATCACGTTAAAACTACTGGACCGTTTGCGGTGCGGTTTTCACTGTTGGATAGCATAGGGTTTGTCTTAAAAACTGGGGTATCGCAATCCGATGAGAAGAAGCCGAGCAATCGATTAAATCTTTTTGACGGCTGAAGGAATTTTGATCTAAAGTTGGTATATTGGTATTTTAGGTCTTGGAATTAGTACTTTTAACCTAGAGAAATGACCACACGTACAAAGCCGCGGGTACACCTTGTACTGATATAATTATATTAATGCGAAAGATACTGATTGTTACTTTATTAAGACAAAACAGCTGAACCAATCTTGATGAAATTTGTTTAGGAATTAGTTATTTGTTTGTCGGGTGATGAAGTGCTGGCCTCTGGTGTCAGAGTTTATCAGGGCGCCCGAAGGTGTCTGACATGGCTCAACGACTACTATTCATCAGGGTTGATTGATTTAATAAAAAATATATAAAAAAACTCTAGATTTAAATCAAGTGTTTTTTTTATCAAAATCAGTGATTTAAATCATATTTTTTTTTTCATATAAGTTCATAGATTAATTAAAATCATAATGTTATGAGACTAGAAATTAAAAATGCTTATTAAAATATGTGAGTATGTATTTTTGTTTATTATTTTTACACAATTCGTTTTCACGTAGATTATACATAAATATTTTTTTGCCCTAAAATAGGGAAAAAACCCCAAATCTGGGGACCCGGCCGGCGAACAAAAATGAGCACATTTGACTTTCGCTTTGGACATTTGTGGACGAAATTAGCGTTCTCTAATGTTTTCGACCACCGTTTGTTTGCATGTTTAGATACATACTATTATTTATTTTGTGATGATAGTTAAATTTGACATAGGAAAAGCGACTTCATTCCACAGGAAATAGAGCAGATAAGTCAAAACTTCTGTTTACGGTAAAAAACACGAAAAATCTGTTATAAACAAAAAATACATGATTTTTATCAACCCTGCTATTAATTAATAACACCCGGGACTGACAGCTTTATGTACCCTCCATATAAAACCAAAAAATATAATTCGTCCAAATTGAATAAGAGACCTTGCTTTGCTTAAAGGGATTCCAAGGTTTATAATTTTTGTGACTTACCATCATCACTTCCATCTTCATCATTTTCCATCATCTTTTTCACTTTATAAAGCTCGTACCGTACTATAGAGTCATCATCATGGCTGCTCAGGTTTTCATCTTCCACAAAAGTGGTTCCGTTCACATTATATACTTTAGACATCTTCGTATTTGTCAACAGATCTGGTATTTTAATGATACATCTGTCTACAGAGCTGTCATTTGTCTCTGTATCTTCATTGGAATTTGCACTTTCTGCGGAATCTTCGCTCGGCTTCACTCTTCTCCCAGCAGGATAAGAAGTTACACTTTCTGCAGGATTTGAAGTTTCACTTTCTGCAGGATCTGAAGTTACACTTCCTGCAGGATCTGAAGTTACACTTTCTGCAGGATCTGCAGTTACACTTTCTGCAGGATTTGAAGTTACACATTCTGCAGCATCTTTGTTCGAAGCTTCACTTTCTCCGAGAGGTTTGTCAGCACTCTCTGCAATGTCTTCATTAGACTTTGCACATCCTAACTGTAAAAGACACCAGTCATCCAGAGTTACATTTTCCTTGACATCACTTGGTGGTGGTTGACTTTCACGCTGATCTTCAGTTACACTGTAAACAAGTAAAACAGATTATAAAAACACAAAAAACCCAACTGCAAACAAAACTATTGAATAAAATATAAACTTTATAAGCTTCAACGACAATTGTTAATGTATAAGAAAAAAAAAAACAATCTGGAATTGTCTTCTAAAGACCTTCATTTTGATACCTCACTTGATAGGTTTTGTCATTTTTTGTTCCAGTTTTTGATCATTTTTGTTCTGGTGGTTGGTCATTTTTTGTTCCGTCGGAAATATAACACGGCAGCTGTAAGCCGCCATATTAGTTTTCTTGACACTTCACACTCTATAGCACTCTCGTGATTAAGACAAATCCAATGATACCTCATTGATCAAAATCCATCAAGCCGTTTAGCCTGTACGATGCGCCTAAGTAACGTACCAACAAACATACATACAACCCGAACACATAACCCTCCTCAGATGGGTAATAATAAAAAGGCTGTATAACTTGTGTGTATTTATTTGTCGGTGCGACTTCGACGTGGTCATCCAAAGAATCCAACTCTGCTCAGCAGGCTCTCGGGCAGCATTCAGGAAGCTACTTAACATTTTCTCATCCAAAATACCAAAGGCTCAATTCAGATTAATTTATTGCAATAGACTTAGGGCCTTTTTCTCGAACTACAAGTAAGCTGTAGATCACTTACTTGCTAAATAATGTTGCTTGGCAAGCAAAAGTAACGAGTAACTCTTACCTTTAATTATTGGTTGGTATTACTCGGGTGTGGTGAAATTCATACGTACAGTTACTGGTGAGTTTAACGCCAGTTATGATTGCCAGATCAGCTTACTTGAAACATTTCTTGAAGGTTGTGAAATAGGCCCTTAGGTTCATAAAGTAGAGAGTGCCGTATAATCTACCCCATTTTTTAATCTACTTGTTTTTAGATGAGCTAGTATAAATGCTGATGTGGCTAAATCACACGAGTCACTACAGATTAATGTTCACTTTTGTAACAATGTTTTTTAGTTTGTAATCAGTTTCTTTTAAAAATGTTCACTAGGATGGTAGAAACAACACCTTCGGCCAGTATGTTTCAATGATGGACCACTCAACTAAGTGATATGCAGGAGCTGAGATAGGATATGGAGTTTTGTCCAAAGAGAGGGGTGTTATTAGGGTTTGTATGATCTTGTATGTATCACTGTATCCATGTGTCTGTCTGTGGCATCATAGCCCCCAAACGAATGGACCGATTTGGATGCATTTTTTCTGTTTGAAAGCTGATGTGGTCAAGATGGTTCTTAGCTATAGTAGGGGAGGTGGAAGTTAAGAGTTTTTTTTTTTTATTTGTTTTTTTTTTCGTTTATGACATTCAAGGTCTTAGATATTCTTTTTGTGTAAATTTCACAGGTGCTAGAATTTCATGTCAAGCAAGCAGAGACCTGACCATGAAAGTTTTCAATCAGCGTGTGCTGCTAGTGATAATATATGGCAATGAAATGTGGTCTATTGGGCTCTGTCATAAGCCCGAGTAGCGTCCACATACAGGAAGACAGAGCAACAAAAGCTTCCAAGTGGTGTGCCGACATCCTTGTGAGAGTGGGAGCCAGTGGATGTAAACAGTAACCTATCAAAAATAGAACAGGAAGGTACATAAAGTGTTGTACTGACATCCTGGTGAGAGTGGGAGCCAGTGGATGTAAACAGTAACCTATCAAAAATAGAACAGGTAGGTACATAAAGTGTTGTACTGACATCCTGGTGAGAGTGGGAGCCAGTGGATGTAAACAGTAACCTATCAAAAATAGAACAGGTAGGTACATAAAGTGTTGTACTGACATCCTGGTGAGAGTGGGAGCCAGTGGACGTAAACAGTAACCTATCAAAAATAGAACAGGTAGGTACATAAAGTGGTGTACTGACATCCTGGTGAGAGTGGGAGCCAGTGGATGTAAACAGTAACCTATCAAAAATAGAACAGGTAGGTACATAAAGTGTTGTACTGACATCCTGGTGAGAGTGGGAGCCAGTGGATATAAACAGTAACCTATCAAAAATAGAACAGGTAGGTTCATAAAGTGGTGTACTGACATCCTGGTGAGAGTGGGAGCCAGTGGATATAAACAGTAACCTATCAAATATAGAACAGGTAGGTACATAAAGTGGTGTGCCGACATCCTGGTGAGAGTGGGAGCCAGTGGATTCAAACAGTAACCAATCAAAAATAGAACAGGTAGGTACATAAAGTGGTGTGCCGACACCCTGGTGAGAGTGGGAGCCAGTGGATGTAAACAGTAACCTATCAAAAATAGAACAAGTAGGTACACAAAGTGGTGTACCGACATCCTGGTGAGAGTGGAGTGGGAGCCAATGGATGTAAACAGTAACCTATCAAAAATAGAACAGGTACACAAAGTGGTGTGCCGACATCCTGGTGAGAGTGGAGTGGGAGCCAATGGATGTAAACAGTAACCTATCAAAAAAGAACAGGTAGGTACATAAAGTGTTGTACCGACATCCTGGTGAGAGTGGAGTGGGAGCCAGTGGATGTAAACAGTAACCTATCAAAAATAGAACAGGTAGGTACATAAAGTGTTGTACCGACATCCTGGTGAGAGTGGAGTGGGAGCCAGTGGATGTAAACAGTAACCTATCAAAAATAGAACAGGTAGGTACATAAAGTGGTGTGCCGACACCCTGGTGAGAGTGGGAGCCAGTGGATGTAAACAGTAACCTATCAAAAATAGAACAAGTGGGTACACAAAGTGGTGTACCGACATCCTGGTGAGAGTGGAGTGGGAGCCAATGGATGTAAACAGTAACCTATCAAAAATAGAACAGGTAGGTACACAAAGTGGTGTGCCGACATCCTGGTGAGAGTGGGAGCCAGTGGATGTAAACAGTAACCTATCAAAAATAGAAAAGGTAGGTACACAAAGTGGTGTACCGACATCCTGGTGAGAGTGGAGTGGGAGCCAGTGGATGTAAACAGTAACCTATCAAAAATAGAACAGGTAGGTACACAAAGTGGTGTGCCGACATCCTGGTGAGAGTGGAGTGGGAGCCAGTGGATGTAAACAGTAACCTATCAAAAATAGAACAGGTAGGTACATAAAGTGTTGTACCGACATCCTGGTGAGAGTGGAGTGGGAGCCAGTGGATGTAAACAGTAACCTATCAAAAATAGAACAGGTAGGTACATAAAGTGGTGTGCCGATATCCTCGTGAGAGTGGGAGCCAGTGGATGTAAACAGTAACCAATCAAAAATAGAACATTTTTTTAATCATGTCTGAAGGGCTTTTTCGCATACGGAGAATATTGCGGCCGGCCTGTTCATGTTCATCAGTTCATGTTCGGCCTGTTCATGACATCCTGGTGAGAGTGGAGTGGGAGCCAGTGGATGTAAACAGTAACCTATCAAAAATAGAACAGGTAGGTACATAAAGTGTTGTACCGATATCCTGGTGAGAGTGGAGTGGGAGCCAGTGGATGTAAACAGTAACCTATCAAAAATAGAACAGGTAGGTACATAAAGTGGTGTGCCGACACCCTGGTGAGAGTGGGAGCCAGTGGATGTAAACAGTAACCTATCAAAAATAGAACAAGTGGGTACACAAAGTGGTGTACCGACATCCTGGTGAGAGTGGAGTGGGAGCCAATGGATGTAAACAGTAACCTATCAAAAATAGAACAGGTAGGTACACAAAGTGGTGTGCCGACATCCTGGTGAGAGTGGGAGCCAGTGGATGTAAACAGTAACCTATCAAAAATAGAACAGGTAGGTACACAAAGTGGTGTACCGACATCCTGGTGAGAGTGGAGTGGGAGCCAGTGGATGTAAACAGTAACCTATCAAAAATAGAACAGGTAGGTACACAAAGTGGTGTGCCGACATCCTGGTGAGAGTGGAGTGGGAGCCAATGGATGTAAACAGTAACCTATCAAAAATAGAACAGGTAGGTACACAAAGTGGTGTGCCGACATCCTGGTAAGAGTGGAGTGGGAGCCAGTGGATGTAAACAGTAACCTATCAAAAATAGAACAGGTAGGTACATAAAGTGGTGTGCCGATATCCTCGTGAGAGTGGGAGCCAGTGGATGTAAACAGTAACCAATCAAAAATAGAACATTTTTTTAATCATGTCTGAAGGGCTTTTTCGCATACGGAGAATATTGCGGCCGGCCTGTTCATGTTCATCAGTTCATGTTGAACTAACAAAAAAAATATTTCTTTCAAATGATATACTATATCAGATAGGATTGCGCCAGAAAATGCAGTAGGTGGGTTAGTTACGTTGACTTGACATGGATAATTTAAATGTAAGTGGGTATTGAACTATAAATCATTTAAATAGTTTTTTCTAAGTGTTAAATGACATCGCTTGTTGTTTCATATACTTTGACCAAGATTTAAATACAGCATGCAGCACTGTTCAAAATTTTCCTGACACAATACAATAATTCATTATTACACTCCATAAAAAATATCAACTTACTAAATTACTAATACTGTCAACCTTTGTATGCAAAATTAGCTTGAAACCATGAATCCCTTGAAAAGCCTTAAATAATCGGTCTTTGTCATAAATTTCCCGACACAAACAATTCCAAAATGCTTCTTCTTCTCATCGATATTATGCATCCATAAACGGTTTTTGCGCGAACTTGGCAATGCATACAGAAGTAATAGTTCTTCTACATCTGAATCACTTGACAAGTCGACAAAGGCTGATGTGATAACAGGTAGCGCTTGTTCTGCGAATGTTTGTCGCCTTGACACGCGCTAGGTATGCCTCCTGTTTGACCATGCCTTTAATGTCTCAAGCTAATTTTATTCTTTGAGGGGGGGCTTTAGTTCCAGGTAGATTTTTGATTTTTGATTTTAGCTGAAATTGAACACTGCGATTGAAATCGCTTTGATCAAATGGTTTGTGCCTCAGAATAAATATTATTAAGGCCCTCTTGCACAAAAACAAAACAAAGTAGTTAGTTCAAATTATCTATTAGTTATCTAGACACTACCCCAGGGCTAACAAAGCTGTGCAAGTATTTAGAAGTTTTGCACTCAATAAAGTAGACTGACAACAATTACAATATTAAGGAATAACAGCTAAACTGTAGTAGCTATACTGTCGATTTTGGGGGTGGGGAGGGGTGGAGGGGGTAGGGCAGTTGGGGTAGGGGGGAGGAAGGAACCCCTTTGAAGGAAAAGTTGCGCAGCCTACTACTACTAACCACTTTTTTTCCATCCTTACTTTCAAATTTACTTCTGATGACATTGATTTAAGGTGAGGGGGAGGTGGAGGGCTACCCTCTGCTACCCCTCCCCCCCCGCGGAGTTCTTTAGTTTATGAGATATTTCAGTTTTATGTTTTGTTAAAAATTGCCCAAAGACTAGGGTAGGTTTAGTTAGAACATGATTACACATCGCGCGAGCAGAGCGAGCGAAGTGAGCGTGCCGGGCCAGCGGCCGGCATGCGCCAATGTTAATTTCGGCGACCAAACAGCCGATTTTTAATAAACTGAAATATCTCATAAATTAAGCATCTCAGCGGGGGGGAGAGAAGTGAAAAAAAACGGAAAGGGGGGCTGCGCAACTTTTCCTATAAAGGGTTGGTACAAACCCCCCCCCCCCCAATAATGTACAGCCAATAATACGCGACCAATATTACGTGGATTGGCGTCGTAATATCAGGGTGTACATTATTTGGTTGCGTATTATTGGCCGTGTAATATCACCCCGTGCTGATTTTGTACAGGCGATATTACGCAGCCAGGATTATGAAGCGAAAATATGTACATGTAATAACAGGGTGTGCATTATTGGCTGTGTAATACGGGCCGGACACTTTTTGTACGGGTGATAATGTACAGCCAATATTACGTGTACATCACAGATTAAAATATAGAAATGACATAGTAAAAGCCTCGTTTGCACGTTCCAGTTTTATTTTACCACAGATTATGAATCGCGATTGCTCCGGCACTGCGGGAAGTGCTGCCCCTCCGCCCTTGCATAACAAAACACAGGTACCAACGCTCGCCTCCGCAGCTTCAGCTTTTTGGTCCAAAAAGGCGTTTTGGTTTGCACTTTGTTACAGCGGACGGGGGCTGCACTCCCTCCGTGCCTCCGGCTTTTTAAAAACACTCTAGTGTAGGGCAGACAAGACCATGTGGAGTCGGGGTTGGCTGATTCGGTTCTGTGACAGTTTTTATCATCTTGACACTCGCCTACACAAACGAGGCATCAAGGAGTGATTCTAGCTTTGTCTATGGTTGGCTCCGTATTATTGGCCGTGTAATATTGGTCGTACAAAATCGGCACGGGCTGATATTACGTATCCAGTTGTACACGTAATATTGGTCGCGTAATACTGGCCGTGCATTATCAACCCGGACCGATTTTGTACGGGCAATAATACACGGCCAGTATTAGCCGTCCAAATATTACGAATCCATGTACATGTAATATCTGGCCGTGTAATATTGGCTGTACAATACTGGTCGTACATTATTTTGATCGTGTATTATCGTCTCCCTACAAGTACATTCCTGCCGGAATAACTACTTTGTATGCACCCAAATCCATACCTAAGATATTTCTTTTCTTACTACCTTTTTTGATGCTTCATGCTTGTTCATTATCAAGTATAAAGCATCAAAAAAGGTAGGTCAACTTATAGCATTGCTAAAATTGTTGACATATGTAATACAATCGACATAAAATACGAAAGCGCTTATCATATTCTCCATGAGATAATATAAATATGCATTGATCCATATTGCTCGGCCCTCACACCAGCACAGGTAAAATTCAAGCAATCCACAGACTTATTTATTCTGTGCTCGAACGTAAAGAACCAGAAAACAGAACATTCAGAGCTGAGCTGAAGGCGAATTCTATGAAAATAGGTACTTACCTGCTTCGTAAGCCGCCGATCATTGCAACTAAACTACAAGAAAACTGACGAGTAGCACCTTACTTACGCAAAGAATGGATCCAGCTTTAGGTCTATTTTCAGAACTTAGCAAAAATTCGCCAAAACTAAATACACAAAAACCAAAAAGTTACGATTAACTTTGCATTGTTTTTATTTGTTTTTTTTCAAGGACATACAATCTACCAAAGAGAATACATTCTACAATTTAGTGTTGCCAATAAAAATTAAAGACATAAAAAACAAAACAAGGGGCACGTTCACTTAGGTTCGAGGACGCACGGATCACCCACGCGATCACTCGAAATCGTTCACGGCGTCGTCGGGCGTTCATCTGTGGCCCAATTACAGAACTTGGCTTCAATCAGATTGTCACTTTTTTCATAGCAAAATCGACTCTATCGCAAAGCATTATTGAATTTCACGGCTTGAAACCGTCATGATCAACATTACGTAATCGCAGTGATGATAAGAAGTTGGAGATACAAAATTGTCAAATAAAGTTATAAAAATTTGGTACCAGGATAGCTTATATCCTGGATTAACACACAGGCTTAGTTTTGATCCCAAAATAGGGAAAAAATTGTTCTATTTATATATAAAAAAAAAAGAAAATAATTTCTATGTACCAGGAGAGCAAAAACAATTAAGAAGTTGGAGATACAAAATTGACAAATAAAGTTATTAAAAATGGGTATACCTCCCCATGAACATAAATTAAAAAAAAAAAAAAAAAACAAAGTACCAGGAGAGCAGAAAAATAAAGTGAATGTAACTCCTCGAGAGTGTAGTAGCCGAAGATCGGGCTCAGTGGCGTGCTTTAAGAGAGGCCTATGTTCAGCAGTGGACTGACACCAGCTGATGATGATGATGATGATGATGATACCTCCCCATGAACATTAAATATAGTGATTATAAAAAAAAATATTCAAAATACCAGGAGAGAAGAAACATATAAGAATTTGGAGATATAACATCTATCCATTTTTTTTTTTTTGTTCGTAATTGTACAGATGAGGTTTAAAAACAATAAAATAATTAATAAACTCAGTTTGAATTTTTACTTAAATGTACCAGGAGTTAGTAAAAAATAAAAAGTCGGGTTTTTTTTGCTTAAGTTTGTGTATGTTAGTTGTTTGTTAGAGCGATGTTTTATCATCATTAATATATTTTTGCAAAGTCTTTGTCAAAGTGACATGGCGGGTGAGGGGGTTAAGGGTTGTTGGTAGGGGTTTTAAAGAGGACGGGGTCAGGGGGAGGAGGATGGCACCAAGATTTGTGCGCGGGCATAGCCGTCACCAGGAGTTGAACAACAAAATTCATCGAAATCAGTCAATCCAATCTCGAGATATCATAAAAAAATGACGTTTGAAAACTTTTATTGATTCTAAGGTGGTACGAAGTTCGCCGGGTCAGCTAGTTTTTAAATAAAATTATTTAATTGCATTGGTTCTCATTTGTATCAATAGTAAATTCAATTTAATGTAATATCGTAAGATAACGTATATAATCTCGTATATTTAGCGGCTGGTTGGTCTAGTCGCTAGTAACCCTAGGAACAAAATCTAACGGTCGCGGGTCCTGCAAGGTACAATCATGTGTGTGATCAGCAGAAATGTTTGTTTCCGTGTCATGGATGTAATATTTGTATCTATGTATGTTTATCCATTATTTAGTGCCCATAGTACAGGGCATCCTAGTTTGGGGCTAGGTAATTGGTGTAGAATAGTCCCGAATATATTTATTTATTTATGTTGTTAATATGTATACAGAATAGAAAGTTTATTCGAGAGAGCAAGTGCATCTACAACTACTTAAATGCCTTAACCATTAGAGTTACATACATAAAAACGGTGTGAGCCATATCAGAGGCCCTCGGGCGGACTGACAAACTTTAACACCAGATGCCCAGCATAACCTTACACGACAAACAAACAAACTGTGTGGTTTTTGGAGAAAGTTCGATTAAAATTTAATAATGCAACGTGATCGTTACAAACCGGTGTGGCCATTTTTAGAAAAAAAAACTGGGGAATTTTGAGGAGAGGTGGGGGAAGCTTTGGGAAAGTGAGGGAAGGTGGTTAAATTTAGGGGAGGTAAGGGGAAAGGGACTTACTCCATATCATTCCCCCTTTCTCCCACTCTGCCCACACCCTTCTTTTCAGTCTTCCCCCACTTTGCACCACTTGCCCCACTTCCCGCAACCTTCCCTGACATCCCCAACCATTAGTCCACTTCCCCTTACCCTCCCATCACTTACCCAAACCTTCATCCACCCACTATTCCCCAATTATTTAATTTTTCAAGTATGTCCACACCGAAAGGTAATGATCGCGCAGCGATAACGTTGCAGTGCAGGTTAGTTATGTTTTCTAGCTGAATACGGCACATTTACGTTGTCACGCAAACTAACTCAAAAAATACTGAACCGATTTTAAACATTCTTTCACCTATATAAAGCTACATTATCAACTAGTAACATGGGTGTCTATGTTTTATTTTACAAAAAATTATCAATCCCTACGAAAATTGTAATAATGTAACCCAGCTCCACTCACGATGATAAAAGGCAATGAGTGACATAACTACTGCAGCAGCGTTAACTGACGAGAGCTATTGTAGAAATAGTGACCCATAATACCAAAAACATGCAAACTGAGAATCCGTCTCACGAAAGAAGTAGCGGCGATAAGAAGAACTAACGTTGAACGCTTAAACATTTTTCGCTTTTACAAGGAAACTAGCGCCGCTTCTGTGAGACTTTTTTCGTAAGTCGTCCGACTTACGACTACGTCTACCCACTGTATTGTGTTACGTTTACTACTGCAGCTCGTAATAGTGGTACTGGTTTCAACATATCGCATTGCCAAGGAATCGCACTGCTGTTTGAATTAGGACTTCTGTAATGGGGCCGAGCACAAAATATATAAGATCTCGTCTGAAGCTCTCTAAAGTTCTTTGCATACAAGCGTACAGAGCGTAATATAAAATCTTTTCATACAATACAACACTATAAAATTTCTACGTGCTACCATTAAGATATTATTACTACGTAGTACCACAGAATAAATAATCCGTGATATCTGCACATTGGACTGGACGTGAATGAGAGCCGATCTTTTTCGAATGAAGGAGAAGAATGAAGGAGCTTAGGTCAGAGGAGCTACAATAGTTGTTTTTGTATCACAAGTTCTTATTTTATTCTATCACTAGCTGTGCCCGCGGCTTTGCCCGCGTGGTCGTTTCATTTAAAAGTAGCCCCAACGTGTTATTCCAGGACCAAAAGTACCTACAACGTACAATATTATACTAAGTACATTTCTTCAAAATTCGTTCAGCCGTTAAGTAGTTTTTTATCGATTGCTCGGCATCTAATCATCGGCATAAGGCTAGCGCGCACTGCCTTGCGTTTTTATAACGCATATTCTGTGAAGTACGGAGTGTCATAGAAGTGCACGTATTGCAGTGAAATAAACGCATATAATACAATATGAAATAAATGGTAGAATAAACGCACCGCATTCCACCGCAAGGCAGTGCGCGCCAGGCCCTAAGATACCAAGTTACCCAGTTTTTATATCAAACCTTAATTATCTTCTTTGTACAGACTATTTTGTTCATAATGCTTTATTATAAGTTCAGATACTACGCTCTCTAGTGTAGAGGTCCTACAATAAAAATACTTACACCCGTGTTAAGGAAGTAGGATACTCCATTGTGCTATAATCGAACTCTAATATATGCCCGTTTTAGACTCTTAATGCGTGATGCCTTGAGAATCTATCTGTGTTGCATTGTAGTAGCAAATATATATTTTCAAATTACGCCTCGCTAAATCTTAAATTCGAGAGTATACCCGAACTCAACTCGTCCAGTGACTCACGGTGCTCGCCCTCACGCACGGCTGTGACAGTTCTGTTAGTACACAAGCACAAATAAAAAATATATATTAAGCCCGACTATAGCTAAGAAGCATCTCGATCACATCAGTTTTCAAACTAAGGAGCTACGATCCTCACCCCTCCCCCCCCCCTCCCCCCTATTCCACCATTATAGCTAAGATCCATCTTGTTTACCCCAGCTTTCAAACATAAAAAACCCCAGCTTAATCGGTCCATTCATTTGGAAGCTACGATTCTCACCCCCCTTTTCTCGCCTCCTCCCCATCCCCAATATATCTAAGAACCCTTTACATCAGCTTTCAAACATAAAAATCCGCAGCTAAATCGGTCCATTCGTTTAGAAGCTACGATTCTCACCCCTCTTTTCTCACCTCCCCCTTTCCCTCCCATTCCCCATATATCTATGAACCATCTCGACCACATCAGCTTTCAAAAAAAAAAAGCATCAAAATCGGTCCATTCGTTTGGAAGCTACGATGCCACAGACACACAAACACACACTAAGTGATAAACACCCTAAACTTAAAACAACCATCTCTTTGTTCGGGGGTTAAAAATGTGAAACAGTAAGCAGTTTGGTTACCAATAAAAACAGCCACAAGAGGGCGCTTTTTTATGAGGAATTGTAATTTATAAACGATAATTTTTTATTTTTTTTAAACATGCACTTCAGAAATAACAAATTTACAAAATAAAAATAATAAACAAAGTAATGTGAGCCGAATTCGAAAAGTTTGCAGATTTGAATTTAACGGTACGCTTGGTTGTTGTGAATGAAATGATTGCGTGTTTTAAGGTCAATCAGCGCCATTTAGTTAAATTTCAGGCAGAACTTTGATTTGTTTGGTTTATGCGCTGGAGTTGTTGACCATCTCAATCACATTAGCTTTAAACCAAAAAAAATAACGAAAACACACACAAACACTCACACACATACAGTGATACACACCCTAAACTTATAACACCCGCCTCTTTGTTCGGGGGTTAAAAAATGTAAAAATAACGCATAAGATATGTAAATGCTTTTAATTATGGAGCAAAAAACTTCTAGAAGCGCGTGGTTTCGATACACAGACGTCTGGATTATAATTCCACGTATGTTACCGCTTGGCCACTTGTTACGTGAAGCAAACAACGAAATTTGGTACCGTTATTTAAACGGATGTTTATTACTTTAATTTAACATAAATTTTGGACCCTTATCCCTTAAAAATCCTTTATTTTTTCGGGAGTAAAGTATTCTAAATTTTAACAGATAATATAAACTTTGACTATGCCCAGTTACATCAAAATCCGTCCAGTAGTTTCAGCGTGCTACGTGTTCTTTTAAATAACTTTCAACCCTTATCCTGCGGGATCCCTTTATTTTTTCGGGATAAAAAGTTTTCTAAATGTTAATCCATAACATCAGCTATGATTGTGCCAAGTTGTATCAAAATCCGTCTGGTAGTTTCAGCGTTATGCGTGTTCAAAGAGACAGATATACAGACAGACAAAAAATACATTTTTGCACTCCATAACGATTTTGAAGTTTATCTCAATTAAAATTTTCAAAAAATATTTAATGTACAGATTTAGCCCAGTTACAGTTTTATTATAGTATAGATATTGGCCATTTGAATCATATTATCATTCATGTTAACCTAACGAACCTGCCTAAGTAGGTAGGTACTACTTTTTATGCGCGCAATTGCGCAATTTTACATCTGTTATTATATGAATTAATTATATTTGCTTACAAATAAAATGGTTGTTTTAGTTCTTATAAATCAAAATAAAACGGCTAACTTATATAATTTGTAGCTTACGAAAGCAATGTCGTGTTGTTTAAATACCCAGCTGTAGGAAGTATATAGGAATTTATTATATGGTTCTACCTTCAGTAGGACTAAACAGAAACATTAGGGGCCGGCTGAATTATTGTCTATACAAACAAGTAAAATCATTTTTAAGTAATTGAACCATACCCATTTCCACCATAATATTATGGTATTATTCGGATTCGGAGATCGTCGTATCATCGAGGATGAGATCTTAGAGCCCGTGATTGAAGAGATGAGGAGACATTTGAGCGACATGCAGCGGGCGTTCAGTCGCTCGAGAGTTTTGGAGTTCCCTCCATAAGGTGACAGAGAGAGATTGTACGACCGTGAGAGGGACACCTACCGGGAGTATCGCAAGCGGTACTCCCTCGTGCCAGAGGTGGCCGAAGGGCAGCCGAACAAGATCTGTCACTGCTACGCCGAGCATGTCCCCCGCGGCAGACTCGAGACAGTCCGATCATGTTGAAATACCATATCAGATATCCAGATTTGTGATCAGTTTCAAGTGTTAAATAAAATTGAAATTTCTTAAGTTTCGGTGTTTTCTTCAGCTATAATGTAACAGCGTGCTGAGAGACAATATGCTGGCTGGAACCCACATCTGCTCGGATTGGTGAACAATCTCCACTCAACGGGGTATTTCCACCAGCGCGCAAGCGAGGAGAAGCCAGGCAACCTGAACCCGCAGACTGAGCAATTTGTATTTAATTACCTACTTTTTTGTGGTCGTGATAAACATTTAGGGTTGTCGCAAATGTATTGAACCATTGCACACGTAAACTAATTTAGATGGTGGATCGAAACAAACCTGCTACGTACTTATAAAGCTATTCAGTGACACGTTGTATATTGCTATTACTACGTACTACTACGGTCGTACATATACATTCAGTCAAAAAAGTGTCGGGAATGGATGTATTTTTTTTTCTTTTTCCTTATCGGAGTCCCTGAAAATGTTACAGAAGGCCAAGGGGAAGGGTGAATCGACTTTATCAAAAACACGAGCTTATGAGTGGTACAAAGCGTTCAAAAGCGGACGAGATGTGATGGAAGAATTGCCTCGCTCTGGTAGGCTATCAACGTCTTCAACTGAAGTTAACATCGCAAAAGTGAAGGAAATAGTGACTGAAAATCCTCATTCAAGTTTGAGAGAGAAAGCCGCTGAACTTTGTGTGTCTCGCGAGTCAATCCATACTATTTTAAATAATCAATTGGGTATGAAACATGTTGCCGCTCGTCTAGTCATAAAAGACCTGAATTTTCTCCAAAAACTCAATCGCATATGAGTCGCTGAGGACATGCTAGAACGAGTCAATTCCGACCCAACATTCATGAAACGCATTGTTACTCGTGACGAGACATGGGTTTACGAGTTTGACATGCAAACTAGTCAACAAGGTGGTAGGACGTAGAGGGTAGGATGAAGAGGGTAGGACGCCAACGCGATAAGTCGCACTTTTATGTTAGCTCTGCGAAATAGTATTTTTAATATATTTTAAAATGGAAGAAAAAATTGATAAAATGTTTAAAATGATTGAGAACCTTCAGGAAACAGTAGTGAGTGCAAAATTAGGAGAAAATTCCACCATAACAAAAAATCTACTTACCGAAAATTTGAATCTTAAGGAAGAACTACATAAATTAAGGAATAAATTGGATGGTGAAATAAATAGTAAGAAGTTTGTGCTGTATGGATTTCCGGAATATCCAGGAGAACATCCCTATGAAACTATGCAGCGCGTAATTAGCATATTTTGTGATCTATTGGACACAGACATAAACGGCTACATTGATGAGGTCACACGTCTAGGTAGATTTAACCAAAACTACCAAAGACGCAAGACGCAATAGAATTAATAAGCAAGCGAATGACTAGATATTTATTGAGCAATGGTCAATTCCTATATAGCCAGGGGGTGCGAATTACAGCGTACATGAATGAGGCCCAACAACAACAACTGCGTGTTCTAAAAGATAAGCAGCGTGAGGAGCGTGGTTTGGGCCGTCATGCAATAATCCGCAGTATGACTCTGATTGTAGACGGATCAGAGCAAAAACATGATTTCCCTGCGGTGTTAAGTACCATAAAAGATCTAAAATATAACACTGTCGAAGAACACTCGCAACATTTAAAGCTTACACCGAGTTCGAGCTGTAATTCAACGCCAAACCCGGAAAAGACTATACAAGTTACAGAATTGCAAAAAATTGAATTAGACGTCCACTTACCTCAAAAATCCAGCTCTAAAGTAATGAACAATGATCCACAAAAACAGAAACGAAGTGCGCGAATCACAAAGCCAACTAAAACATTTCGTCAATAACTTCACTGTGCTATACATAAACATTTGCAGCTTAAACCATAAATTACACTTAGTCGAAGATTTAGTCGAAGAAGAGACCGATTTGCAAGCACTTTGTGTCTCAGAAACGTGGCTATCAAAAGGAAAAATAGAATTACTGCAATTAACGGGATATAGCCTCGCGTCATCATACTGCCGGCAGAACTACGAGGGAGGCGGCGTGTGCATCTTGTTAAAGGATGGCTTGGAATATACTGAGCGTAAAGATATAGTGGACATGTCTGTTGAATATATTGTGGAAATGTGTGCTGTTGATATACCTGCTTTAAATACTCTTTTAATATTATTGTACTGGCCAAACAGTGACAGAGAAACTATATTATTTTATACTAAGTACTTTGGAGAGAGTAATGCAAAGAATAATTTTAAAAGATAAACAAAAGAATGTTATTTTCGGTGGTGATTTTAATGTAGACTTTTTAGTAAATTCTAAAAAATTAAAGATTCTTTCAGATTTTATGTTAGGTTTTAACTTTAGACAATTAGTTAAACAACCAACAAGAATAACAAAAACAAGTTCTACTTGTTTGGATCTAATTTTTATAAATTTTTCCCTCCCTAACCAAATTAAAGTCCGTGATTACGGATTCTCGGACCACCATAGTGTTAAGTTCACTGTGCCAGAATTTATATTACAAGAGAGATCAGTATGGTACGTTGAAAAGAAAATATTCAACGAACAGAATATTAAAAACTTCAAGTTAAGAATCCAAACCATAGATTGGTCTGCTATCATAAAACTAGAAAATAATATAAACCAAAATATGAATTCTTTTAATTCTACATTAATTAAAGTACTTAATAACTGCATACCAAAAAAGCGAATGATAGTTAAGAACGTTTATCGAAAGTTATGGTTAACACCTGGTATAAAAAAATCATGTAAAAATAAACGTCTGATAAAAAAAATTACATCGCAAATAGATAACAACATATTAAAAAACTACTATAAATCTTATGAAAAAAATCTTAAAAAACAATCTATACATCAAAAAAATTACAATATATACATAAAATTAAAAAATCAAATAACTTCGTTAAAATCATGTGGCAAATAATAAAAGAACGTACTAATAAAATCATTGTAAAACCTAAACAAAACGTAAAGCTTAAAATCCATGATAATATTACGGAAGTGGCTAATTCATTCAATGAGTTTTTTGCTTTAGTTGGGGGGACCAGTACGGACGGAGACGGTAATAAGGTGCAGCCGCGCGGCCGGCCTGTGCTAAACCCAACAGATAACACTTTTTACCTACGCCCCGTTGACCAGCGCGAAGTATATCACATCATTAAAAATCTTAAGAATAAGCGAAGCTTCGGATTTGATGAGCTACCGCCGTCGCTAATTAAAAACTGTGCGGAGGAGTTAAATTTACCTTACACATTATTAATTAATTAATCGTTTGATGAGGGAGTGTTTCCCGATGTACTTAAAAAAACTATAATAAACCCGATTTTCAAAAAAGGCGATAAGACTGACCCAGGTCAGTATAGACCAATTGCGCTACTTCCAACATCTTCCAAAATATTTGAAACTGCGATGTGTAAACGGGTATATTCTTTTTGTGAAAAATATTCAATTTTTGATGAGAGCCAAAACGGGTTTCATAAGAAGCGATCTACAACACTTGCAGTGTATAAATACATGCAAGAAGTTCTTAATATTCTCAATACAAAAAACTACGCGATCGGTGTATTACTCGATATGAGCAAAGCTTATGACAAAGTTTCATATCAGATATTGTTGAACAAATTGTACGGTATAAGTGTGAGGGGCCATGCTCATAAATGGTTTTCTTCATACCTAAAAGATCGTGAACAATATGTTGAAATTGAAAATTACGATTATCAAAGCGGCATTATAAAAAAATATCGATCTGATAAAAAAAATATGAATAGCTCAATTCCTCAAGGAAGTGTCCTGGGATGTTTATTATTTATTATATATATAAATGACTTACCAAAAACGTTAAATGAATTATGTGTCTTATTCGCTGATGACATCTCAATTTTGCTACCATGTCCTGACAAATTAACTAAATTAAATAATGAGTTAAATAGTATTTTGATTAAAGTTTTGAACTGGCTTGACGACCATAACTTAAAAATAAATTTTTCAAAAACAAAAATTATGCAATTTCGACCATACCAAAGAAAGCAATTAGATATAAATTTCGACTTCCAAAACAATAACTTAGAATGCGTAAGTTCTTTTACATTACTTGGACTGGACATAGATACATATGTTAATTGGAAAGCACATATACAAAGAGTTAAATCAAAGCTTAGTAGCTTTACATATGCTTTAAGAGAATTGAAAAAAACTACTGACCTTGCGACAGCTCTTTCTGCATACTATGCCTATGCTCATGCCTGGCTACAGTATGGCATTATACTGTGGGGAAATAGCACAGACATAGACGATCTTTTTATGCTGCAAAAAAAATGCGTTAGGATTTTGGTGAATATTGTTACGACTGATAGCTGCAGACCATACTTTATTGAGCACAAAAATTTGACATTTACTTCGATATACATCTTAGAACTTTGTAAATTTGTAAAAAAGTACCCACACTTTTTTACAAAACTTAAAGACATATCTACTTGCCCATTTAATCTGAGGCACAAGGAAAGATTAG
Organism: Alsophila aescularia; assembly: GCA_946251855.1. Lineage (NCBI taxonomy): Eukaryota > Metazoa > Arthropoda > Insecta > Lepidoptera > Geometridae > Alsophila > Alsophila aescularia. Next base: position 64,185,442 of record OX276373.1, read on the forward strand.
CGCTTCCTAACTCCAAACTAAAAATGCACAGCTCAAGCACATATGTTATGTCGATTAAAATTTATAACCAAATCCCTAAAAGCATACAAGAAATTGAAAAAGAAAATGTATTTGTCGCTAAATTAAAACTTTTTCTAATTAAAAAATGTTATTATTCTTTGCACGATTTCTTCAAAGATAACAAACAATATTAAACATATACTTAATTAAAGTAGGAATCTAAATTTATTTTAATTTTAATTGAACTAATGTAGGTTTGTAAAGAAACTAATGTAATTTTGTAACTCCTGCTCTCTTCTGGTTGCTGTGCCCAACAGGGTCCATAATGATCTGTTACTTTATTAGTTATGTTTACCACCTTATTTGTACATTATGGAATGCAATAAACAATTTGAATTTGAATTTGAAGGTTCGGACTGGCACCTTCCAACTAAAATGAAACCGAATAAAAACAAAAAGTATTAAACACTATTACGTACATACTCGCGTCTACGATAAATACGAAAAAAACACTCCAAAGTCTATCAAAAGCATAGATTAACAGACATTTCTTACTGTCGTTAATCAAAAGCAATTCTATATCAAAAGTCAAAGTCATGTTGACTGTTTTCTTTGAACATCGCGGTGTTGTCAATGGCGAAGGAAATGTATAATAGACGATGTTGTGCACTCGTTTTTTTTGCCAGAAAGTCAAATAGAGTATTAAAAACATAGATTCTAGAAGTTAGGTAGGTAAATAAAGATTATTATTTGAGTGTTAGGCGCTACGAACTTAGTACTTATTCGTAGGTTAGGCGGCGTATAAGAGAAAAATTCGACGAAAAAGGCCAGGCAACCTTTGTGGAAAGAAAATTCTTGGATTTTGCACCACGATAATGCGCCTTCGCACAAGAAATACCATCGAGCAACCATTGAGGTATTATACGTAGTAATAACACTTCAATGCGAGCAACCACTCACAGAGTACTTTGAATATACCGGAGCAAACACTTTATTCACCAGATATGGTTCCAGCCGACTTCTTTTTCCTAAACTCAAATTATCACTTCGTGGCACCCGTTTTCATTCTGTAGAAGACATAAAGGAGAATTCGCGGCGAGAACTGAACTCAATTCCGGAAAAAACCTTTAAAAATATTTTGATGATTGGATTATTCTTTGGCGTAAGTGTATCTTTTCTGAAGGAGCATACTTTGAAGACGATAATATATTCAGTAGTATTTTACCCTTTTTTTGGGAAAAGTACCCCAATCCAATCAAAAATCCCCGACTACTAAAAAATCTAATAATTTGCTTAACCTGTATACCAAGTTTTGTCTAGATCGGTTGAGAAATGCGACCTATAGAGCAGAACAGCCGAAAATTCAGACAGACATCCGTACATACGAAATAATTTTTGCCGAAGATGAAACAGAGATGCTTCGCGCTCTCTTGGTCAATAAAGCGGTAGCAACCTAGAGATAATCGCAGTTTAAGTTTTGTCCAACAAAAAACTTTATTGCTATCCGAATGAACGGAAACGAATAATTTTACTGAAGATTAGTTTGTTTCATTTTCGTACAGTGACAGTGAAAGTACCTCGCTCGTCTCTCAACAAATGGTCCGTCTCAACATTCTAATGGGGTATAGAGCGAGTACTTTGTCATTAGTTCACCATCATTATCTTCCAATGATTTTCCATCAAAGTAGCTCTACTTTCAATCATTTCTAAATAGCTATTTTGTAAATAGATTTTAATACTGTTCTAAATATATATGTCTATGGTTCCAGGTTATAATTTCTTACATTTTAATTACCCACTTAACTTGAATAATCTTGGATAACATTCTACATATAAATTACATTTGTAACTTTTATAATTTTGCGATTCGAACTCATAGTTCAATATTTAAACGGGACTTTATCGCGCTAAAACGTTATTTTTATTTACTTCAACGTTTCGATCAAGTTGCATTAATCGTGGTCACGCAAGGACAACTTGAGTCTTCTCGAGATCACGATCAATGCAATAGGTACCTAATGAATTGGAATCAAGTTGCATTGATACCTTCGATAAGCCTTAATTTAACTACTACTGATGAAAATTATATTTTTATCAAATCTTCGCATTTCTGCAGCCCGATTCCATAACTTGGCTTAATCGAATTCTCAGTATCGCAACCACTAATGCCTTGCGATAGAGTCGAATTTGCTATGAAAAAGTGATAATCCGATTGTAGCCAAGTTATGGAATTGGGCCACTGATATCGTTGAACAGAATGAACAGTAAGTAATTTAAAAGGAATAAGTAGATCAATACTTTTTATCTACTGTACAATTTTAAAGAAATTAACTGTCAAACTTATTGGCAATCAGTGCCCCCCCAGTTTTTTATTTTCTAAACTATTTAATCAACTCAGCGACAGTTTGCCAATTAGCATACTTTTTCGTTGGCATTTTAGAACGCGGACTTCACACCTACCGCAGTTTACTCCTTTAAAACAATAAAAAAATAACACACAAAAATCCACTGACTACGCGTCGTGTAGTACTATTGTTTATTCTCCCATAGAATAAACAATAGTACTGCACTTGCATTAGTTTGGTTAAAATTACATGTGTGCAAATATGGAGTTTTGTGAAAAAATATCTAATATAGAGAATAACTCCGAAAATATCAAAAATCGCGGAACATACTTAGTTACTGGGGGTTATTCGACTGTCTGTGTGGGTCTCTACCTCGGGATCTCTATTTACTTATCACTAATTCCTGGGACACACTGTATGTTAAAGTGCCAAAGTAGACTTAAATTGTGCAAAACGTATCATGAAATATGATACGTATAGCGTAAAAGAATAATTTCAATAGGAAAATTGTTTGTTTTATTTAACTATCAAATATTAAATTAAGTGTTTCATTAGAATTTAATGTAATTCTAATTTATTTTGGATTTTATTTAAAACTTACCTTATCTTGACGTAATGGAATTTCTTAGTTGCTATATATATATATATACCTACCTCAAACATATTTCTTGGTAATGTAAGATGGATAATGTTGTTATATATATATTTTTCTTGGTGGAAGTCCGTTACGCAACGAGCAAACTTTTTGAAAAACTTCATACGTGTAAATACTCTTAAGTACTTAGGTAAATACAAAAAAAAACGAGTACTGGAAGTAAACATAAATCAATATATTCAGGAAAATACACACCAATTACCTGGCCTAAACTAGGATACCCTGTACCATGGGCACTAGATAACGGATAAACATACAAGGATACAAATATGTATTCATCCGTGACTCGGAAACAACATTTCTGCTCATCACACAAATGATTGCACCTTGCGGGATTTGAACCCGCGATCGTTTGATTTCGTAGTTAGGGTCACTAGCCACTAGACCAATCTGTCGGAAGTGTTTTTCGTTACGTTTGTGTAGGTAGATTATCAGTTTGCGTAAAATTCAGAATCTTTGAGGTTATCCAATTTATATGACGTGGTGCAGTGGTCTACGATTCTTGCATTCATCCTTCCAGTGGCAGGGCAAGGGCAATGTACATTTCGCGAGGCCCACTTCTCCTTTCCATTGGCTTACATTTAACTAACATTGGCAGATACTATTCCATTCATTGTTCGCTGTCCATTCTAAACAAGTAGCGATCAGTTAATGGAATAGTATCTAATAAATGTTAGCCAAGTAAGCACATGGTGTCATAAAAAGACGGATTTCATAAAATAAAATAACCTTGACACCGTAAAAAACCCACTAATATGGAGACTTTGACTAACTTAAAAGAATTATTGAAACATAAATTGCCTGTTTTTAGCATTAATTACTAATTCAGCCAATAAATTATATCGGCTTCAATAGGTAAACGCCTAAACGAATGATGAAGGCGAGGTAAACACGTACAGCACAAATTTACATTGTCAAGATTTAAGGATCCTACGAGGTATTCAAGAAACAAAAGTAACATTATACCAAATTGCATCAGACTTCGTGCAGACGTCAAATCGTTTTTTATAGATAGCTCGTCTTCTACTCATCGAATTGAGATACCGAATACAACAGTCAAACTCTAAGCTTTTCAACAATAAAAATCACATTGCAATCGTTCTTGTAGTTTTTACGATATGCGCGCGCACTAACGGATCATCGGTGAAGTGTGTCAGGTTGGAAGTTTTACTTTGGTTTTACTGTAGGCCAAGCACAAATTTTTCAAACATTCGTATCGCATGCGTACCGTGTTTACCAGCAGTGCGATTACGTAATGTTGATCATGATGGTTTCAAGCCGTCAAATTCAATAATGCTTTGCGATAGAGTCGATTTTGCTATGAAAAAAGTGACAATCCGATTGTAGCCAAGTTCTGTAATTGGGCCACAGAGCAAGACGATAGTCGCCATCACAACACCTTGCGTACGACTAGCGTCCTTACGTTCGTGACGTATTTCTAATGTAAATAAGGATGGGCTCGGTTGAACGAAAGCCGGCCAAATTGAATGAACAAAGAACGAATAGTTTGTTTGAAAACCTAATAATATAATGTATTTTCTGTGAAAACTCCTTTTTTTACAAATTGTCTATGAACGACATTTCTTTCGTTGACATCAGGGATGCCAGAATGTTACTTTTTTAACATTTTACGTTACGTTTGACCCCCTCATGTTACTTTCATGTTACACGACTTAAAATGTTACTTTTACGACTAAAATATATATATTCAAAGGATATGGCCAGTTCCTGCCTAGAATGTACTTTGACTGTAGGTAATTGTTAAAATTCACAAAAAAGTTATGGCTTGTGTTATGTATCTCTAGAACTCCAGGCTTTAAAGGGCTGCTAATATAAGTAATTAAATTGTTCTATCTGAAAATCAACGACATTTTGAATGTCTTACGTTCCGTTCAACGAAATATATGAACGATGATAAATAAACTTCTATATGACAAATGTATCAATAATTAAAGTGAATGCACATAAGGTTTATTCAAAATGCATTTTGTATATTGCAACATTTTTCTATTTCATTATTTGTTTGTTATTTCATTTAAACAAATAATACAATACGATTTCGCACTTTCACTTAGCAAAAACGGACTACGAGAAATGTCAGACATCTGTGATATCACAAAATGTCATGTCACTTGTGAATGTGATATCCATTGGTTCCGATGCACTTGCATTTGTGTGTACTGTACCATTTAATTCTGATCTTGTTATTGCATTCTACAACCGACGACCTTGGCCTTCTCCCGGACTGATTTCTTCGACGAATTCGAGATATTATTATTTACTATTCGAGAGTGATTAGGTATCTAATAGGCAAGCGTGCTACACCTTCGACCACATCATTGCTTTCCATCAGGTGAGATCGTGGTCAGACGATTGCATAGTCCGTAATAAAAAATAATAATATAATATTTCGCTTGTTATTATACTACGGACTCAGTTTTGCTCACGTTTTGGATAAATATTTATATAATTGATTTGATTATGAGGTGTATCAACTGCAGCACATCCACACGTTTGCAAAGGCATAATAACGCGTTCTCACTATCAACGCATTTTCTGATGATACTTGCACGATGGCTATCAATTGAGGTGAGCATGTGAAAATGAATTTTAATTGGGCTATGTAAAGATTGTGTATAATAATAGATATTTTTCAATGATACACTCTATAGTTCAAAAGATTTTCTCAAAACAAATTCAAATGGAGTGCCTGATAGGTTTTTGTGACCAAAAGCATCTGTATAGTTATTTAAAATGTGTTTCAGTTAGTAAAAAAGCACGTTGTTATCTTTAAAGCTAGAAGTTCTTGAGATATATTGCTTATTTGCAATTAGTAATAGGGTAATCTTGAACACGAATAACTTTAAATTATTGATGTACATTAACTTTTAATATCTAGGCAGAGAGCGCTAGCAAACCGGGCCGTCCCCTTTTATTCAGTAATAAAAAAAAGTGTGAAATGGAACGCATCAAAGGAAGTTTTCGTTCATCGTTTTGGCGCATTTGATTTTGAGCCATCATCGTCTCGAATTCGACGAAACGCGAAATGGACCAATCGCGTATAAGTTGAATTGTTGCTATGAACTGTAGCTGTGAAGACTTTTTGACCGAGCAAGTGCAAAGCGCTAGCGTACGCCAACGTGTCAGCTTGGCCAAAAATGCTTTCGTATGTGTTTCCGACTGTCTGGCTGTTTTCCACTACAGGTAAAATTTCTCAACCAATCTAGACAAAACTTGGTATACAGGTTTAACACATGTTTTTTTTTTTGGGATTTTTGATTGGGGAAGGGGGGGGGGGGTTACTTCCTCCAAAAAGAGGGCTACTGAATGTCTCCACCTTATTAGATCTGATTTCAATGGTTTTTATTTTTTTATTTTACTGTGACAAAGACGTTTTCTTCATAAAATTAGATAATGTTACTTTTCTCGTAAAAATGTTACTTTTTGAACTGTCTCGTGTTACTTTTGACTCGGCCACTGGCAGCACAGTGGCCCAATTCCATAACTTGGCTACAATCGGATTATCACTTTTTTCATAGCAAATTCGACTCTATCGCAAGGCATTAGTGGTTGCGATACTGAGAATTCGATTGTTTCGAGTTTATTTCACAAATACGAATTCATTCCCTTTTTTTTGAGGATCTCGTTGTTTTTAACCACTCCCAAACGTGATATTATTGGATTGGAATCATAGAAAAGTAAGTAAAGTTCCCATAATGTAGATAATATAGAAAAGGTACTTGTGTTTCATAGATGTAATTACTTATTTGAATTTATGTTTTAGACATGGAGATTTATCCAAATCCCCTTTGGAATCTCATGGCCGACACATCCTCCAAGAGAAGTGAAAGGAGCTGACAGCCATAGCATAGAATACACAAATAAAACCATGTTATCATAAGTGACGGCACCGGGGACAGTTCAGAGGAAAAATGGCATATGATGAACAAGCTCTACCACAAAAAGTAAGTAATGTGACAAGCAAGTCATTCACCTGATGGTAAGCATCACACCTGCCAATGATGGTTGTATTTTCACTTAGGATATCAAGCTGTAAAGTTTTGCACTGCACTGAGCTTGTCGCATGGTGGTCCTCCGAGGGTATGGCCTACTGAGCTTATTGCAAGGCGGTTCTCCGATGGGTATGGCTTACTAGCTCAAGGGAGCGACTGTCAGCAAACAATAATACGGTACAGGAACACGGAGGAGTCTACCAAACAAACCAATAAACACCTAGTGCACAAACAGCACCTAGTTCTGCGCCGGCTCTTCCTTCAATGGGCAGTGGAGGCTTCTCAGCTGCAAGTCTTCATACGAACACCTGCATTGCTACATGGCATAGCTTCTGTCTATTGCATACTATTTTAGACACATTTCCTTCAACTACGTGCAGTAAACTTTGATTTTAAAATTATATGTATTATAAGCGGGTATTCATTTCGTTTAAATTCTGTTTTATTAAAGTTTGTACAAGGATAGGTAAAAACATAGTTTTGCTAATTAAAGACAATGTCTGAATGACATAAAAGTATATGTGTGGGGTGATCAAAGAATATAGTTACTCTCTACCGAGACGGTGATAAAATATGAAAGAGGTTATAATTTTGATGAGGAAGACATTGTCACAAGCTGTTGGCCCAGTAGTTTTGAATAGGTATCTCTTATTTATTCCTCCCTATTTAATGTTTCAGATCGGCACACCTGGGGACAAGCCAGTGGTGGAGATCCCTGATGAACAATGAATGGAAGCCTTTTCAAACAATAGAAAGAAGAATGATGATGCACTTGTTTGTTGAAAGAAGTTTTAATAAATCTTGTTATATATGTAATAGTTCTGATTAAATACATATACTGTTTATTAATTCAGTGGTTTTATTGAAGTATCTGTAGCTCTAGTCAGTGCAGTGCTATGTTCTAGTGCTGGTAGCGCGGGGGGGGGGGGGGGGGGGAGTCGACCCTGGGATTGCAGGATTTCTCACATGTAGGCACACATGGTAATGAGGAGGCAGATAATCCGAAGTACTTATCCAATACAAAAGTTACATCCCATTAGAATGAGTATTTTGATATTGTTTCCCGAGAAAATGAATATGGTACAGAACAATGCAAAGTGAGCCTCCTCGTATACCATGGTGTGCCGATATGAAGTTAGGTAGGAAACTAATTGTGATTTCTCATATATTGCACTCGACATAATAATGCCTTTAAACACTTAAAGAAGAAAAACAACAGCCCCAACTGTGATCTAAGTGGTATTTCGAAAGATGTCTACCATTTTCTGATGGAATGAATAAGTCTGGAGTGCACCAATGAGAGAGGAATTATTTAAGGTTGTAAATGTAAACCAACTTGATGTGGGTCTGTTCCAGAGCATCTTAGCTGCGCAAACATCTGGCACAGCAGGGATGCTCTATCAGTCCACATATAGTTTGGTCAAAGGCGGTTAGAAACTAGTGTGTATACTATGAGACTGACATATTCATTGGACTACTAAAAATCCACTAAAATAAACGGACAACAAAACTGTACCCCTGGTGGTACGGTGAGTCTTTTAAAGTTAAACCATACCACTAATAAGTACCTAACTAGCTATTTCCCTACTTTTGGAGAAATTAGTCAAAGGGAGAAAGGCCATCCCTTTCTCCAAGCACCAATTATTATTAAATAGGTACCTACAACAAATGTACCAGTAACTATATTTATTTGCCTTATTGTACCTAGAAAAAAGAATAAAAGAGATTGGAAGTTTCTTTCAATAAATTTGTTTATTTAAATAATAATAATATAGCCTTTTATTCAGATCTATTATTTACATAGTATAAACATTATAATAGATGAGAATTAAGTATGTTGTTGTATATCTACTATTTGCTTCTTTTCTGTAGATCTGTTTGCCAATCCGCAAAGGCATCCGCCAACCTTTTCCATTCATGTCTTTCCTGAGCCACTCTGTTCCACATCACTCCTGCCGCTTGTCTGATGTTGTCATGCACAGAAAAGGTGGGATGGGATTTCAATAATAGTTCTGATTTAATACATATATTCTTTATTAAATCAATGGTTTTATTTCTCTAGTGTTCTATAGTCATGTACAAGTGATAATTTAGGTAGCAGTGACAAGTAGGTGAAGCGAAGGCCCTTTCACTTGTAACAGTGCAGTGCAAAACTGATTTAGATTCTTTCTTGTACCTCATTACCGTTTTCTTTTAAAATGTTAGGAGGCAATGAGACTTATTAGTTTACTTGTTCTTCTGATTTGGTTATGTTAAAATCTATGAACATGTTCAGACATTTTGACTAATATCACAGCTAATATCTCTGAAAGTAGATACATAAGTAGTTAGGCTAGGTACTATCGCAGTCAAAAAATCATATGTAGCACACTGTGTGCATTAATACCTAAATTGCTATGTTTAGGTACTTGTGACTTTTTAATAGTGTAGCATTGATTCAACTAAAAGAGTGTTCATAACTTTTTATGATAAAACTCTTAAATTTAAACGCCCCGCATGCTGCAACATTTGACGGGTTAATTTTAAAGTTGACATATAATTTAATGACCTGCTCGGTCAGCAGATTTGAACCCATAGAGGTAGTATAAAGCAGTAATCATAATTCAATATCTTTGTATGAGGTTATAAGGTTTCCTATATATATTGTAACAACTATCTTGAGCTTAGAGAAATTATTATGAGTACTGGCATATCTTGAGTGACCGTTTTTGTATTGATAAAAACACGATGCTCTACACAAAGATCTTGAATTATATATTATACACAGCAGCCATTTGCTATGCTTCACTCGTTTGTTTAGCGGTGTGGAATCCGTCTGGTTTTAAACATTCTTGGTACCTAGAATTAAGAAAGAAAAAACTATTTTTTTGTATGCATTCTTTCACTTTCTTCTTCTTGTTTTCAATTTATCTTGTAGCAATTTAAATAATAAGTCGCCCCCCATTCCGTTTTCAGTTTATAAAACAGTTTTTATGCATATAAAATATACAAGTTTTATAGGCAATAACATAATTATCACTTTTTTCATAGCAAATTCGACTCTATCGCAAGGTATTAGTGGTTGCGATACTGAGAATTCGATTGAAGCCAAGTTATGGAATCGGGCTGCAGTTATTCAGAGCCTCCGCAGAAGCCACTAAATTGATAAAAATATGAAATTTAGAACCACTGTTATTTACTAAAATCTGCAGTGTTCAACCACCTTCTGTGAAATCTGTGGTTCTTTTTTTTTGGTAGGAATAGACAAAATTACCTATGAAATTATTTTACGAAACCATTTTTATCTTCAATCGATTACACTGCAGCCACCTACTTACGTAGTAGGTACTTATATTTATTCTGTTCTACTACCTACATAATTAGCCTATATCGGTAAATGTGGTATCTGCCAAGTTAAAAGTTATGATGAACTCAATGATGTTCTTTTTTAACATCATTGGATGCAGTAGGTACATAATATATTTAAATCTAAAATAATTTTAAACAATTCATTTAAACTTACACGATATTTTCCATTCTCGTCAATTTCTGTAAACACTCACAAAGAAAAACCACTATGAAAACAGAAAATAAATTATTTAGCAGCAACCTGAACAGCAACTCGATCATTTTGCAACTGATTAAAAGCAGACAGAAAAAACAGATATAGGTAGCTCCGAAACATTGGTACTTTTTTCCTAAAACACAGTAGGGGATTCCCACTCCATGAAGAAATAATGCAAACCAAACCAAATGCAAGCACAAAATCACAGAACCAAAAACCACTAGTTACTTCCAAAAACTAACTTGGGTGGCAAACCACTAGTATTATCACAGATTAAGTATTAGAATATAAATATGTGAGTAATATGCAGGAGTCCCTATCAAAGAGTATATAAATACTACGTAAGAAGAGACGGGACTGACGTATATTGGAACGGATGTTGTGAATTTTTAAAACGTGCGCTGAGAATATGCGCAACATAACAAAACTAATGACCATAGGTAATAGGTCACGATCACATACGACCGTAAATCCCTTGACCAACTTTAGTGGCTGAAACTCCTCATCCAAAACACGGTAGTGCAATATTTATTAAAACAAACGTATGCGTACACTCTATATCGAGCATGTTAGCCAACCTAAGAAACAGAAAAGGATGTCTGCAAACATAGCACATTTTTATCGATATCGATATTTTGAAAAAAATACGTATTAGGACTATTTTAATTTATATGGGATTTATAATAATAATATGTTTTTTCTATGCATGTGTTTTTTATTACATACAAAAATAATACAATAGTTAGTACACAACACAATTTATGTCTTTTTCCCTGAAAATAATCTCTAATCTTCCTCCTTACTTAATATTACAAACTAGCAGCGGTCCGTGATAAATAGCAGTTAGTAGCAGATATGGAATAGACATTTTTTTTAAATTGGGTTTTTTCTTTTTGTAGTCGTTGTTTTGAAAATGTTTGCCACACATATATTTAATTCATGCAGCTTTTCGATCGGTATGTATGTCAAGTCCTCTTTACCGGTAACTTGTATCCAGTTTTTGCATCTGAAAATAAGATTTTTAATGAAAATTGGAAGATTAAGCGGTTTTAGGCTACGCGAAATTAGGTATTCTAGATGTATACTTTTAATACGTTTACTATTATATAGCGTAGTATGCAGGAGGACTTAGAATAAGATTAGGAAACAAATGTCGGCTAACGGGTTAGAAAAAATATCGATAACACCGGCCCGCACTAGTGCTAGCAAGGCTATGTTATTTTGTTGAATATTATAAATGAAATCATTATTTTCTTGTACTTAGTAGATTACCGAATAGATTTACCACTTACCTGTCTTTATTCAGTGGAAATTTAGCCATAAATGTTCGTTTTTGACCCATCGCTCTAACAGATCGCAAACCACAAATTTAGCAAGTTTTTAGCTCATTACATAGAAAACTTTCAAATTCCATCACATTATTAATTATTTCTTGTAGAAACAAACACCTTCAAAGCATTAAATACATCAATATACGGTAATTATCACAGAAACAACCTGCATAATAATTTTGTAAACAAAGTTAAACCACAGAACACACCACATATTCATACTGTCATAGCAAAGGCGTGCAAGAAGGTCATGCATATAGTGAAGTAGAAAAGATAGCCGCCATAGAAATTAGCTCACGTTTGATAGAACAGTTTTTAATTAAGCTGTTGCGCCTGACTGGTCCCTATATTACACGGCCAGTATTACGCGACCAAATAATGTACAGCCAATAATACGCGACCATAGGCTTAGGATTTTTTCGCTACGCTCAAAAGACCTACGAAGCGTGGGAGCGAAAGGTCCTTATCAAGTACACACTGCCGTGAGAGAAAAAGAGATAGCGAAACAAGATGCCGGTAGGTCATTGTTTACGCGAGTAAGAGGCCATAGCGTCCGGGCCTGTAACAAGTCGAGGTGTTTTTTTTTCATTTGTATAATCATCTTAGGTTTTAAACATAAAATCTTTATTCTAACATCATGGTGTCTTGTTCAGTGTGTGAATATGACGTAACAAGACGTAATAACTCGAATAAATACACGTTTAACAGGTAATTTTATGACTATTTTCACTGCATTGTTGATTATCATTATTTTGTCACTTTTTGGTTGAAACTGAGGTAAAAGAACTATTTAAATCTTAGATAATAGGTTTTTCTTCAGATTTATGATCAACTTACATTGCTAAATGAAGAACTGGTGGATATTTGGTGGAAAACTATAAAACGTTTGGTTACGATAGGGCTTGACAAAGTGCTGACGTCATAAGTATCGATAAATTGAGAAACGTCGAGGTAAATAAATATTAAGTTTTCAGCGCGATTAAGTCCCGTTTAAATATTTAACTAAGTATCGATAAAGTCGATACTTCGTGTCTGATGTGTAGGTTCGGTGTAGGTTCGACGTGTTTGATATCGTTAATTCTGGGTCCAAGGGACGACTTCTTTTTTCCTTTGTTTCCGTTTTTCCCTTTTTTTGTATTTGTTTTCTTTTTTCTAGAATACATTTTAAGTATATACCCTATTCATATTACAATCTAGCCATTAATTAGGTTAATAAGTAATTTTAAATTTAACTTAAACTGTTAGATTGAATAGAACTAAGAATGTGTCCAATAACAGTTTTCTTACAGTCTCTTTTAAAGCGAAGACTTGAAAGAAGAAACTTAATTTTTTTGAAGATTTGTTTGTGTTTTTTATACGTAGCCTTGAACCACATTTCACTAATAGATTAACTCTATACTAACTTGAATGGTTTTGTTCTTTTGAGTCTTCTCACTATGTCCGTATGGTCGAGAAGCTGGATTTCCTCGACATTCACATGATGATTAAGTCTATTTTCATGAGCTTCTGCATATTTCTTGACTACTTTATCAACCTCAAGGTGAACTCTACCTTAAGGTCCCGATGGAGATCGTCTTTTCTTATGTACCAAGGTGCATTCACTATTTCCCTCAGTACTTTATTCTGGAAGCGTTGTATTGATAATATGTTGCTTTTTTTGGTGCAGCCCCATAGCTGTATACCATAGATTCGTACTGGCATTAGGACTAGTTTATATAATAAAAATTTCTTGCGTGTTGACAGTGTCTCCAAAGCAGCCAATATATTATTTTAAACCGTAGTTCTAATTCATCTTTTTCTTCTTGACTTGAGCTTTCCAGCGGAGCTTAGCGTAAATCATCATACCGAGGTACTTTACTTTAAAAATATTTCGCGTATCTTTTTATTGAACTTGGCATTACTTAAATTGAATATAGTGACAAACTGTTTTGAAGTTTACGGTTTTATTCATAAATGTTCAGTAACCCTACTAAAAAGACAGTTTATATCATAGATTAGCTTATTGAGCATTTATGTAAATTATTTCACAAAATATATTATTCAAAAGTTATCCTAGCTTGATGGTATCTATGAAAAGTTACTATTACACCTAAAAAAACTGGAAAATATCTCTTACCTTTCTCAAAAAATATTGTTATCATTACACTAATACTCTGCCTGCTGGCTATTTTACAGCGTGGAATTTAATAATAACCTTAATTAGCTAATAATATTTGTGCTCTTACAGATTTGCAACTAATTCATTATTACGTGATAAATGGTTATGGATTATAGATAGGGGCAGCTGGACTCCAAATAAAAACTCTACTATTTGTAGTAAACATTTTGAATCAAAATGCTTCATACAAAGGAAACATCGACGTGTCCTAATGAAAGACTCGAAACCAACCTTATCTGTACCTGTAAGTATGATACTTCGGAAATGGTAGTTAATAGCATTAGATAGCATTAGAAACTGATAATACCAAGTAAATTTTATGTTTCTTTCCAGATTAAATTGAAAAAAAGAAGGCCCTGTTCTTACGTAAATAGAGATATATCACTACCTTTAGCAGAACCATTATTGCCTGGTTCTTCAAATCAAGTGCTGTCTCCAAGAAAAAAAAACTCATCAATAAATGTTCTAAGCTACGACAAAAAATATCAGAAAAGAATAAAATCATAAGAAATTTAAAAGCTAAAACAAAACGAACGAGTAAATGGTTGTTAAACTTACAAGCAGTCGTTAAGGAATTAAACAGTAGGCTAAGTCTTAAAGATCATCGAAATGATGTAGAAATCGCATGTAGAAATAACTTGCTTCAAAAATTAATTGATCGTGTAAATGGAAAAGTTACAGGTAAAATTAGCCACACGGCGCAGTATGATGAAGAGCTCAAAAAGTTCGCTCTAACAATACATTTCTACAGCCCAAGGAGCTATGTATATATAAGAGACAAATTCGACCTGTGCTTACCACATGTGAATACATTACGCAAATGGTATTCACGGTTAGATTGCGAGCCAGGATTTACTTCGGAATCTTTCCATACCATAGCATCAATTTCAAAGAGACAGCCTGTATATGTAAGCCTAATGTTTGATGAAATAAAAATAAGGGAAGAGCCAGAAATAGTAGGCAAAAAACATTATGGGTATGTATATATAGGCAATGATTTGCATGGTGATGAGGTTGAAATTGCCAAAGAAATCCTCGTGTTTATGGTGGTAGCCGTCAATGGATTTTGGAAATTGCCTGTTGGGGTTTTCCCTGCTAAAAGCTTTACAGCATCTAAAAAATCTAGGTTATTAAAAATATGTTTAGATCTCTTAAAAGACGCAAAATGTGACGTTGTTTCAATTACTTTTGACGGGATAGCATCTAATTTAAATATGGCACAATTACTAGGAGCATCTTTAACTTCAGAGCCATATAAGCCATATATTTTATACAATGGTAGAAGATACAATATTTTGTTTGACCCGTGTCATCTAATCAAACTAATTAGAAATTGTTTTGCAGATCACAAATTATTTTATGATAATCTCGGGCGTAAAATTGAGTTTAAATTCATTGAACAGCTACAAACCTGCGCGGCATATTGATTTTAAAACCCAGAAAATTAAAGTTAGGCTGGCCGCACAGTTACTAAGCCGGTCAGTGGGTGTTGCTAGTGATGTTTGTAACAAGGATCTTAAAATCTTTGAGTTTGAGAATTCTGAAGCAACAGTAGAGTTCCTTTTATATGTAAATTACATTTTTGACATATTTAACTTAAGGAATTTAAATAACTTTGGATTTAAAAAGCCGTTGTGTCCTAGCAATAAATCATGTATAATTGACAAAATCGATGATATCTTCCAATATTTTCATTCATTGAAATGTGAAAATGGAAAACTTGTCGTAAAAACTCAAAGGCGTGTTGTGGACGCCGAGCCTGCCCGCGACAGCATGAACACAGACAACATATAAAATAGGCCACGCCCCTTTTAACTGCGGCGTGTATACCGCACTAGTTGTAAGATCGTATAACTGTATATATAGCGATAAGTTTTGGTAAATAAATGTAGTTGAACTGAAGTAGTCAAAGTGATTGGATCCGACCATTCAATCAACGGAACTTGAACAAGCAACAGTGTTTAATTGAACTACAGTCCACATCGAACCAGGAACCTGAACTACTAGGAGCTACGAACCGAAGTCTCCATCCAGTACATCGTGTAGACCTTGCGATCCATCGCCTACATTTTGGTCCATCGGAGCCGGATAGAAGAAGAACTTAAGCGACCAACAGCTTATCCAGTGAACGTCTGCCGCCCATCGAACATGGTGGTCACGAGGAGCCAAAGCAACCTGGCAGAGCTGGAAGAGCGGAAGCGGTTGGACGAAGAGCGCCTTCGAAGGCTATCCCTAGAGCCGCCGGCATCACCATCTGTGCCGGCCGCTGGCACGGCTGCTGGCACGACCGCCGGCCCGTCCGGCAACATCGAACGAAGCAAGTCACCGGCGCACTCGCAACGAACTGCGAACTCCACCCTAAGGCTGCGGCTGGCGGAGTTAGAGGCGGCCGAGAAACTTGCTGAATTGAAGAGAAAGGAGTTGGAAATGGAAGCGGACCTAGTGAAGAAGCGATTGGCGGCTCAGATCGCGAATATTGAAGAAGATCAGAGCCTTCACGACGAGCCAACCGTGCGGAAAAACGACAACCACCAGAAGGTGGACGATTGGTTGCAACGCACAAACCCCTCCACCCTACGGGGGGAGAGCGGGGATGTGCCGCGCCTCAACACCGAGAGGCAACAAGAAGAACCACGACGAGCACGCTTTGAGCGTTCTACAAGATCACCTACCCCGGGTCGATCTGACCGCAGATCCGGGATCGAACAACTCGCCGAGGCCATTGAACGAATGGCCAGACCTCGGGCCCGCTACAACTCCGACCTGCCCGTCTTCACTGGGGCACCAAACGAGTGGCTGCCATTCAAGGCAGCAGTACGGGACTCCACAGCCCTGTACCACATCTCAGCCGCTGAGAACTTACAGCGGCTGAGAAGTTGCCTCAAGAGCGACGCACGTGACGCCGTGGCTGCATTACTGCACACAGCCACTGATCCTGACGTCATCATCAAAACATTGGAACAGAGCTTTGGGAGACCGGAGCTCATCATCGACCGAGCATTAGAAGAGCTAAGAAGGTTCCCGAAGCCAGGGATGACAGCGACCGACCTCAACACGTTCGCTGTCAAACTTCAGAACGTCGTCTGCGTGCTACAGAACATCGACCGGCGGGGGTACCTGTATAACCCGATGCTGGCGCGTGAGGTGCTGGAGAAGCTAAGCCCGCACATCAAAACGCAGTGGTGCCACTACGCCAACGAACACCAGTCACCTTCGGAGCCAGAAATTGTCATGCTATCTCGATTCCTCATGCGAGAAGCAGACATGGCACTGCGTTTTACATACGCACCGGCAGCGACCTCTGCCGCCCGTGAGACGAGACCAGCGGCATTTAAGAAGAAAGGGAACGCCGTGTACACTACCGACGAGGGCGCGGAACAAGAAACAAAGACTGACCTATGCCAGAGCTGCAACCAAGCCCATGCGCTACATCAGTGCCCAACCTACCGGGCACTGACCGTTGATAAGCGCTGGGAGCTGGTCAAAGAGAAAGGCGTTTGCTTCCGATGTGCCGACAAGAAACATCGCCGGTACCAATGCAAGGCGAAGCTGTGCGGCATTAACCAATGCCGCCGCCCGCACCACTCAACACTGCACGAAGAAGCGCGACCTAACGCACGATCAGCTGCGCAACCCGAACATTCGTCGAGCCACAATGCAGCGGTCTTGTCGGTAGCACCCACCAATGCTGCCGGCCTGAAGACCGTGATGCTGAAGATCTGCCCCGTGGTTGTCACTGGTCCACGGGGGGAGGTCGACACCTACGCGCTGCTCGACGAAGGCGCCACTATCACACTCATCGACCATGAGTTGGCGAAACGGATCGGCGCAGAAGGCCCTACGCAGCCCCTACATCTGAATGGCGTTAACATGTCGCAGCGAGAGGAAGATAGCCAAACCGTCTCACTCTCACTGAGAGGAGCAAAGGAAACAGCGCTATACAAAGTCAAAGCGCGCACGGTACGCGACCTAAAGCTACATCGGCAGACCGTCCCGAGCTCGCTTCTACAACACCGACACCTACGGGACTTGATGGAGGCAGAGGTGTGCTACGACCTGGCACACCCCCTCATCTTAGTAGGCGCCGACCACTGGGAGCTCATTGTATCCCGTGAGCTTCGTCTTGGCGGGCCAAATGAACCGGCCGCGTCGAGGACCCGACTTGGCTGGGTGATGCATGGAACCGCACCCCGCAGCCTGATCTACGAAAACGAGAGCGTGCTGCACGTATACGCGCCCGACCAGCGTACGAACGAGCACGACCAGCGCCTACACGAGCTTGTGGAGGCGCACTTCCGCATCGACGCGCTCGGCGTCGCTATCCATTCGAAAGTGAGCGACGCAGATCTACGAGCTACGAAGATCTTCGAAGAAACAATAAAGAAAACAGACAGCGGCTACGAAGTGGGCTTGCCTTGGCGGCGAGATGACGTCACCATGCCGTCGAACTACGGCGCGGCTCTACGGCGTCTACAAAGCATCGAACGAAAGATGGACGCCTACCCAGACTTCGCGGACCAATACGCCGCGCAAATAGAAAATCTGTTGGCTAAGAATTATGCGGTGCCATGCGACGGGACTGAACGACGGAGCCCCATCTGCTGGTACCTCCCGCACTTCGCAGTACAGAACCCGAACAAGCCTGGTAAACAACGGCTTGTTTTTGACGCAGCTCACCAATGTCACGGCGTGAGCTTGAACGACCAGCTGCTGGAGGGCCCGGACCTTCTACTATCACTACAAAGAATCGTCTTCAGATTCAGAGAACGGCCGATCGCCGTCACCGCCGACATACAAGAGATGTTTCTACGAGTGAAGATCCGACCTGAAGACCAGCCCGCACAGCAGTTCTTATGGCGAGGCCGGGACCGAACTAACCCGCCTCGCCACTACAAGATGGCGAGCATGATTTTCGGCGCCGCCAGCTCACCGTTTATGGCGCACAGCGTGCGCAACCACAATGCGCGCGCACATGCACAGACTCACCCACGCGCTCTAGTGGCCATCACGAACAGCCACTATATGGATGATCTAGTAGACAGCTACGCCAATGAAGAGGAGGCCCGTAGCACCATACAAGAGCTACGCGAGGTGCACGCGGCCGCTGGCTTCACTCTGCGCAGTTGGAGTGCTAGCAACACGAACGTGCTACGGGACGTACCGCCAGAGCTACGAGCGACTACGCCCACTCAGTTGGAAGCAGGGAGCCCTGAGAGCAAGATACTCGGGCTCTGCTGGGACTCCAACAGAGACAAACTGGGGTTCAACACCGCAATGCACCGCGTACCGGCTGAGGTGCGCGCGCAGATCCGCGCACCCACGAAGAGAGAGGCCCTCAGCGCGGTCATGTCCATTTATGACCCGCTTGGTCTCCTCAGTCAGTACACCATTCGAGCGAAGATCATCCTGCAGAGCCTGTGGCGTCTTCACATGCCATGGGACGAGCCGATACCTGCAGAAGAAGCCGAACATTTCGCAGAATGGCTACGCCAGCTGAGCGAGATAACTCGCTTGCGCCTACGCCGTAGCTACGCGCTAGAGGGACACAAGCGCGTAGACCTGCACATACTATGCGATGCGAGCGAGCAGGCATTTTCTACGGTGGCCTTTTGGAGGGCCATCCACCACGACGGCAGCGTGACCATTGCTTTGGTGGCTGCCAAAGCCAAGGTAGCGCCGCGACGCGCGCAGAGCATACCGCGCCTAGAACTTCAGGCAGCGGTCATCGGCGCGAGGCTCGCGGACGTTATAAAAAAGGAGCATCGCGTGCAAGTAACAAAAACCACCTACTGGACCGACTCTGCGACCGTAGTCCATTGGGTGCACAACGACGCGAAGCGCTACACGCCCTTTGTAGCGCACCGGCTGGGCGAGTTAGCGGAGTTAACTCACCGACGTGAGTGGAGATGGCTGCCTACCGAACATAACGTAGCCGACGACGCGACGAGACTGAGCCGCACGCCCATAGCCGCTAGCGATCGCTGGTTCCAGGGGCCCAGCTTCCTTCGCGAACCCGAAGAAGAATGGCCCACACACCAAGCGTTCACTGACCAACAAGAGGTCCTGCACACGAGCGAGCAGGACGAACATTTAGAGATCCCGCACACGAACGAGCGGGATGAATATAGTGACCAATGGCTGCCTGAACCCACTCGTTTCTCTAAATACGAGACGCTGGTGCGGGCAGCCGCGCGTGTGCTGGCATTCGTCGACATATGCCGGCGCCGTACGACGCGCATGGAAGCAGATCACATTGAACGCGCTGAGAAAGCGCTCATACGACGCGCCCAAGAAGACAACTTCGGGACCGAACTGAGGAGGATCGAGTCTGCTTGCCCCGTCCCTAGAGCAAGCAGACTATTCAAGCTAGACCCGGTGCTCGAAGACGGACTTCTGCGGGTGCGGGGGCGCATCGACGCATCCAGCGCGCCCCTGGAAACCAAGCGACCGGTTATCCTTGACGGCCGTCACCACGTGACAAAGCTCATCGTGCTAAGGGAGCACTGCACCGCCGGTCACGCTAACAGAGAGCGCGTGACGAACGACCTACGGCAGCGGTACTGGGTCATTCACCTGCGACCTACCGTACGCGCCGTAGAAAGTAAATGCGCCCTCTGCCGAGTACGACGAGCAAGACCGCGGCCGCCCGCCACGGGGGACCTGCCACGCGCCCGCCTTGACCCATTTCACCGTCCGTTCACTAACTGCGGGGTGGACTACTTCGGGCCAATGCAGGTCAAGGTGGGGCGCCGCCGAGAAAAGAGATGGGGTGCCCTATTCACCTGTCTCACGACGCGCGCCGTGCACCTAGAGCTCGTAGCTTCGTTGTCCACTGACTCAGCTCTGATGGCGCTGCGACGGATGGCTGCACGTCGAGGCTGGCCACGTTTTATGGTCTCGGACAACGGAACGGCCTTCCGGGGCTCCGACGTGGCACTGAAGAAGGCATACGCAGAATGGGCACCCGCCCTAAGTGACGAAGGGCTATTACACCGGATGAAGTGGCATTTCATCCCACCAGGCGCGCCCAACCAGGGTGGAGCGTGGGAGCGCTTAGTACGCTCCGTGAAGACCGCTCTGCACACAACGCTACGTGAAAAGGTGCTATCCGAGGAGGTCCTGCAGACCCACCTGGCCGAGGCCGAACATTCGATCAATGCTCGCCCCCTCACCTACGTCAGCGTGAGTGCACTCGACCCAGAAGCACCGAACCATTTCCTGCTGGGGTCATCGATCGGCCTACCTACCACAGGCCCCTGCGATGAAGCTGACCGACGAACTTGGCGAGCAAGCCAAGCGCTCGCTGACCATTTCTGGAAGCGCTGGCTGCGGGAATACCTCCCCACGCTTGTACCACGGGGGGAGCCAGCTAACCGCCAACGACAACTGCAAGCCGGCGACATCGTGGTTGTGGTCGACCACACGCTGCCCCGGAACGTCTGGCCAATCGGGATTGTTGAGCGCACCTATCCCGGTCCAGATGGCTGCGTTCGAGTCGCCGACGTAAGAACTAAGAGCGGTACCTTCCGACGTCCTACCAGCAAACTCGCCGTCCTGCTAAGGGAAGAAGAGGCTACGCGAGCTGCGCCGGGGGGAGAGATGTTGTGGACGCCGAGCCTGCCCGCGACAGCATGAACACAGACAACATATAAAATAGGCCACGCCCCTTTTAACTGCGGCGTGTATACCGCACTAGTTGTAAGATCGTATAACTGTATATATAGCGATAAGTTTTGGTAAATAAATGTAGTTGAACTGAAGTAGTCAAAGTGATTGGATCCGACCATTCAATCAACGGAACTTGAACAAGCAACAGTGTTTAATTGAACTACAGTCCACATCGAACCAGGAACCTGAACTACTAGGAGCTACGAACCGAAGTCTCCATCCAGTACATCGTGTAGACCTTGCGATCCATCGCCTACAGCGTTTAGGATTTTTGGGATTTTTAAACAATGTAATTACATTAAAATCGATGTATGTTAATTACGTAGAAAAAGACTATTTAAAATTCTTACCTACATATAAATTGTCGCAAGACCACCTGGAGACGTTTTTCAGCGCTATTAGATCAAAGGGGGGTTTCAATAATAACCCAACTGTCAGAAACTTTATAGCTGCGTACAAAAGATTTCCATTCAGAAATTAAAATAAGCGATAGCAGTAACTGCTTAGATATTGAAAAAAATACAATATTGTCTACAAGCAATACATCTACCACAACCATTGACAAAATCAATACATCTTCTAATTATAATAAGATTTTTAATGAATTACTGCAAAACAGTAATGAAAATCTCCAAAATGAAGAAGAAAGTGATTTTGGCAATGAACTGGTATTAGATCATACTGCTAGTTTATCACAAATATCCATGATGATTGTCACGTATGTATCTGGGTATGTAGTAAAAAGGATTATTAAAAGAGTTAAGTGTGAAGACTGTGTACTGTATACGTGCACAACGTGCCGTCCTCAAGGTGGATCTCTCTGTTGGATATCTATATGGCTTGTTGCCATATAGATATCCAACAGACACACTATACAAGGATACCGGGCATCTTAGAGTAAGGCAAATCTTCATAATGGCGACTGCACTTCGATTCCATAGGTCAGCACTTATTACTGCTAGTAATTGTACTGAAGAATCTAGGTCAAGAAGATATCACACTTGGCCAGCACAAAAAACAAAATCCTGTATAGGGCATAAATGTTACAATTTTTATTGGGTGTTACATTTACAAAATACTAAACAAATTATTAAAAATACGGAATGATACCAAATATAAGTGCAAAAAGAAAATTTTCCAATACCTATTCAGTCTGAATTATAATAGCAAGGAGGAAATGCTACGTGTTCCAAGATAAAATTTAAATGCGGATGATTAATTAATAATGTGGCAAAGTAACTTTTTATTATGTTTACAGAAATCTTTCTTAAAATTTAATCTTATTTTATTTTAGTATCTTAACATAACCCTTCTAGCAAGTCTAATCAGTACCCACCAAATGCAAACCTAAACCTACCTGCTGTTGTTTGTTTTTGAGTTCCCAGATGATAGTAGGTATTGTGACCCAAGTTGACGTGCGAACATCGGAGCGTTGATCTTGATCATCTATTCATGTACGAGTACATTCCTCATATTATGTACCTACTCATACTACTTGTACTCATTATGCTTCGTTAGATATTAATAAATTGAAATCCTTGGAAGGGAACTAGCTACCACAAACACAGGGAATCCTACCGTGGTAACTAGGGAACCAATCTACACTATACATAAAATAACATGTTTAAATTATTGCATGATTAAGTAATTGCATGATATAATTAAGTAATTAATGATGTAACTGATCGATTGATTATGTATGTGGCATAATTTCTTGTTGTTACAAAATAAAACAATTATTATTATTATTATTCTCTTTATTTATATTTTTATCTTAAATTTAAATTTTTTACAATATTTCTTTATATAAAAGCAGATAAAAATATTATAAAAAACCTAAACCTAGGGTACCAACGGTAGCGGAGCAGGGCCCAAACTACCGGTGGCTAGGGCTGCAGAGTGAGGAACGTCCTGACTATACGCGCCGTGTCAAGGAGTACTGCCTTCTGCATCTGACCCTTAATCCAACCATCTAGCGAGAGCCTCTTAAGATGTTGGTCGAGGCTCTTCGCTATAAGGCCGTTCGCCGAAACAACTATCGGGACAATGATCGTCGAGTCAACATTCCACATGGCGGTCACCTCATGAGCCAAGTCAAGGTACTTGCTGAGCTTGTCCTTTTCGGCCTTCACGAGGTTCTCATCGTGTGGAACGGTGATCATTATTATTATTATTACATAGCTTATTATCAGACCCAACAGCTGTATGTAATAATTCGTTAATTGTAAAGAGGGATTATTCGAAAACTGACAATAAGTATTTGATGTATCCGGCTAATGATGTTGTTGCATTGTGTTGTAGTGCTGAGAAACTTTTCAGAGAAAACATGAAAAGAAAAAGGATGGACGACCGTATTTTTGCCCATAATGTGCTAGAAGTTATACATAACAATCAATTTCTGTTTGAAAGTTTAATGTATCACGTATTAAATCAAAACCCATTAAGCGATCATAGGTATCTGATCATGAAATGCATTATTGTTATTTATTTTCTTCTAATTGAAGCATGAAAATAAATTATTGAAATTTAATCTAAATAGTTTAAGAACCCACTTAAATAAAACTATATTATTTAGAGGGCAATAAATAAGAAAATTTAGTTTTTAACGTAACGATAATATCATATCTCTATTTATTGTATACTAGCTGACCCAGCGAATTTCATACCGCCTTAGAGTCAATAAAAGTTTATTACTTATTAGCTGTCTGTTTCTCATACATTTTGTATGGAACGGCTTTTTGATGATATGTCGAGATTAGATCGACTGATTTCGATGAATTTTGTTGTTCATCTCCTGGTGACGACAGCTATGCCCGCGTACAAATTTTAGTCCCATCCTCCTCCCCCTGGCCACGTCTCCTTTAAAACCGCTACCAACAATCCCCGGCCCCGCCATGTCACTTTGACTAAGAATTTGCAAAAATATATTAATGTTGATAAAACTTCTTAAGTGTTTCTGCTCTCCTGGTACTTTGAAATAGTTTTTTTTAATAAAATCAAACCATTTAATGTTCATGGGGGTATATTCATATATAAAAACTTCAGTTGTCAATTTTGTATCTCCAACTTCTTAAGTGTTTCTGTTCTCCTGGTACTTAGATTTACTTTTTTAAATATAATCAAACTATTTATGTTCATAAACTCACATTTAACAACTTTGACACCTGTCACGTTGACACCAGCTGTCACTTTGACACCTGTCACTTTGATACTCCTGCTGTCATCCCTGTTACCAAATTTCATCCAAATCCTTTCAGCCGATTCAAAAGCTTCAAAACCCAAATTCCTTAGGGATTTTTGGTCAAATTTGATTTACAGGCTTCAAATGCTACAAAAATATATTTTTTTATATTATTTTTTCAATTCTTATAGAAAATGATAAATAAAAAAATCCCTATTTCGGGATCAACAGTAGCCTATATATTATGTTAATCCAGGATATAAGCTTTCCTTGTACCAAATTTCATTCTAATCGGTCGAGCGGTTCTTGAGTTATAAGTGTTCGAACAAACACCAAACCCGACTTTATTTTATAAATATAGATAATTTATTATTGTAGTGGTAGGCCTCTTACGCAAGAGTCCGCCTGGAGAAGTACCACACCTTTGTTAAATGTTCAACCGCAAAGCAGTAGTGTGTAAACATTTCTGTTTCCGTTTAAAGGGCAATGTTTCCAGTGAAATTAATGGGCAATGTGATTTAACAACCAATGTCTCAGGGTGACGGGTGCAGTGTAGTGACGCGCAGGATTGCAACCAAAATTCTGGGTGGCACTGCAACTGTTATGGGCCGACGTGATGTTTACCATCAGGCGAGCAACCTGCCCGTCTCATCATACAAAGATATAAAAAAATATACAATTTTTTTCACACCCACTGGCCCTAAATAAGGGAGTTTATGATTTTGTAATTAAAATACTTATGTATGATAAGTTTAATTTTCATGATGTGATTATGAGATGTTGTTTGGACTATTAAAAGTGCCTACATAAAATAAATGCATTGGGCTTTAACTTTAAATACGTTTTATTTTTCATCCCATATAATTTTGTAATAGAAAAAAAATAGATTCAAAAAGTAGATTATCAAATTCATGCGTATGCATACGCACCTGTAAAATAATTGACAATGTGTTATATTCATATAGGTATCAATTGCCTAATATTCTGATTATATAAATCTGTTTGTGTATCTGAACGAAGTCATTTCATTAATAAACTATTTGTTACCTATAAGTATTTGAAATTGGTTCAATATGTTTTTAAACTATTTATCTTTATTCAATTCAATTCATTTATTCATCTTTTGACATATTACATGCACTTAGACAAGTCACTTACAGAACATTGTATCACAAAATATAAATTGGGTAAAAAATAT
This sequence comes from Alsophila aescularia, assembly GCA_946251855.1. Lineage (NCBI taxonomy): Eukaryota > Metazoa > Arthropoda > Insecta > Lepidoptera > Geometridae > Alsophila > Alsophila aescularia. The sequence continues at coordinate 64,211,535 of OX276373.1, forward strand.
TCAAATTTATTCTAAGATTCTAATAAAGTTTTCTGCAAAAGCAACGTCAACACAAAATATTGTAAGCACTTAAGATAAGTACACAACACAATAAAGTCACTATATATCAAAGATATTTCTTCTATCAGCAAAAGCTTCGTCAAGTTTGTAATAGCTCTTGGCTATTAAATGATTCTTAATACAAGTCAAAAATTCTATTTCATTTTTATTTCTTATTTCAAATGGAATTTTATTATATAATTTAACTGATATACATAAATAGCTTTTAGATATTTTTGCAAGTCTAGTTTTTGGCAATACTAAATTATTTTTATGTCTTGTATTGTGATGATGTATATCCTTAAGAAGGGTCATATAAGATACATTTTCTCTTACATATAAAAGATTCTGGTATATAAATTCCCCTACCATCGTCATAATTTTTTTCTTTTTAACTTGGTTACATTAACTACTTATGTGTCTTATGATTTCGCCAATAAAACTATCGATAATATTATGCTAGACCAGAGTCATGACAACACTATTTCACGCAAACATTTACATTTGTTTTATTGTAATATCGTTCATCTGTCACTGTTGGTCTTGTACATTCTAAGCCTATGACGCGACCAATATTACGTGGATTGGCGTAGTAATATCAGGGTGTACATTATTTGGTTGCGTAATATTGGCCGTGTAATATCACCCCGTGCTGATTTTGTGCAGGCGATAATACGCAGCCAGGATTACGAAGCCAAAATATGTACATGTAATAACAGGGTGTGCATTATTGGCTGTGTAATACGGGCCGTACACTTTTTGTACGGGCGATAATGTACAGCCAATATTATGTGTACATCACAGATTAAAATATAGAAATGACATGGTCAAAGCCTCGTTTGCACGTTCCAGTTTCCTTTTACCACAGATTATGAATCGCAATTGCTCGCCTCCGCAGCTTCGGCTATTTGGTCGCCTTCGGCGACCAGCCTCCGCCGCTCCAGCTCACCCTGGTACCTGCACTTTGTCACAGCGGACGGGGGCTGCACTCACTCCGCGCCTCCGGCTTTTTAAAAACACTCTAGTGTAGGGCAGACAAGACCAAGTGGAGTCGGGGTTGGCCGATTCGGTTCTGTGACAGTTTTTTTCATTTTGAAACTCGCCTACACAAACGAGGCATCAAGGAGTGATACTATCTTTGTCAATGGTTGGCTTCGTATTATTGGCCGTGTAATATTGGTCGTACAAAATCGTCACGGGTTGATATTACGCATCCAGTTGTACACGTATTATTGGCTGCGCAATACTAGACATACGTTGGACCGATTTTGTACGGGCAATAATACACGGCCAATAATAGCCGTCCAAATATTTTGAATCCATGTACACGTAATATCAGGCCGTGTATTATTGGCTGTACAATACCGGTCGTACATTATTTTGGTCGTGTATTATCGTCTCCCTTATTGGTCTTAGAAAATCACAGAACACTATTACCTACTCTCACGAATACCTACAAAATTGACACGGGCTTTTATTTCACATCCAGTAATTGGAAGTCTGTACATGGATTATTGGCTGTGCAAGATTGGCCATGCATTATCAACATGGACTGATTACGCCCAATAATGCGCGGCCAAGAGCTGGCCAAATATTTTGAATCCATGGACACGGATTATTAGGCCTTGCTTTATCGGCCGTACAATACTGGTCCGACATTATTTTGGTCGTACATTATTACCCCCTGCCGTAGAGAGAGTAGGTATCAAAAACTCTCTACGTCCTCTGCACTGCAGTATAGGTACTTTGATTTTTATAGCTTGATCTCCATGACGGCTGTCATCGAGATAACGCGCATGAAGTTTCGTATTTCAGTCAAAATTTACTAAAACAATGTCGTACTTTATTGGTTTGACGGAAAGTACTCTCTCTACGACGGAAAGGGATGTTTTTTTTTTTTTTTTTTTTTTTTTTTTTTTGTGGCAATTGTCTTTTTGACATTTCTGCCAGAGTCATGTAGCTTCGCGTCAAAAAGTTTTAAATTTTCATTGTGACATCTTAATCACAGACTATAAAACAATACATTATTATTGTTTTATGTTTTATAGTCCATTAAGAATACGAAAATCGAAATAACTTTGGGTGCATTCCGAGCTTCGAATATATCCAATGGAGATGCTAACGTTTTAATCCGCAAACATTAATTTCTGCCATTTTTGACTGGGGACGAGGTAAACACGCATTGCACACGCGCAAATAAAAATCTTATTCATGTAATCGCACACTAAAACAATCTCGCAAACCATCATAAAATACGCACGAAGTTATAAAATACAGCATAGTTACACAGTGTTTAGACGTACACTATGATAATCTCTAGAGATGGGCATTTACAAAGACCGGTAACCTGAACGATAAATGAATGAATGAATGAAATGAACGTGGTTTTACTAAATACTTATGTCTAACGTTCCGTTGAAGATGTAAAATGAAGCTTTTATTTTATCGAGATGAAAAGATATAGCTATTTATAATTTGAGTTTATTTAAAGATATTTATGTATAATATATTTGTACTGAACTTGTACTACTTTTCGCTACTTGGTGAATTTATTTATTTATACAGCGTGTTTTTGAATTAATGTAAAACTTCACGTGGGCAGCTTCCCTATCTGATACTCAAGAACTTTTATTTTTGACATTATATACATCGTGGCTTTTTTCCTTGAAATTAATGATAAAAAAATGACACGGTATGGCTATAATTAAAGATCTTTGAAGTTAAGTATAGGACAAAATACCTAGAGGAAGCAGCAACCCACATCACTATATAAAAGTGAAACATGGTCTGTTTTAAACTTTCGCGGTTCGAACACATAGTTAAATATTTAAACGGGACTTAATCGCGCTGAAAATTTAATATTTATTTACCTCGACGTTTCGATCAAGTTTCAGTCTTCTCGTGTCCACGATCAATGCAACTTGATCGAAACGTCGAGGTAAATAAATATTAAGTTTTCAGCGCGATTAAGTCCCGTTTAAATATTTAACTATGGTCTGTTTGTTTGGGGAGTTTTAACGCGATAACGGTTGGACGGATTTTGATGAAATTTTGTATGGATATAAAAATTAAACTGGATACTTTAGCTAAAACCCACTCCTGGAGATACTCTGGAATAAAACATAAGTTTCCATGGAAAATAGTAAGTTTCCACGGAAAATAGTAAGTTTCCACGGGAAAACTGGAAAATGTAGACTGCTAAGGAAGGAACGGCTACCATGGAAACGAAATAATAACAAATCTGTCAATAAGTATTGATAGCGTTGGTGCCAAAGAGAATACAATACGTTGGTGCTATACTTTTGCATTGGTTTTCAATATCCTAGAAGAACATGGGATGTTTTTTTAAGCGATATTATACTGTAGTCCGCGCGGACGAAGTCACGGGCGAAGACTATGATTTTATCATTTTAAAATACTTGGAAAATAATCTTAAGCTTTAAATTGTTTTTTTAACACGTGTAAATACCGTTTTAAAAATTCATGGATCAAATGCTGTTAAGCACAATCAAAGGTTAACCCACGAAAATTTTTTTAGTTAAATTTAAAACACGCTGTAAGTAAATAAACTTACATTATTTTATTTATTACTTATTTCACACATAATTGCTTGGACAATCATTTTTAACCAGATTATTCTGTAACATTCATTCATAAAATAAAAGAATTGAATATAGTTTGTTATCATTTAATAGCAGTACTTTATTATATTACAAGAAATTATAACTGTATTTTCAGTTAACCTGTCAGCTATTGGTATTCCGTACGAGATATGAGATTATTTTTTCCAAGTTTTGCTAAAATAAACAAAGAAAAATTAAAAACAAAAACTTTTTCCGTGGTTTTTTAGTTCATATACCTTCCTCATATACAGATTTTGTATATAGCAAACCTTTTAATCCTTCTATATTTAAAAAATAGCTCAAGTACTCCAAAAACGCGCTCATCCGCAGGTTAATACTTCAGAATTATCTAAACTATTAACTTAGTATTAAAAGTTGTGTTGTGTCCCGAACTTAAATAACATGAACTTTAATAGAAACCTAGAACTCGTTTTTCACCCACTTATCCAGCCCATTCGTAACATCCGTTCGTAATTGTAGCCTACAGCCTATATGATACTAACAGGCAAAATTTCAGCGTTGTAAGTGTTTAGAGAGTGAATGGCATATCGCTTTAAATGTAGATTAAACACTTTTAATACTCACTGAAAATTATCTGTTAGGTACTAACTCTCCTCATTGTGAGATAATTTAACGTTCATTCCATCATTCGTTCAATCAATTTCACTCAACTTGTCCCCGCACTACGCCTTCTACCAAGACGATGGCGTCGTAAAACTGTCGCTAATCTGTCGCAACTGGTATTTGACTGGTTCATTTGAATCAAAATTATACCAAATTACAAGTGTAATTCACATAAATAACACTTACTTGTGATACGAAATACCGTGTTCCCGTAAGTTTGATGTTGCTGATCGCTTTCTACACAAAAATACCGCACAATTTACCATTATCACGGAGCTCTGCTTTGCGACACGAAACGATACCGAATGGCCGCGGTCGTGAGTGAAATAGTTTTATATAACGTGAATGGTCAAGTCGTGCCATATAGCCAGCAGAGGGGTACGCCTTGCATTCACATCTCCATTGGAAACTCGAAGATTCCGAGACACGATAAAAATCGATATTATCGCGCTAACACGCGTACCAAGTCAGGGTGCATTCCGAGACACGCCATAATCGATATTATCGCGCTAACACGCGTACCGATTCACCGTGAGCGTGACAACGATAACCCTTGGGACGTCACGGATTACGTCATTACTTCCACCATTTTGCGATTACACCGACCTTGCCCCAAACCGATATCACCGTGAGCGCTACTGTAAAAGTGACAGACTGACGGTTGTTTGCAAAGAAAACTGCTGTTTGAATTCAGTTGTGTGTGTGATTTTCGTCCATTTTTTTCAAATATTACTACAGATAATTGACCAATTTTTAGATAGACTACTTTCCCCACGGGTAATTTGTATTTTGAGCAAATTTGGAGGTTATGTTGTTGTGATCTTGTTATCACGCTCACGAGCGTTCCGAATCAAATGCAGCACTCAACTGTCATGAGCGCGATATATGAATAGCCGCTCGGTTGTCCACGCGCTGAAGACCACAGGACCACACTGATAACCCAAAAAAAAATGGCCGTCGCGACACATCTAACCTCAAACTGGTAATTGATTGTATATGCGTTGAGACTACAGGTACTTGATGGTCAACCCACAAAAAAAAGAATGCATATTTCAAGTGTTTATGTTGGGGGTTTCGAAGCAAAATAATTATATAAACACGCTTAGATTTGAATGATTATTGAGGTCAATAATGTTCAAAATCGAGTGGCAAAATTTACTCCCTATCGAGTGGTCCGATGATCGATGAAAACAAAAAATGTGACTGTAGCGTTAGTTGCGATGATCAATGAAAACAAAAAAAAGTGACTGTAGCGCATAGAATCAATCGAGCGGATAGGAACGCAAATTAGCACTGTGATCGCTCACATCGATATTATCGTGTCTCGGAATGCACCCGCATCATTATCGTGAATCAAAAATCAGACTGCACCCTTTATTTGCTTATTCGTAATAAATTCATTAAAAAAAACACAAGCTAATTTGAATCTATTGTTGTGATATGCTAAGATTTTGAATTACGCTTACTGGCATAAAATAAATTCCGCTCTTATCTAATTTTGTTCTAGCAACGTTTTATTTGGTCTAGCTAGATGGTTAAAACTCTCTAAGCACCGAAGGTAAAAAAATAACCGTCCGAAAGAAAAAAAAACAAGTACTAGCTTTCGCCCGCGCATTCACTCGAATAATAATAATATCTTGAAGAACTGAGAACCGTTGACGTAAGCTAGTTTTATTGTGGAGACCACGATTAGGCGGACGTAGTGAGACCGTTGGCCAGGTGGAGCAACGAGTTGTGAATGGCGAGAATAATTGAAGATCGGGCTCAGTGGCATTGATAAGGAGATGCCTACGTCCAGCAGTGAATACGGCACGGGCTGATGATTTGATGATGAGGATTATAGATTATGTGGTGACACATCATCTATAATCCTCGTCACCAAATTTACATCAACATCAAATTACATTAAAGTAAAGATAATAAATACTTACCTACCATCGTTTATCAATACCTAATATATTATGATATTTATCGATCCATTGGATTACAAAAAGTGTACAACCTTTCAAAATAGATGCTTGACAATATTATAGTACTTATTAGAGAAAAATCAAGGAAAATATGGACATAGGTGAAATAAAACCAAGCTTTTGACGCAACTCTGACACAACTCTTTTTCTACCTTTTTTAAAATTAATGTAGAAAAACATGATCTTAACACTAAACAAAGAGTCTTTAGCTACAACGAAAGAGTCCTTAACATCATCCCCCCCGTGTAACCCTTGGGTTACACCACCTAATCAATAACTGCCAGCTTTCTTGTAGGTCTCCTCAAAATCCCTGCCTTTGTTTTTATATCAGCCACTCTCACGACTCCATCCGCTTCTGGGAATATTTTTAGCACACGGCCCAAAGGCCACACGCCTCTTGGAAGGCTTGGATCCACTATGAGCACCAGGTCACCGACTTATAACTTTTTGTATTCGGTTCCTTGGGGGCGCCTGGGTTTCAATGTCGGCAGATATTCTTTAAGCCACCTTGTCCAAAATAATTCTGAAAGGCGTAGCGCCTTCCGCCACTCCTTGCGCAAACAGAATACTCCATCATCCAACTGTACCGGGAGCTGTTGGTTGGATGACGATCCTAGTAGGAATCTGAAAGGAGTTAAACTCTGCAGCTCTTCGTTCTTTGTGACATAGGTTAACGGTCTACTATTCACCAATGCTTCCGCTTCTAAAAGTAGTGTCAGGAAAACCTCTTCTCTCGGTGCTCTTTCTTTCAGTGTGGTAAAAAGGGCAGTTTTTACGGTACGCACGAGCCGTTCCCAACAACCTCCCATAAACGGGGATGCTGGAGGTATGAAACACCAGTCAATTTTATTGTTTGCAGCAAAGTCTTCCACAGCTTGACTATGAAACTCCAACAAATGACGGTTAGCCCCAACAAATGCCGTGCCATTATCTGACAATATCTTTCTCGGGACTCCGCGGCGGGCCATGAAACGTCGTAAGCTAGAGATGGCAGAATCAGCAGAAAGAGATGGTACAACCTCAAGGTGGACTGCTCGTGTAGTCATACAAGTGTAAAGGGCCACATATCTTTTTTCTCGGCGGCGTCCAACTGTTACTTCTAAAGGGCCAAAGTAGTCGAGACCCACGTTGGTGAAAGGTCGACTGTGATGATCAAGTCGAACATCTGGAAGATCACCCATTGGTGGAACTTGAGGTGTCACCTTTCGCTTCACACAAAATTGGCACTCTCTAGAGACCATTCTTATAGCATCTCTGCATCTAAGAACCCAAAAACGCTGCTTCAACTCATTGTAGACTAGTTCATGAAATCCATGGGCAGCTTTGACATGGTAGTGGCGAACAAGAAGGCGCACGCTTGGGTGGCGGCCATCGAGAATAATGGGGAATACAGTCTCGCAATCGATGTCCTTCATGCGCTTGATGCGACTATCCAATTTCAGTAGTCCGTCTTCGTCAAGCATTGGAGACAGTGAATATAGCCTGCTTGATTTAGGCAAGGGTTTGGAGTCATGCAGGAGAGATATTTCTGGGCCAAAACTATCTATCTGTGACTTTCGAAAGATAATACGCTCCGCTTTCTCTAAGTCTGTAGCGAGTAAAGACAATGAATCTCCTGTAGAAGGAGAATTATCAGAAAAAGAGTTGGAATTTAGAAGTCGTAACTTTTCCAAAATCGTCCGAAACTTATTCACGCACTGGTTAACGCGCGCGGTCGCACGCACCAGACGTAGCCACACACTGAAACGTGTAGGCTCTGGTGTCACCGGTGAAGGCAGACTTTCCAGAATAGTAAGAGTTACTAGCGCTTTAGAAGATTTGAGCTCTTCTAAAGCGGATATAGTTTCTGAAGCAGATGGTTCTTTAGGCCATTCAACGGCTGGCAAGAGTAAAAAATTAGGACCGGAGAACCAACGCTTCAGGTCAGTATTACGATCCTTATATCTTGTTGCATCATCAGCGATATTCAGACCGCCTGGTACGAATTTCCAATTACTGACGTCGGTAATTTCTCTAATTTCAGCTACCCGATTCGCTACAAACGGCCTGAATACTCGCGCATCATTTCGTATCCAGCTTAAAACTGTGGTCGAGTCAGTCCACAAATAAATATCATTTATGTGAATTTTGTGACCATAGCAGATCGTTTTGGCAAACCGAGCAGCAATGAGGGCAGCTTGGAGCTCTAAACGTGGTATTGAAGTGGGTTTAATGGGAGCTAGACGAGCCTTTCCACCGATCAAAGACAGCTTGACGGCACCGCTGGTGAACGTAATTCTCCAATATGCCACACAAGCGTGAGCTTGTTCGCTTGCATCAGCCAGCACGTGAAGCTGCCTATTAATCATGTTATCATCCTGAAATCCACTCCTATACCAACGAGGAATTTTGATTTCAGAAACAGTAGTCAAAAGTCTAGACCAGAACAACCATTTTTGAACAGTATCTGGTTGCAACTCGGTGTCCCAATCAGTACCAGTTTTCCATGTTTGCTGGAATAATATACGACCTTGGATAACTAGTGGGGTCAAAAGACCTAAAGGGTCATACACACTCATTAAACGTGACAAAACTTTACGTTTAGTCAATTTTTCATTTTCAGGAATTCGGGAACCTAGACGGAAACTAAATGTATCACTTTGGGGGTGCCATATGAGACCTAATGTTCTGACAAATGATTCAGGGCCTATATGTACGTTTTCAGGACGCGCGGCACATAATTCTTGGGGAATAGCTGCCAGTGCAGCGGGCACGTTTGAAACCCAGCCACGCATTTCCATTCCTGCTGCTTTGTGAACTTTAATAATATCAGATGCAAGTTGCGAAGCCTCCTGATCGTCATCAAGGCTACCTAAATAATCGTCCATGTAATGGTCGTTGATAATGGCTTCAGCTGCTGCCGGGTATGACCTCTGCAATTCCTGAGCGTTTCTGTTTTTAATATACAAGGCCGTGCATGGGCTACAAACAGCGCCAAAAATTACAGAAGTCATTCTGTACTCTTTGATCTCACAACGCTTGTCCTCTCTCCATATAAACCGTAGAGCGTCACGGTCTTCATCTCTAATTTTTATTTGAGAAAACATCTCTTTTACATCGGCTGTTAGGGCAACCCGTCCGTCGCGAAAACGAAACAAAATATGGAGTAAAGACTGCAAAAGGTTGAGCCCCGGCAACAATAGACAATTTAGACTGACACCGGAGATCTTCGCAGCTGCATCGTGAACTACTCTAAGCTTCTTTTTCTGAGGATGTACAACTGGAAAATGTGGTAAATACCATCGAACAGTCTTTTGTGAAACTACATAAGCCGTGTCGTGGTAAGTATCTCTAGGGCACTCCTCAGCGTAGCCTTTTTCTATCATTCCATTGATAAAAGTAATATAAGCCTTTTTTAGATCTGAATCTCGAGCCATACGTCTCTCCAAACCAAGAAATCTCGTAAGAGCGTGAGGGTAACTGTCGGGTAAATCAGGAATTTCATTGCGCCACAGTAAACCTACCTCATATCTATTATGTGCGAGACGTTTGGCTGTAGATTCTAAAATGTCTAAAACAAGTTTATCATTTTCATTACATGAAGTTTCTACCTTCGAAATTCCTATGGAATCAAGACGAAAATAGTCTTTGATCAGTTCGTCCATCCTAGAGTCGCTTGAATCACAATGGTCATTGAGAGAAACGTGATTCACAAAATGAATCGCTTTAGTCTAACCACTCGATTTACCGTATAGAACCCAACCTAAAGCTGTGCGGGTAGCTACGGGTTGATTTTTGGAACCCTCTCTAAGTTCGCGGCTGACTGTTAAATACCAATGTTCAGCACCAAGAAGAATTTTAGGAGTCGCGTTTACATGGACAAGCTTATCAACTAAATCTATAAGGTGAGAGTGTTGTGAAACGTCATTATGGCTGATAGTCTGTGCATAAAGAGAAAGTGTGTCCATAGCCTTAGCATTATTTACAGTAAACACTTCGGAACAATCTCTGCCCTTAATAGAAAAATTTACTTTTGAAGTCTCTACAGTCAGATAATTTATGGTTGTTCTTACAGTAGCGGCACGTCTCAGCATTGGTGTTACTTCCTGTAGATGCGACGTGGACGTTCTCACGTCGAGCAGGATTACTGTTAACAGGAAAAGTACCAGGCTTCCTCGAATAGTCAACGACAAGCCCGAACCTATTGTGTTTGTCTGCCTCAATATCAAGAAACTGTGACAGTATCTGCAGTTTCGGTATAGACTGGTCACAACGATAAGCAAAGTCTTTCCACTGACTATACAATATTGGTGTCAGTTTACTAAGAATTGTGTGAAAAATCTCTACGGAATATAGATACTCTCTTTGGCCTAGATTGTTAATGACAGCTATGCAGTTACGTAGTCTACAAGAAAATGAATTGAGATCTCTTTGGTCATAACTTATTTTAGGCAGACCTCGCACGAGCGCTATCTCGTGGAGTACGATGGTCTCCGGCTGAGCGAAGGTCTGTTCCAACATCTTCAAAACTTCTTCAGGTCTGTCAGCCGTGTACAGCAACGCAGAAACACTTTCAAGGGCGCGACCACGAAGCGCACCCCGCAAGCGAGCAAGATTATCTGTGGGTGAAAATAAATGTTGAGTGTCCTGATAAGTACGTTTAAACATCAACCATTCTGTGGCTTGTCCCGTAAAAGGCGTCAGTTCAACGTGTTTATAAGCATATCTGTGCGAATTGGCGATGTTCATATTACTAGGTTGAATATTATTCATTTTTGGCGGTGAGTGTACAAACTCCTTAGTTGTGGAGGTTGGTTTCATAAGTGACATGACATTGTTTGATGTTGTTGGACAAGCAAAGTCATTGTGTGACATTGTCGGATTATGAAATGTCATCTGTTTTTTCACCAGATTTTGATGATTTTGAACTAGATGATTTTCAGCATTAGGTTCCAAATTGCGATGTGATGTATTTGGCCGGTCAGCGGTACTACGAATACTACAGCTAATGGGTGGTGTGTAGAATTGGGTTTCGCCAGAACCTACTACCGTTTTTGGATCCGTGTTATAATTTTGGGTTGGCAAACTAGAACCTTTCACGTTACACACGGGCATAATAGTCTCCTGCGTGAGGTTCATGATTCGTTTGGCCGGCTCACGATTCCGTACATCGTGGACCCAAGATGCTGTTCTAGATAAGGATTGACTAACCGAATGAAGAGAACGTTCTTCAGCCTCTTGAACTGCCAGGCTTGCTCTCATCTCTAGCTCCTCCACTCGTTTTTCATTTTGATTTAGCTTACGTTCTTGTTCGAGCTCCATGGCAAGGTGCTTGCGTTCGAGTTCCATCAAACGGTGTTCGCGTTCGAGATTCCGTCGCGCAATTTGTGCCTCAACGGCCAACCTGCGGGCCTTCACAGTGGATGTCGAACGCGACTATCCAGACTTACGCGACCTGGAACTAGAACTAGGTTTAGGGAGTTCAGTATCCATTGCGCGTTTTTCCATATGTGGCAATTGTGCTTCAGGCTCAGGGCTATGTGCGGCGGGTGAAGATGTGGCAGCGATCGTACCGTAGTCCGGAACTGAGGACTGATCGAGCCCACCCACAAAGGGTACACCTGAGTCTGAGCGAGCCTCCGGAAAATCTTGCAATTGATGCGCCAAACGCTTGGTCATTGACCTGGTTATCATTTTGTGTTAAAATACGGATCGAGGACCAAAAATATTAGGGAAAAATCAAGGAAAATATGGACATAGGTGAAATAAAACCAAGCTTTTGACGCAACTCTGACACAACTCTTTTTCTTCCTTTTTTTAAATTAATGTAGAAAAACATGATCTTAACACTAAACAAAGAGTCTTTAGCTACAACGAAAGAGTCCTTAACAGTACTTACCTACGTTTTCACTTTTATATGTTGGTGTGGATGTTTCTAACTAAATAAAACAACTATATCTTTGGATATATATTTAATTGAACAACTAGTTTCAGCTTGGGCAAAAAATCTTTCGTATGTGCGCATGTCTGTCCGGATGTATATCCGGCTGTTCTCCTCTACAGGTCGCATTTCTCAACCGATCTAGACCAACGACAGTAAGAAATGTCTATATCTAGACTAAACTTGTTAAACGAATTTTTAGATTTTTTTTTGTTCTTTAGTCGGCGGGATACGTAGTATCCTGCAACCACAAACCTCTACCTACACTGATTCATGCCTGCAACTTATCAACAGCAGTGCGATTACGTAATGTTGATCATGACGGTTTCAAGCCGTCAAATTCAGTAATGCTTTGCGATAGAGTCGATTTTGCTATGAAAATAGTGACAATCTGATTGAAGCCAAGTTCTGTGGTCTGCAGCCCGATTCCATAACTTGGCTTCAATCGAATTCTCAGTATCGCAACCACTAATGCCTTGCGGTAGAGTCGAATTTGCTATGAAAAAAGTGATAATCCGATTGTAGCCAAGTTATGGAATTGGGCCACTGGCCCATGATAATATATGTATGGCATAAAAACCTTATATGCCCTCTAGTTACTCTATGGTAGGTACCTACCCACCCCGGTAAGTTTAATAACTTTAATATCTATCTACACTACCTAATCTGTGGTTATTTTATTATACAAAGTTTCAAACCTAAGTAAAACATACTCTGTGTACCTACCTACCTACCTATCTCTAACTAGCTATATAAATAAATATTCGTAATAATCGCTAACGTATGTAGTGTTTATATCACTTTGAATGGTTTATATACTCTTTGATAATCGCGTAACTAACAGCTGAGATAAGCTATATTTATTTAGTTTACTTTTCCTTGCTCTGCATGTAAACAGAAGAGTTACATTGTGTGGATAGTGTTTATTGGTGTACTTACCCGTACCCGTACGGCGTACCGTACCAAAGAGTATATAAATACTACGTAATACCGTACCTCCTTACAGTTTGACGTTTGTGGTGTACTTTGTTTCTAGTTATGTGGTAGGATAGAAGGTAGCTTGCTACATATCTCTAATCTGTGATAGAAGGTATAGAACAAAATTTGTAACTTTATGTAGGTACCTATAGGCTTGGGTATTGGGTGACTATTTATTGATACTCTATAAAAGATAATTACACTTATTTTACCTGTAAGTATTCCATCTATTGTCTGAGCTCATGATGGTTGAATGATTGCCATACTAATTATTTGATACACTAGCTAATATTGTTGGCTCAGCACTGTATAAAAAAAAAAATATATATATATATATATATATATATATATATATATATACATACATACATACATATATTTTATATTTTTAAATATATTTTTATACCTATGTGCTCTAGCAAATGGTTTATTTCTCGAATGTTCTGCTTGTAGTACCTTATGAGTATTTGTATTGCTATTTGGTATTTATGCATATTGTCAACTATTTAGCAGCTCGGGAATGGTTTGCATTTCGGTGCAATGCACACATTTGCCCTTCTTTGGCTGTAATCACAATCGGGGTGTCATTTGTGTAGCATGTGTTAGCTAAGACTCATTATCGCTACTACACCCTGTGTGCCTATGTCTCTAGTGGGAATGTAGCTGTTTGGGTGTATGTTTGTGTGTAGTTGTATGTAGTCCAGTTTTCGTTTACATGTAATTCAAGCGTGCCATATCGTCTCCTTTTAACTATAGCTTTGTTAGCATCAGATAATATTATGAATACTGTCCCCTAGAATCAGACATAGAAGATTTTGGGTCATTTAGACCCAAAAAATAACTTGGGGGCTACTCTTCTCTACTCCAGGAAAAAACAAATGTTTTTTTTCTTTTACATTCCTTATATTTGCAAATAAGTATTTATACCAGTCAATACTTTTCAGTTTTCAGCTAAACAATGAGGCAAGCCCATTCAAAGAGTTCCTTCAATGGCATAATAGATGAAATACCAGATATATCGGTGGATAACTTCGACAGAATGGACCGCAAGGCTTATTTCTTAAGCCACTGTCACAAAGACCACACGCAGGGCCTATTTAATGATATTTTGTTGAAAATTTTGAAGAAAAATGGAGTTTTCATATACATGTCCGAGCTTACCGCAGATATAATTATGCATGAAAGTAGATCAAAACGCAAGGATATAGCAGACTGTATAAAGCCTTTGGATATAGGTTAGTGTTTTCTATGTAAGTCCATTAGGAAAAGAAAAAAAAAACTGTTGTCCACCAGAGAATAAATTTAAAAACAATATATATTAGTAATTGAATTAAGAAATCAACCAAATGGAAATTACTAAAAGAGCAACTGAAACAATTTTGATGTTTGCATTAGACCACACTGAATCTAATTGAACTCTTCCTGGACTTAAAAAAAACTTATTTAAACCCTTAAAAAAAGCATTATTAAATTCAGATATCCCAGAGATATGAGTAAACATACTCGTAGAGACAAAAAAAGTTGAATTTGCAAACCTCCTTCAAAAAGTAAATTTTTAAAAGAAACATTATTTGTCACCATTTTTAATAAGACTTTCCTACATTTCAGGTTCAACAACAATCACCATACCAGGAGACAAGAAAAATGATTCAGAAAAGCAATATATATCAGTTGAGGTCATACAAGCGGGCCACTGCTTCGGATCCGTCATGTTTCTCTTCAAAACTATTTACAAGACCATCCTGTACACCGGAGACTTTAGAATAAGTCAAAACAGTGTCAGCAAGTATGGTCAACTGCATGACAAAGGAAATATAATCAAGATTGATGCGCTTTACATTGACACAACATTCCATAATGTTAGTAATATGCATGATAACTTTCCTAAGCGGACTGAAAGCGTAAGAGTGGTTGTAAGGCATATAGAAGAGTGGTTGGGAGCGAAAGAAACAAATCAAGTAGCGTTGTACACCCCAGCGAAATATGGCTACGAGTTTGTGTTTAAGGAAATTTATAAAACAACTAACCAGAAAGTCTATGTGAGCGATGATAAGTGGTTATTTTACAGGTAATCTATTTATACTTATAAATTATAATAAAGCAGTGAATGACAGAAAATTACGATCATTAAAAAAGCTACTGAACAAGGTTTTTTTTAGTTGGTATCCGTTTGTTCGCGCATCACATTAAAAGTACTGGACTGGTTGAAATGCGGTTTTCATTCTTAGATAGCTTAAGATTTGATTTAAAAACTGGTGTACTTGGTATGTCAATCCGATGAGTAGAAGCTGAGCATTAAATAAAAACCATTTGACAGATGAATGAAAGGAGAATGAGCAAAACTGTATGGGGGGTTGCCCCTTTCTAATAATACATATTGTACCAATTGAAACTTTTTCATGGAGAACATTTGTTATTATAATGACTCATCTCAGTTGTTAGTCCCTCAGATTTATACCATTCTAAATGTGACTAATTAGTAATTACATGATGATCCATTGGTCATATTATAATGATTATTATATTAAAAAATAAAGTTATTTCCTAGTAATAAATAATAATAACAAATAGTTATTATCAATTACTCACATATAAAATACTTTAAATTATAAAAAAAAACATTATTGTAAGTAATATTAATGATTATTGTCCAAACTAATTGTAATGATTATCATTACAAAAAAATATTTATTTTTATTTCCTTGTAATAAATAGTAATTATGATGAGTCGTCATAATATCAAAATGTTCTCCATAAAAACATCTTTCATTTGGTACATAATTTATTGTTATTGGAAGAGTGGGGCAAATCAGCACATTCTCCTTTGATATTTGGTACTTTATAGTTATTTTTGGTCCTAGAGAAATGACCATGCGGGCACAGCTAACACCTACTTATAATAAAGCAGTTAGTAAGCTACAAAAACATAACAAAGAAAAAAATAAAAACTAGGAGATTTAAAATAAACCTACTGAACAAGAATATAACGTTTTAAATAATTGTTTCCATCTGTCTGTTTGTTTGTTCTCTCATCATCATCTGTCCACTGCTGGACGTGGACCTCTCCTAATGCACCCACTGAGCTCGGTCTTCAGCTCTCCTCATCCATTTTCTTCCAGCCGCTTTACGCAGGTCGTCACTCCATCTGTTAAAAACCACTGGACTGATTAAAATGCTGTTTTCACTGTTGGAGAGCATAAGAATTGACTTAAAATCTGGTATACTTTGCATCTCGATCCGATGAGTTGAAGCGGAGCCCCGCTTAACGCGAAATCTTCATTGCTGAGGTTCGTCATCAGTCGCTACAAGATTTTCGAGATCTGCTACCGTGACAGCTTCCATCATCAGCCCTCAATCATTGCAGCATGTCTTCAAGTACTTGTCTCTGCAGCCGGAAACATTTTTCAGATATTTAATAATTGTTCTTACGGTTGATTCTTAGAGTCCAAAATCTCTGCCAACTATTGTTGCTTTGCCTCCATTTTCCATTCTTCTTAATACCGTTAACTTCAATTTCAAAGTTAAGCTTTTACGCTTTTTTTTGTTCTCGTGCGGCATTTTTTATGTAGCGTTAAATCATTTTCAACAAAGGTGAAAACGACTGCCAGCCGAGATCAAAATATGTACGTAAGACAAATAGTCATTTGGTAGTTTTACCTGGAAAGTTTTCCGGGAGTTCTGAAAATTAATGTAGAATAATTTTATATTTTTCTTTAAGAATTTTATAGATTTCGATGTGCTCTTTCTGTATTTCAACTTTGCCACCTCGTATCTATGCCGCTCGCGCCGCAATCTTGAATCGAAGGGGCCAAAATCTGTTTTTTATCTAAATAGTTCTTTAAAAGTTAGCTATATGGCAAAAGTGTCTATGAAAAGTCTATAGAAGACAATATTCGCAACATTTTTGCATTCACATTTGTTCTGTAAGTCTCATAGGTAAAAAGTTAAAAGATGCGAAAAACTTATGTTTACAAAAAAAACCCATGCAGAAACAACGTATATTCTAAATCACTGAACATGGAGACATGATATTTGGAGTTTGCTAGAGAGATAACAACGAACACCAAAAGATGAATTTTGAAAAAAAAATGCATTTCAAGGGGTTTAAAAAGGGGGTCAAAGTTTTAACAAAATACCTCTATTTGAAGACACTGTTTTCATTATACAGTCAAAATTTTTAATGTAAACTGCTGAAATAAAATACAGTTGAAGTAATTTAGGAATTTTCGATATTTTTAAAATAAAAGGGTCAAGCTCAGTTTATCATCAAAAATAATTACTTTTTAATGAAAGGCTTTTCACTTTCAATCCCTTTTTAAACCTCTTGAAATCCTTTTTTATTAAAATTTATCGTTAGGTGGACATTGTTACCTACCTCTTTATAAACATACTCTCCAAATATCAAGACTCTACATGCAGCGATTAAGAATATACGGTTGTTCCCAATGATGTTATATATAATTGATTGTTCCTGCATCGGATAATTTTAGTAAAGAAGTTTTTTCGCTTCTTGTAACTTTTTACTTATGAGACTTACAGAACAACTGTGAATGCAAAAAATGTTGTAAATATTGTCTACTTTATATATTTCATAGAATCACAGAAACTTTTGCCTAGCTAACTGTTAAAGAATTTCTGAAGAAGAGAAGATTTTCTGTTATTTAGAGAGAAACTGATTTTGGCCCTTTCAATTCAAGATGGCGGCGCCAGCGGCAAAGATATGAGGTGGCAAAGTTGAAATTCGGAAAGAGCACATCGTAATCTATAAAATTACCCATTTTCAAAACTCTCGGAAACCCGTCTAGGTAACCTAATTTTTTAGAACCAAATGACTGTATTAAAACGAACAAAACAAAAGACGGGATCTCCAAAGACAAAAAGTCCTACTCTGAGGGGATTCCCCATTATTTTATCAGAATGGTCCGCCAAAGTGGGTATTTCCGCGCCCAAAGTAAAGTTAGGCACTTAAATTACATATAATAATTTTTTAATGGAAAAATTTGGGTCACGGACGAGATTCGAACTCGCACACTGTGCTTCAGCGCAGCACATGCCTATACCAATTCGGCCACCGAGACCTATGCGTTGTCATCCAAATCTTTCCACTAGCTTCTTTGAACCCGTCTTATGGGGACGGTAACGCTATCTATTGGCAGTATTACAAACTACCAACCCAACACGGCTAATATTGATTAACTTCGTGTCTGAAAGATAACGCCTCCCAAATCTATATTTTTATGATTATATATATTTACGCTAAGCAGACGTTAACTGCTATAAAAAATCATAAAAATATAGATTTGGGAGGCGTTATCTTTCAGACACGAAGTTAACACGGGGTCGCGTAAAGCGGGGTGTTACTGCAATTGATAAAAAAACTGTTTGATGTTTGATGGAAGGCTTATTGTACTTTATAAGTACTTTTGGTCTTGGAAGAACACATATTTCTAAAGTTGCTACTATCTATCTATCTATCTACTCAGCCCGCATCCACCCACGGTTGAGTATAGGCCTCCTCTTTTTCACGCCATTTGTTCCGGTCCTTTGCAAGTCTCATCCAGTCTATACATGAAAATCAACATTTTGATTTTCTCTTTTGTGCATAAATCATAGGTAAAAAAATATGAAGTTGAAGTAGCAACTTTAGAAAAATACATTCATACAACTTTTTGTTCGTAGCAGCAGAATCGAATTTAACGACAACAGCATTTTCTATAACTGGCAAAAAAAAACCTGTATAATTCTCTTTTCAGCCAGTACCCGAACTTAGTACCAGGGGTGACCAACAATCTACACGAAACCAGGATACACAGCTGCAAAAATCGACGCGAGACCGAAACGCACGGACCCTGCTTCCCCGGCACATTATCCTTCGAAGGATACGATTTTTTATTCGTTTACTTCACAGCCTTTAAATGGAGTGACTTCGAAGACGAACAACCGATGATTGAGATTAAAACAGGTAGAATCGATGTGTGCTTTGCAACCCACTGTAGCAAAAGCGAAATCGATTATTTCGTAAACTATCTCTCGCCGAAGAAGGTTGTAGGTTTCCCTAAGGAGTATGTAAGAGGTGATGTGGCACCAGCGACGCCGGGGAAGCGCCTCGCACCCAGGAGTGTGGAGAAAAAGTCCCCGGAAGTCAAAGTTGCTAGAATAATCGACAAGTCTACGATTAGGAAGATGTTTTCTGATTAAAATATCTTAGTAGGTTTACACCAAATCATCTTAAACCTTTCCGTCTCAAAGACTTGTGAAAATTCATATAACAAAAAAATATAATGCTGTTTTTACCAGACTACGGCGAAGGGTAATAATGAGTTTAAAAGTCTATGTATGTTTATATGTAGATGTTCCACCATAGCGTCGGTCGCCCCTATTGGTCTGATTTTGACGTGCGAGGATCCATCGATTCGTCTTCAGGTAGCGTCATAGGTTTTTTACCCGACTACGACAAGGCAAACGAAGGGTCGTGTGTTTAAACTAAAATCGTGGTCCGATTTTGAGAAGCGAAGTATCATTCGCTTTGTCTTTATCGCAAGAGTGTCATAGGCTATTTTTTACCCGCTCATAGTTCTATTTTTTGAACTTGTCTGGTTTTAAGCAATATATATATTTAGAGGTAGTGGCGTGATTCATCATCAGCCTGTGCTTCACTCGTCCACTGCTGGACACAGGCCTCTCCCAATGAACGCTACAGGCCCGATCGTCGGCTCATCTCATCTAGATTCTGCCGGCCAGTGGCGAGATTATTCGTAGAGATTTATGAAAATTTCGAATTTAACAATGTCTAGGTATAAACGCGAATTTGCATCCAACTATAAAATTCTTAAATTCGACATTATTGTTATATGACGCGGACGCGAGAAATAGAAATATGAGAATAGGCGCCCGTCAGAGTGAGTGCGGGCTGTATCCACCACGTGCCCAGCGTGGATTTGTAATTTTTGTCGCCGTTTCTTTAAATAATGGTTTGATACCATTCAATTACTGACAAGCACAAATTAAAAATTTATATAACCCCCAACTCTCCAATATAGCTTCTCGATCACATCAGCTTTCAAACATAAAAAACTACACCTAAATCGGTCTATTCGTTTGGGAGCCATGATTCCCCCCCCCTCATCCTTGTTATAGCTAAGAACCATCTCGATCACATCAGTTTCAAACAGAAAAAAACGCATCCAAATCGGTCCATTCGTTCGGGAGCTACGATGCCACAGACACACAGGGATACTCACACCCACACACACACACACACACAATGCCACACCCTAAACTTATAATACCCCTCTCGTTGAAGTTCGGGCGTTAAAAATGTGAGCTTGGGCGACCTAACAAATTGACACCAGAGGCCAGCACTACCTCATACGAAAAGCAAACTATGGCGAGAGTGATGTTCCTATAGTCATTATAAGTTAGTTGTGTGATATGTATTTACAGCCTATACGGACTTATCGGGACGGTAACTGACAATGATGACTTTAGCCATCGACTATGATGTTTTATGCGTGTTTATAAATTAAGTATTATTAAGAAGCTTACGTTAAGCGTCACTGCATAAACCTTGAGCTCATGAGCTTGATTGACCGGCAAGAACTTGATAGTCACAATAATCAGCAAACACGCATATTTACCGACGGTAGTAAAATTGAGGGCCAAGTTGGAGAAGCGCTGTCCCTGTGGGACGGCGAAGCCGAGACAAAGGCCCTTAAATTGAAGTTAGTCTCGTAGTGTACTGTCTTACTCTTGACCATATGTAGGGCCACGGGGAGATCCTGAAACGCTCAGAATATAGCTACGGAATCTATAGTAGAATCACTACACTTCCGAATCCGCACTTGAGACCGTCGTAAAGTGCCAGGTACCTCGCTTGTCAAAATCGGACCAAGTTTTTAGTTTGAACACATAACCCTTCCTTTGCCTGGTCGTAGCCTTGCTTTTGCCGTAAACAATAGCCTACGAGGTGTCAATCCATTCGTCTTGCTTGATAGTCCCTCTAAGGTCATGATGTATATACATAAGGTCATGAGTTATACCTGAAGACAAATCGATTGACACCTCGCTAGTCAAAATCGAACCAATAGGGGCGACGCTGTGGTGGAACATCCACATACCCAGATACATACTTACTGACTGACTGTTAAACTCATTACTCTTCCCTTGCTTTGCTGGTAATAACACATAATCTTGCTTCGCAGCCAGTTGCCGAGAAGATGTTCTATAATTGATTCACCATCAGTTGACTGTTAAAAATTGATTTATTTTATTTACTTTAGAACCATTTGCTAAAGATTACACATATTCTATTATGAACTGCCAGATGAAGGTTGTTAATTTAATCAGTTAATGAAAGGAGTTCATTATGAAGATACAGATAAGGTTCAATAAAATAACAATGCATTTTAAAAATATTATTTATTTTTGAATGCAGCCCTAAAAGAAAATGCTCTAAAATTTAAAGAAAAAAACTGTTCAAAAACAATCAGAAAAAATACAACTCTAGTTTTTATGTAGAAATACTGAAAAACTAGAGTTATTACAAATTCTAGTAATAGCAAATTCAAAAAATAAAATAAATTGTTGTACCTATAGTGGGCATAGGTGGAAGTGTATAGTTACTTGTATTATTAAAAATAAATGTACAATGTGCCTACTGTATATTAATCTGTGCCCACGACTTCACCCGCGTTGTCATATCTCTGGGTTAATGAACAAAAGTACCTATTGTACATCGGATTATATGATACGACTATTTACACGACGCGACCTATACATACTTATTTTTTAAGTCAACCTATAAGCTACGCAACAGTGAAAACTGCATTTCAATCACTCCAGTAGTTTTTGCGGTTTACACGAACAGACAAAAACCATGTCATTTTTTTTAATATCTTCATTGTATTGTTTTATAAGTATGGATAAGTGTAAAAAGTGTTTGAAAAGTCAGTAGGCACAGTGTACATTTATTTTTATCTGTGTGATAACGTAATATCCGTGAAAGGGGAATGTATTTTGAATTTAATTTAAATTCATATATTATTAATCGGGACTTGGCCAGGCGATTCCAGAATGCTGGCATTTATTTCGCACAGAAATTGAGCATTGCCATTCAACGTGGCAATGCCGCCAGCATTCTAGGAACCTTTTCCTCCACTAATGGTCTTTTATTTCAAGTTTTAGTTTTTAGTCTGTATTTTAATTTTTCGTTAATTTTCTGTTTTATTAGTTGTGTGTAAATAAATAAAATTCATATATTTCATGGATTTTATTTTAAACATCTAGTCATTATTTTTCAAATCTTAGTTGAATGACAGTGAACAATCCATCCCTTGGAAAAAGAAGGGACTTTCTAACGAATACAAAACAATGTAAGGCACTTTTTCATACATTGTAAATATTTAGGTCAATTTAAAATAAAATGCGCTCGCAAGGAAATGTAACAAAAACAAAAATCATTAGTAACTGAATTGTAGTGCAAAATATATTTTAATACTATAAATACGAAAATAACTGCTCAATTTGTTTGCCTTTTCACGAATAAACGAATAAACACACGAACTGAGTGATTACGCCCACTCTGGGTGAAACCAAAATCACCTACAAAATGTATCACACAACGTTACGTATAAACAAGATGCAGTTAAAAAAATAAGTAATATTTAACTAAACAGGAATGAAATTAATCACATTTATAAGCACCGAAAGTATATAATTTAAGTAACTACACTATAAATATATTTACAATACTTTTTGATAATATCTAGAATGACTGTGGTACAACTTGAATCCATTTTAGTTAAGACCAGGTTAATTAAGGAAATGACAAATAACATTTCCCGTGTTGGACTCTGGCTTTCTCTCTCAAAGTTAAGAGTGAGTTAGAGAGAGAGTATTCCTGTTTGCACCACAGTCTAAAAGTATAAGTACAAATAAATTAAGTTATGGCATATTAGTCAAGTTACAGTTAAGTTAAAGTTATGCTTAAGTTAGATTTTACTAAATTAACGACTATATTATACAGTTGGTCCGGCACTTACAAGATAAGAAAAATAGTTAAGTAAATTGTTAAACAGAAAATGATTAAGTTATTATTTGAAGATAGTTATAGAAATATGTACATACACAATACACTTGAGAACAAATAATAATTCTTCATTTAATTAACATTATTTGAAGTCTAAAAAGTTTTTTAATAGTTATCGTGTAGTTAAATTAAATTTGTCAGGTTTTAATAATTATCAGTTATTGCTAATTTCACATCAAAAAAAAAAAAATGGCAACAATTATTAGAAAGCTGTAAAATTTCATATATTCGTCCTCAGTGTTTTTTAAACATAATAAATTAAACACAAATATGATGTCTATAGTAAAAAGGTACGAAATTTATCAAAATTGATTGAGCCGTTTGGCCGCTACGAGGGAGTAAAGAAAATCACACTATACACACAGTTTTATACATGCTTGGCTTCTGAATACATAACACTCTTTTTTTCACACTCGCGCCACTTTTATACAAATAGCTTACTCCCAATTAATAATTCTAATTAGTTTTAGATTTTTACTAAAAGCACATATTATTTATTTATTTTAAGTACACATATTTAACACAATACCTATTACTTACCTATAATATATAATTTATTTCATATAATTTTTCAATATCGAAGTCATTTCACCATCTCAACAGTTAAAATTATTTTAACGTTTTTAATCAAATACACAATTTTATACATTAATATCCTTAATGTAACAGTTTTTCGGTAACAATATTAAAAAAATAAGTCTTTGATTTTCACAGCTTTTGCTTTCAGTTATAATTTTTGTCAAATCCCAAACATAATAGTGCCAATTCTGTTCGCAAAACTAAACTAAAACTTACGTTTTACTACGAGTCTGGCGAAGCTACAAGTAAAAAACTGTCATTTTGCGGCTACTTGTCAAACCTTAATAAATCGATGGAGGAGTTAAAATGTAAGAACACTATAGTATCCTATGCCACAAAGGTCAGAAGGCTTTTGACAGATATAAAGATAGCGCCGTCGCGCTAACACATGTGCAAGAGAGACAGCGATATACATTCATGCGCGAGCGACAGAGTAAGAAGTGAGGGGTCAATGTACGGATTTATCTGTATATCGCAGCCGTGTGTTAGTACTGTATAAGTGCTAACAGGTGAACACATGAACAAAGTATATTCGAATAAGCCAAGAAATAAGATAAATGCTATTGGAAGCAATCTTATTTAAGTAGAAGTTAAATTATTAACTAGCCTAATTCTCAAGAATAGATTTTAATAATAATAGGCAACATCCTTATGATGTACTCTAGAGGAAAAAAATATGTTTCCTTTTTTTGAGTTTATTGCAGCTTGTTAGGAGATACGTCATTTGTATTATTTATCTATCTATCATTCATTAGTCTAACTTTTTTTTCGTTTAGCGGAAGTAAGCCACATCTTTTATGCTTTTTATTTTATCAACTCTTTTTTCCTGTCTGTTCTGTACAAATCTTATAATTGATTTTAAACTAACATCTCAATGGGCCAAATACTTAAAACTATAAACAAATCAAGATTTAATGACAATATGAATAAAAAAAAACATCCATTTTGAAATCATGCTATAATAAAAATTAACAAATTTGTTAATATGGATTTCAGAAAAGTAACGTGTAAGTTAACTAAATTAGCATGCTCTAAAGTAACAGCTGTCCTCGTTTTCATCGAGTTGAAAGTGACAACAAATCGTTTGACAAGACTAAACTAAGATTTCGTTTGTGACACCAGAATTGGCACCTTTGATACTTAACCAAGACAAGCACATAGATGGCGTTATCACTAAATAGATGCGCCCATATTTTTTCGCCTGCTGTTGTTTTCTCCGTAAATAAGCAAAATAAAATATATGTTTTCAAAGTAGGGTGAAAAACAATTAAGTTAGTCTGTTGGTACTTGTAGTAAATTTGCAAAATTCGGAGCAGGCAGTCTTTTGGGTGTGAATGCCTCAATATAAATTTAATAGTGTTAACAGTTTTCTTAATAAAAACTTAAATTCGATTCACTTTCATTCGATCTTAAATTCTTGAGCCGAACAAATTAGGCAACATTTTGAATTTAACGCCATCTAGTAGCTGGATGAGCAAGATCTTTTACATAATTTGTTTGGGAATATCGTCTACGCACCTTTCATAGCTCAATCTTTCTGCGCATTCTATTTTTATTGTCTCGTGAAGTGCCTTTTTTTAAGTAATATTATTTTCACTAACCTATATTCTTTGAATGCTCAACGTATTCGATTTTGGATGACCTTGAGTACGTCTAACCCCCAATTGACGCGCCAAAGATGCATTGAATTTGAGATTTTCATAAACCTCTACCAAAAATGTCGCCACTATGTCTAAAATTTGCTTCTAAAACCCGATGTTATCGGTGAAAATAATATTTTTTAGCGTAGGTGTAGACTATGTCCATGCTATAAAGTTGGGTTTCATTCGACTTATTTTTAGTTACGACATTGTCGATTTCGATATTGTCAATTTCAATTTAATATCTGTGGCTCGAGATGCGCCCTGCGTGGTGCGTCGACAGATTCAGTCACGAGTTTGACAGTTGACTACTGCGCTGTAGTTGTCAGTAATTGCTTCAAGCACAAGATGGCGGCCAAGTACAAAATGGCGGACGGAGACATGGCGGCAGCTCCGCATCTCAAAATATCGTGCGGGTACAAATTCGGTGGTAAAGGTTCTTCGCCGGGCCTGCAATATTCGTTTCTTGCCTGAAAAAAATTAGTAGATGACATTTATTTTTTCAAGGTTTCATATTATATATATTTGTCGTATGAGGTAGTGCTCACCTCTTGCTTCAGTGTTTGTCACTCAGCCCAAGGGCCAATAGCACTGATCTCTATATCTATGGATTGGCTTTGCTGTACTTTCGTTTGTGTCGATTTAAAGCGCCCGCACCGAGCGACCATGGAACTAAAATTGACATTGTTTCATCTCCTGCTATTAGTCACAGAATAAATAATAGTACAAGTTAGTTCCGTGGACGCTCACTACTGCCATACTACTGCTGTCAGCGCCAATGTGGCGATAATGAAATGCTCTCATTGCGACGTTCGTCAACAGCCTGTCTAGAACACGGAGTAATAAGCAGTTGTCTATGGCTAATAGACTCTTTCATCAGCAGCAATACGCATGCGTGGCTGTCTGTAAAACTCATTGTTTCGAACAATTTGGGAGTTTTTCGAAGAAACTAGTACATTTACGAACCGGAAATCTGTTAATGGTATGTTATCGCATATTTGCTATATTTTTATAGTTATTAGAGATAGTTATACTGTTTAACTTCCATAAATTATTTGAATTACACCAAAACAATCATTAAAAATCCATAGATAATTTACTATGTACGTGCGTGATCTGGCGCAACGGAAATAAAACTAATACAATGTTTTTTTGTGTAATTTAAAAAAAAAATGGTGGTTAAATAGATTATCTATCTTTACTATAAAATGTATTGCAAGCGATTACCTCAAACAGATTCAGATTCAGTTCGTAAATGTACTACATAGTTCCTTTGAAAAACGCCAATTAGAATGGTCGTCACACTCGGAAATTAAGTCTTTTGTTAGCAACTAATAAAGCATAACCACTGATCCACGGCACTTAAGTCGTTGGTGCGGGCCGAGGATCGATTTCGGTTCAGTTGGATTGAAAAGTACACATAATGCCACTATCTCTCGAAGGTATAGAAACTCCACGATAAAATGACAAGGAGCTCCAAAAAAGAACGAGCGTATATCGTAGAAGCTCTTCCTGTAATGTCAAATTTCATTAAATTCGGACTAGCCCTATTTAAGTAACTTTAGAAATGATGCAGTTTAGAATACAGAAGCCTGTAATGTCAAAGAGCAACATAAAACTAGGATACTCACAGTAAACTCCGCACCGCAAATCTCACGACAGGGGGGGCAGACCACCCCCCCTTTGTGCAGCCACCCCTTCTTGATTATCCTTACACTTAGCACTTGGCCCGCGTGGAAGCAAGGGTACGTGTAGTTACCAACCTACGGAATTAATTAATGATTACCATAATCTATCTATCTATACTTATAATATAGCAGTAAGTAACAAAAAGTCTGTACATTGGAAATAATTAAATACAGGTTGTTTGGTGGATTGCCCGACAAACTCGGTGGCGTGTCGGTGGACCTATTAGTAAAATACAAATTTAAGTAGAAGACCCTAACTGTACACAATTTTATTTTTTTTATTTTAAGTTTTTCCGATATATTACCTTTTTACCACTTCAATTTTTTTTGTACATGTTTCCGTTTGAAACTTTTATTTGGTTTTGGTCTCCGATGTACACTTGGTCACAGCTTGGTCTATCGAAGGCGCTGTTAGACCAAAATAATAAGTAAATAATTAGTTATGAGCTCTTAAACTTAAGAAAATGTAAATGACAAGTTGAATAGAATTAAAAATAAAGTGATCGATTATTTATAATGCTTTAATAACTTATCTTACTATCGCTTCTCTACTACTAGTTCTGTTCTCTTATTACAACGGTGTGCTACATGTTGTACAAAGATCAATTAACTTGTACACAATTAAGACTTCAGGGGAAACGGAGTACATCCACCGAGTATGTCAAAACCTCCACCAAACACCCTGTATATTGGTTTAGGGGATACTGGTCAAAAATATGTAATACCTTTTTTTTTAATGGTGTCTGTGTCTATTTGTATGTTCGTGCATCACGTAAAAACTAATGAAACGATTTAAATGGTGTCTGTGTCTATTTGTATGTTCGTGCATCACGTAAAAACTAATGAAACGATTTAAATGGTGTCTATGTCTATTTGTATGTTCGTGCATCACGTAAACACTAATGAAACTATTTAAATGGTGTCTGTGTCTATTTATATGTTCGTGCATCACGTAAAAACTAATGAAACGATTTAAATGGTGTCTGTGTCTATTTGTATGTTCGTGCATCACGTAAAAACTAATGAAACGATTTAAATGGTGTCTGTGTCTATTTGTATGTTCGTGCATCACGTAAAAACTAATGAAACGATTTAAATGCGACAGCTTTAACTCAGATAGCTTAGGTTTTGACTCAAAATCTGATGTACTTTGTATCTCAATCCAACGAGTAGAAGCCGAGCAATCGATAAAAACTATTTGACGGCTGAAAAAATTGTGATGAAATGTAGTATACAGGATTTTGCCACATGGAAGGAAAGTTCCTTAAATACTGTAGACAGTTTTTTTTATTGAATGAAGACTTCATTTCTGCTTTAAAAACAATACGGAACGCATTCAAAGAATTTTAAATAATCGCCTGTCTATACCGGGAACCGAACCCAATAAAAATTAAAATAAAATACCCTCAAAATTTTACTGAACCGATCGAAAGGCTCAATCATATACATTTATTTCTTCTAAACAACATAGCGTCTAAAATAAGAAGAAGACCATGAAATTTAATTAAAATGAATAGCCTTTTCTCTGACTATATCGTGCTTATAACGACTTTATGTACTACTTTACTTTATTATCATTTCAAAGTATTACTAATGAGTACACACTTGAGAAAATACAATTTCTCCATTATAAGTGTATGATAAAATAATACTGTGACAGAAACATAAATTGTAAGTAACTCTTTCTGTGTTCATACTTACAATGCGGCTGGCTGATTGCAGTTAAACGTACCTTAATATCCATACCATTAGATAAAAGTGAAACGTTGGCTGTTTGTTTGTTTGATGAGCTTTCACGCGATAACGGCTGGACAGATTTTGATGAAATTTGGAACGGAGAAAGCTTATATCCTGGAATAAAAGATATATCCTATTATCCTGGAAAATTGTAAGTTTCCACGGGAAAACTGGAAATTGTTGATTACTCGCTGTAAGGAACGGTTGCCATGGAAACGAAATAACAAGTCTGTCAAAAACATCAAGAGCAGTGGGCTATACCTATTTTTGTATTAGTTTTTAATATCCTAGAAGAACATAGGATGCTTTTAATATCCTAGAAGAACATAGGATGTTTTTTTTCGCGATAAACAGAATCCGCGCAGACGTAGTCGCGGGCGGGAAAGCTAGTTTTAAATAAATGTTAAATTTCTTGGTCTTCCTTTTATTTTAGACGCTATGCTATTTAGTAGAAATAAATTTATATCATTGACTTTCCCTCCAAGTGGCAAAGTCGTGGGACGCCCTGTATTGTACTTTTAGTCCTGGAATGAAATACAGAATACTTTTAGCCCAAAGAAATTACCAAGCAAAGCAAAGCCGCGGGCACAAGAACATTACAGCCGCCTATGTAATATGTACATATTTGTTACAGTAAAATTACAGCGCCGAACGGCTGAACGGATTTTGATGAAATTTGGTATAATAACTTTTAGAACCCGGAATAACACTTAGGATACTTTTAATCATCCATCATCATTAACGATCATCATCATCATCATAACTGATGATGGATGATGAGATGATGAAAAGTGTAAATGATTGCGATTTTATCTTTAATGATGATGGATAATATCGCAATCATTTACACGATGGTAAAACTGCGGAGCAAAGTTAGTATAAAAAAACTTAGACTATCTATCGTCTTGACGTAGAAATATTGAAATAAACGATTATAAAATGTTTCCGAGAGTACAGTAGTCGCAGCGAAACTTTATGGTTGTGAAGTTTCCGAGAGTACAGTAGTCGCAGCGAAACTTTATGGTTGTGAAGTTTCCGAGAGTACAGTAGTCGCAGCGAAACTTTATGGTTGTGAAGTTAGGCTCTGTGAACGAGAGTACAGTAGTCGCAGCGAAACTTTATGGTTGTGAAGTTAGGCTCTGTGAACGAGAGTACAGTAGTCGCAGCGAAACTTTATGGTTGTGAAGTTAGGCTCTGTGAACGAGAGTACAGTAGTCGCAGCGAAACTTTATGGTTGTGAAGTTAGGCTCTGTGAACGAGAGTACAGTAGTCGCAGCGAAACTTTATGGTTGTGAAGTTAGGCTCTGTGAACGAGAGTACAGTAGTCGCAGCGAAACTTTATGGTTGTGAAGTTAGGCTCTGTGAACGAGAGTACAGTAGTCGCAGCGAAACTTTATGGTTGTGAAGTTAGGCTCTGTGAACGAGAGTACAGTAGTCGCAGCGAAACTTTATGGTTGTGAAGTTAGGCTCTGTGAACGAGAGTACAGTAGTCGCAGCGAAACTTTATGGTTGTGAAGTTTCCGAGAGTACAGTAGTCGCAGCGAAACTTTATGGTTGTGAAGTTTCCGAGAGTACAGTAGTCGCAGCGAAACTTTATGGTTGTGAAGTTTCCGAGAGTACAGTAGTCGCAGCGAAACTTTATGGTTGTGAAGTTAGGCTCTGTGAACGATTGCGCAGGTACTGCTGTGAGGATAAAACAGCATCAAGTAAGAGCGAGATACAATATGCGAATAACGTAAGCGAGTGAGCGAGGCAGTTATATAATGCTGTCTTCACCTTCAACATTGGGGTTGCGCCAAAAAAATGTCAGTTTGCGCAGCGACTTGCATACAACTTCCGAGACACTTACTTCCGCTGCGACTACTGTAAGTTATTTGACAGATAATTACCACGATGTTTATTCGCCCACTGTCACACTTATATTTGTAACAACCCGAGCCCCAGTGCTGCCACTCTCTAATCTGTAAATAAATATGATTATATTAAAGGCGGATAAATTTTTATCAAAATCCGTTAAGTAGTTTATAAGATAAGGTCTGTTTACTGTTTCCAGTATGTCTTTTTTGTTAGCGAATGGAATAAGTACTTAATTTTCTTAGGCGAAACTAAAAAGCAAGAAGAAGAAAATAAACGACTTCTTCTCCTATAAAACTGAAAACAAATTTTTAAAAATTAACGAAGCACAGACCTCAAAAAAATTTTTTTTTCTTTCCTTTAAGTTTTATACGATTTGAAATAGTTTTTTTTAAATTTGTTTTTATTCATCTCACAACCGCTCGTTGTGACGTTCTGTGAGAAGGGCGCCCTTTCAGAAGTGGACGTCTCATGCCGATGACACATCACATCAGTGATAGTGATAGTCATAGTATGTCCTGCCAGTGATTCATAGTGTGTGTGTATGTGTGTGCTTGTGAGTGAGGGTGTGTGTGTGTGTATACCTGTCTGCAAGACTTCTGTTCCCAGACGCGGTCGCTGTGGTCAAAGCACTTGGAATTCGCTCCGTACTTCTCCAAAGCAAAGTTCACGTCACTCTCTGTAACAACAACTAGTGGTTAGAACACGAATGTTTAACAAATTTCGGATTCCACACCGCCAAATAGAAAGTGAAGCACCCAAGATATGCCGAACCGCTCGTATGCACAAGCCTGACATTTAGACCATGCTATGCCGTTAGGCCGCCACATCGCAGCAAGATCTCGACCTTGTGAGTTGTATTAATTCTGTCAAGTTCTCACGGAAATTCATAAACAATGCAGTATTTGTGATGAAATTGTGTATTATCCACAAATTATCCAGTCACTCACACATACGCAATTTCAGAGATTAGCCGTTTCAATCAATTATAATATTAGTATAAACTTATAATAGAAGGTAATAAAAAGTCAGGAAAATATACATAAAAAAGGTGTTGGGACCTAAAAAAGCTGCCGAAAAAGAGTATAAAGTTTAAAAAAATGGTGTCTGTATGTCTGCGCACCACATAAAACTTACAATGCGGTTATCACTGCTGGATAACTTAGGGTTTGACTTAAAATCTATTAAACTTTGTAACTCAATCCAATACGTAGAAGCTGAGCAATCGATAAAAACTATTTGACGGCTGAACGAATTATGATGAAATATATATTGAACTTTAAAGGTATTTCTGGCCCTGGATTAACACCCGCCCAGGCGATATAAATATTTGTAACTTACTTGGTGTGTTCTCCTCGAAGGAACATCTGCTGCCCCTCACGAGCGTGTTCTTGTGTCGCCACGTGAACTCCTGCAGGTACGGGCAGTAGTCCGCGAGGGACACGGAGCCGCCGTAGTGCGCCTCCTCGCCCGGGGCGATGCCGGGGAGGATGTCGAAGTGCTGCGGACATGAGACCACCGAACTTTACGTGAGGAATTACTTTGGGCGTCATATAACTAGGGAATAGGGAGGATGCGGCACGCTTTTTAGGGTTCCGTACCAAAAAGGAAAAAAGGAACCCTTAGTTGGAGTAGGATCACTTCGTTGTCCGTACGTCTATATGTCTGCCTGTCAAGACCCTTTTTATTTTGAACACGTGGGAGATGGGGGGGGGGGGGGGGGGGGGTAACATATTGAAATCAATATAAAGCACTCAGAAAGAGAAACTGTGATAAAAACAAACTTCTAAGTCAATGCAATCAAAACATACGACTGTTTATGCCGCATATTTAGACACTGGCAAGGGAAACAAGACCTATAGGGTACTTCCCGTTGACCTAGAATCATGATATTTGGCTAGAAGCAATATCTTATAGCACTAATAAAGGGACAAATCCGAAAACCGTAAATTTGTAGTTATATTTATTTAATACTTTATGCACAAAAACAGTGTACAGAGGTGGCCTTAATGCTATCACAGCATTTTCTGCCAGTTATACTGGTTGTGCAAGAAAGATGTGTATAGGCGTGCACTCGAGATATGGACAGTAAAATGGAAAAAAAGAGAAATTAATTGAAATAAATTGTTACATATAAAACTTTGTATATATAATTATTATTATAATAAATATAATATCATAAAATAAAATACATATAAAAATTATAAAATTAAACAGCTGGTGTTGTTAATAAGTCTTTTTTAAATGCTCTCGAGTTAACCACAAAAATAATACTATAAAAAAAAACGAGACTCGATTCTTGCGATGGACGAGTTTATATGGAACCCTCGGTGCGCGAATCCGACTCGCACTTGGCTGGTTTATTTTATATCACGTAAACAAACGTATAAACGTACGTTTTATATGCGTGTTGCCAGTGATGACATACGGCACTGAGACGTTGTCGCTAACCATTGGTCTAACCATACACAAGGTCAGATTTGCGCAGCGTGCAATGAAGAGCGCTATGCTCGGAGTTTCACTACGTGATAAAATCCGAAACGAGGAAATCCGTAGAAGAACCAAGTTTACTGACATATCTCTCGAGTTTGCAAGTTGAAGTGGCAATGGGCAGACAATATAGTTCGCAGAACCGACAACCGCTGGGGAATAAAAGTTATCAAATGGCGACCCCGAACAAGCAAGCGAAGTGTAGGATGGACGATGGACCGACGACATTGAGCCATCGCAGGAAGTCGGTGGATGGAGGTGGCACAAGATCGCTTTTGATTAAAAAATTTTGATTACCTACTCGCTGTAAGAAACGGTTGCCATGGAAACGAAATAACAAGTATGTCAAAAAACATCCAGAGCATTGGTGTTATACCTACTTTTGCATTGGTTTTTAATATCCTAGAAGAACATAGAGTGCTTTTTTTTGCGATAAACAGTAGTCCGACGAAGTCGCGGACGGGAAAGCTAGTATTTCATAAATCGCAATATGAGATATAATATAAAAGTATAACCAATTTGATCTGAACTGCGTTGTTTCCTTCATCCTAATCGGAATAAAAGTATTTCCCCGAGTAACTTCCTTCAACTTCAACAAACATTTAGGAATCGTCCGGAAAGGCGGGGTCCAGAAACATTGGGAAGAAGAGTTTCACGTCAATACTCTTCACATCTAATTGAAACGGTCCACACCCGAGAAGCTAGTACCTAACCTTCTTAATGAGTTGTCTGTAAGTTGCGCGATGTGGCACGGTACCTGGTACTGCCGAGGCAATATAGTGTCGTGTCGCACGAGGTTGCACAGCACGACGGCGTTGCGTCGCGGCGAACATTCCGTGCGCAGCGGGTTGCCTTTGATGCGAGCACAAAATGGCGCTTGGTTCTTCCGTCTGAAAGAAATGCCAGGCTTCGTTACTAACTTTAGATTTTAGGTTGTAAATTTTCTTTTACGTTTTTGTTTTCTTTTTTGAAAATTTGACACTCAGCGGCTTCCATACAAAATGCTGTTTCGTCACGCCTACTAATAGTACGTAAACGAAACTGCGTTTGAGAATGTGTTAGTAAGGGCACAGTATATAACGATGTAGTCCTTAATGTACTGTGATATTACTCCGTACTCTTCTAACAAAGAAATAAGTGATTGATTGATTGATTGATAAAAGTATTTACTTACCTACAATGGCATAAGAGTAATTTGCAAATTGATATATCGGAACGTAAGAATAAAACGGAGCATGGAACGTTAGTTCGTTTATTGGCAACGACACTTTCGATATCCACCACTGGGGGACAATGGGAATAATTTAGTAACGTGACTTTTATTTGGTGGACAAGTGGGGGACAACGGGAATAGACGAAGATGACATTCTCACTATATATGTACTGAGGTAAGGACTAGGGACGATGAGCTTGCCGCAAAGATTTTGAATTACGCTTACTGGCGTGCATGCCACGCGAGTCCTTTCAGATGGATTTATATATTTATTTATTTATCGATTGCCAGTCTATACTATCAAAAATATCCATATTTCAAACAATTTGAACGTAATTTAAAAAAAAATGCGTCAATGACTAATAAACAGACGGATAAGTATTTATGTTCACCGTTAATACATTTTAGATATTGTTATGCGATTAATTCCTATATTCTTTACTAACTGCGCCCCGCGGGTTGCCGGTTGCCCGTGTAGACTTTTTTTCTGAGATAAAAGTATCTATGTGTTATTCCAAGACCAAAAGACCAACCTATAAAGTACAATTTTATTATATACTAGCTGTACTTACGGCTTCGCGCACATGGCCATTTCTCTAGGTTACAAGAACTCTATTACTAGCTGTATATACTAGCTGTACTTACGGCTTCGCGCACATGGCCATTTCTCTAGGTTACAAGAACTCTATTACTATTTTAAGACCTAAAATACCAATATACATCTACTCTATAATAAGATATTACGTGTGCATAAATCGAGGACATTTTACCTCGGCTTATGTTTTAGGAGAAACTAAACTAATAGAGTTGATGTGCGTCATAGACGCAACACGAGGAGAATGGCTCGCTACCCAGTTGCTGCGCTAGCGCTGAGTGACAATGAGTTCACAAGGAATTACGAGTATAGGCTAACCAAAAGATTGTTTGATGATTTGGTGAGACAATTGTCTCCTTTATTAAAAAAACCGTCTCACGGAGCATCACGGAGACCTTCCAGTAGCAGTATACTACTGGATATGGTATAACCTTACTTGTTGACAACCGCATTGGATGAGAGCTTTATCAGAAGTAGAATATCGTAAAATGACAAGGAGTACCTAAGCACAGTACATATATAGTCTAAGTGTACATAATACTTTATAATTTTCACCTCACAAGCTCGCAAAGATTCTGTTTGTCATTCGAAATCTGAGTGCAAAATTGCATTTTACCCGCTAGCGTGCTTTCTATTCAATAATTTTCTATACAGACAATTCACTGAAAATACTTACTAATTTACTAATTTATATTATATTATTATCCGATTCTACTCTACTTGACTCTATTCAACTCTACTCGACACTAAACGACTCTACTCGACTCTAATCAAGTCTACTCGCCTCTATTCGACTCTACTTGACTCTACGCGACTCTACTCAACTCTACTCCACTCTACTCCACTCTACTCGACTCTATTCGTCTCTTTTCATTTTCAATTCTATTCTACTCTGTTCTACTCTATTCTACTGTGTTCTACTCTGGTCTACTCTGCTCTGCTCTGTTCTACTCCGTTCTACTGTATTCTACACTATTCTACTCTGTTTTACTGTATTCTACTCTCATCTACTCTATTCTACTCTGTTCTACTGTATTATACTGTGTTCTACTCTATTCTACTGTGTTCTACTCTGTTCTGCTGTATTCTACTCTGTTCTACTCTGTTCTACTCTGTTCTACTCTGTTTTACTCTGTTCTACTGTGTACTACTGTATTCTACTCTATTCTACTCTATTCTACTCTACTCGACTCTATTATTCCCTACTCGACTCTTCTCGACTCTAATCGACTCTTTTCGTTTCAATTTGACTCTATTTGACTCTTTTCGACCCTATTCGACTCTATTCGTCTCTTTTCGAATCTATTCTATTCGATTCTGTTCGACTCTATTCTATTATGTTTACACATCTGCCAGGAATCCCGCGACGGCTCATTTTTTATTATTATTATAAACACTAATATAATATATTATTTTAGCTGTTTTTCTTGCACCTAGCATTTTCCTCGCCTGTAGTGAGGTGAAAAGTTTTGTGTTGCGCACGGCAGCAAAGTCAAGTACTCTCGCCAAAATGGCACGGGTAGCTCTTATGTTTAGTATTTTAGGCAATACTGATAGAGTAGACCTAAGGCAAAGGCTAAACATTAGAAGAATGACACGTAAGAAATCTTTTGCCATGAAAATGCTACATTTTTTGAACTCGTCGTCGTTCATCTAAATCACAGCGTCACTAAAGTTTTTTTACATAGAAGTCATATGTGGCGATTTGAAGCCTTTAATGCCAAAGCCTACTCGTCGTAGTGATATATCCACGAGGTACAAGGTTTGTAACTAAACTTATTTTTTATATTTTGTAAAGATATTTTTGTTGAGAAATGTTGTAAGTACTCACCTTAATCTAACTTGCCTTTTTAACTTGTATATTGTATTGTTTCAGAAGAAATGGTTGTTTATTTATATTGGCTATATTGTAAATTTGAAGGGTATGCAGACCTACGACACAAGAAATTATTCTTAGTGTAGGTTCTGCACGTCACTATAACGCACACAAGTCATTTAAGTAAGAATTACTTCTGAATTTATTGTAAATTGTACGTGTATTTTGAGAAATAAATTATTATTATATTCGTATTTACGAAATTATTATTATCGACGATACCTTTGCCCAATCTTTTCCATCTATTTGTGTACCGCCTAGCGCATTGGTATCATAGTTATTGGTTGGTATTGCTTGCTATCTTGACCCATTTCCTTTTCGTTTTTTGCAAGGGGACCTTTGGCAATTCCTGGGTTTTCCATCAGGAAATCAGCAAAAGTCTCAAGTTGTTGGTAGGTTGGTTGGTAGGTTGGTTGGTAGGTTGGTTGGTAGGTTGGTTGGTAGGTTGGTTGGTAGGTTGGTTAGTAGGTTGGTTGGTAGGTTGGCCGACTCATTATTTAAGTAAATATAAGTAACCAAACCACTACAAAGTTTGTTTGAAAAATTGACACAGGACAGCTGAGCTCCGCTCGCGTGTGTTAATTTAAATGACAAGAGCGCCGGGTGCGGAGCTGTCAAAATGGAGGGGGGAAACCCATCTGCCGGCAGCTACCTTGCGTAAACAAACCGTTTTGATGACCGTTTCATACGGTTGTTTATGAAACTAACGACTGTTCTGTATAGCTAAAATAATATACAATAGATTTGCAGAGTTACTTTAATACATCTTTATTCAAAATATTTATAAAAACACGCTGACAGTTGAAGAAAAGTCAAAATCTATGGATTGATATTTTCAATATTTTTTTGTTCGAGATCTTCAGCGACAACCTATAGTTTTTTATCTGTTTTGAATACCGCAACAGATGTGCCTTTCCAACAGATAAAAAATAAAGTCATAATCGATTAGGTTTTTTTTAAATAATCGACTAAAATCAAAAATAAATTTGGGAAAAAATCATTAGTGATGTTGATAGTACGCTTCTTTAAAAAAAGGGGATAAAACCCTTTTAAAGAACTACCGACCTTATTGTATTCTTGAGTCATGTTTATAAGTTGTTTTTGAGGGTCTCAAATTGTCTCGCAAGAAGACTTGACGAATTCCAGCGTCCTGAACAGGCTGGGTTTCGCAGAGGATTTAGCACCATAGACCGCATACACACGGTGAGGCAGGTAACATAGAAGTCTGAAGAGTATAACCAGGCGCTTTGTCTTGCTTTTGTAGACTATGAGAAGGCCTTTGACTCCGTTGAAACCTGGGCGGTCCTGGAGTCTTTGCAGCGTTGTCAAGTGGACTGGCGATACACCGAAGTGATG
Organism: Alsophila aescularia; assembly: GCA_946251855.1. Classification (NCBI taxonomy): domain Eukaryota; kingdom Metazoa; phylum Arthropoda; class Insecta; order Lepidoptera; family Geometridae; genus Alsophila; species Alsophila aescularia. Next base: position 64,249,804 of record OX276373.1, read on the forward strand.
AGATTCCTGTATTACGCCGCGACTATGAGTGTCCAAGTACAAAACCAGTAGTCTAAACATATCCAACTGCGCAGGGGAGCGAGACAGGGGGATGTTATATCTCCAAAACTGTTCACTAATGCCTTGAAAGATATGTTTAAAGCGCTGGATTGGCAAGGAATCTGAATTAATATCAATGGCAAGAACATTTCACACTAACGATTTGCCGATGACACAGTCCTAATAACGGAGTCGCTGCAAGACTTGTAAAGTTTTCTGACGAACCTAGATGAAGCTTCTTGACGCATTGGTCTCAAAATGAACATAGATGAGACCAAGATCATGTTGAATGATCTTTCTGAGCCGAAACCGATTGCAGTGAATGGTGTTTATTTTGACGTTTTCCGAAAATATGTTTATCTTAGGCAAATATTGCAATCAGGTAAGAATAACTTTGAAAAGAAAGCCAACAGAAGAATTCAGCTGGGTTAGGCAGCATTCGGCAAGATTTGTCAGGTCTTCTCGTCATCCATACCACATTTCCTGAAGGCAAAAGTATTCAATCAGTGTGTCCTACCAGTCGTGACCTACAGAGCCGAAATGTGGACACTCATGGTCAAACTAGTCCACAAATGTAAGGTCGCTCAGAGGTCACATTTCCCGAAGAACCGATAACCGTTGGGGTAGATGAGTTCTCGAGTGCAGACCACGTTTAGGCAAACGTAGTGTAGGAAGCTCTGTGGCCAGGTGGAGTAACGACTTGTGAAAAGCGGCTGGAAAAAAATGGATGAGGAGAGCTGAAGACCGAACTCAGTGGCGTGCCTTAGAAGATGAAGTTTTTGCCTAAACGGCTTGATAGATTTTGATAAATGACGTATCATTGGATTCGTAATAATCATGAGAGTGATATAGAATATATATTGAGTCAAGAAAACTAATATGACGGCATACAGCTGCCATATTGTATTTCCCACGGAACATACAATGATCCAAACCTATCGAGTGAGGTACCAAAATTAAGGTCTTTAAAGAACCATACCAAAAATATACAATTCTCTTTCCGAAATAGTAGCAAATATCTTTCAAGCTTCTTGCAAAATTTTCAATTTTAGATTATTCACGTTAGTACTATAGTCCAATATTGCAATTGCAACTATTAAAGTAAAATATATCTGAATAGTTATATATCAAATAAAAAAAACACCTTTACTAGCAATTGGCCAAGAATTGGCGAACTTACCACACTACTTTTTCATTTCCCATCGTTTCAATTATACTGAATTACTGACCTAAGTATTAGTTTGGGGTAATTGAGCAAAGAATTTCTATTATGTAACTCAATCTGTTCAGAAAATCTTACCTACTGTACTTTTTTATACTGCGGCATGCTTGCCTAAACAATGTAGGTCGACAACGTAAATCATATACTGTAAATAAATGAGTTAGGTAATTTATTAAGTATCGGTAAGTATTTTTGTTATTTTTTTTTGTAACAAACTTTTTATCTACATAATTAAAAATCAAAATACTTACCCAATAATTATTATTATAAAAAACAATTACCTGCTTACAACTTTTCAAGTATTTACATACCTGCCTATTTTAGATAGAGATAGGTAAGTATCTATTATATTTATTTAATATATAATTTTTATTTTCAGTTCCAATCTGAATTATTTTATTATTCTTACCCATTTTGGAAAATATAAATCAACATCAATGAATAAAAATACGTTACTCACAATTTTTACCTATACGATAACTTTACTAGGCCAAATATTTATTTACGTCTCTACGCTACAATGATCATACATGTACTAAGCGCGAGGGGTATTTTGCGGAGTCAAACGACACAGGTCCCTCCTCGGAGAAGCCTCGGCGGACACTGACTGACGACGATTAGTGCTCGAAATGCTAAATTTTGGTTGTTTTTCCTTCTTGGAAAAAAATAAGAAGGAAATTAGAATATTTTTGTTTTGCAGTTCCTAAAGAATAAAAAGCCACGTCTATTGGAATAACTTTCACATGGCTTTATGATAGTATCACTTAACAGGACACTTTTTAAATACTGATTTAGAGTCATCTTTTGAATTATTTTTTATCGAGCCAACAATTTTCAATCACGTTTCTATCACTTACAATTTCTAGAGTGTATATTCAAATTTAATAAAACATATTTTTTTCATATTTTTTTTAAATATTTTAATGGATTTACAGAGGTTCAAAACCTTTAAATGTGCTAGAAGCCCGCCTTAACAAACATTTGTTTGTTAAGTTAGGCTCTGTGAACGATTGCGCAGGTACTGCTGATAAGTAAGAGCGAGATAGAATATGCGAAAAATGTAAGCGAGTGAGCGAGGCAGTTATACAATGCTGTCTTCAACTTCAACATTGGGATTGCGCCTGAAAAATAGCAGTTTGCGGATAACTTCCGAGACACATACTTCCGCTGCGACTACTGTACGTCTTAATATGTCATTTCTTAGACTCCATATATTAATATATCATGGGCTCCACCACAGCCACCGGAGTTCGCCTCGGTAGCCGTCACAAATTTATAAATACCTACCGAAAATATCGTGTTTTATAAACTGAACTGAAGTAGTCGGTTCTAAAGCTGTCTATTGCTATCACTTTCGTATCAATTAGCTTAGAAAGTGATAACAAATCATTTGTTAGGACTAAATTAATATGTACAATAGATTGTGACCATAGAATTTGCGTCAATTAATACGATTAATTAAAGCCGGTAATCCCACGAGAATAAAAATAGTAATTATTATATTTCTGTCATTTTAAACGATATACTCCGACTAGTTTCGGACTATTAAAGATGTACTACAGTGCAACCAATTAATCTGTGAAGTAGCAAAAAATTGAACTACAGCCGCCACGAATGAGGTTCTCATTTTCTGTTTTTTGATTGGTCTACATATCGATTGACTGGAACACTCGCCACTATTCAGTTCACAGATAAGTTGGTGGCACTGCAAATAGAGTATGTATCTTTCTTAAAGTCGTAAGTCTTTCTGGGAGTTCAACTCTCGGACTTCTAAAATCTGAAATCAATTATCATAAATGATACATCCATACTAAAACCTTAAATTTAAGTTTTTTTGGTAGTCGCTTGTTGATAATAAGTTCGAATACTGATTGTTTTTTTTCCAGTTTAGGTCGATTATTCTAGTGAATCATATTGTGGTTACTTACATTGTGATTTTTGTTCCATTAAAGTAGCTTGCAAATGAAATACATATAAAGTTTAGAGTAAGAGCTTTTACTGATACTTGGTACTTATTGTTTAGTTAGGTTCGCCAATATCATCGAAATAAACAATATGGCTAACGTGGTACTTACTCCATAAACGATTGAAAACAATATGGCGTACGTGGTACTTACTCCATAAAGGATTGAAAACAATATGGCGTACGTGGTACTTACTCCATAAAGGATTGAAAACAATATGGCGTACGTGGTACTTACTCCATAAAGGATTGAAAACAATATGGCGTACGTGGTACTTACTCCATAAAGGATTGAAAACAATATAGCGTACGTGTTACTTACTCCATAAATGACTTAAATCAATATGGCGTACAAAAGTTATTCGGGACAATTTACACCAATTAACTAGCCCCAAACTAGGATACTTTGTACTGTGGGTACAAGATAACGGATAAACATACATAGATAGTATCTATGTAAGTTTATCTGTTATCTGTATTTCGGTAGGATCTGTATTTCAAATCATAAGAAATACCTAAAAATCGGTAGGTTCGAGACCACTGATAGATACAAATATTCCATCCATGACTCGGAAACAAAAAAAACTGCTCATCACACAAATGATTTCACCTTGCGGGATTCGAACCCGTGACCGTTGGTTGACTTCGCAGTCAGGGACAGCAACCATTCGGCCAACCGGTCGCCAAGCAGAACGAGACATAAAAAAACTGTGATACGAGACTATCCATAACGGTCAGTTTTCTTTATATACAAGTATTATTGGTGTTTGTATGTCTATGCATATACTTACTCGATGGTTAGATAGTCATCCGTTAGGTTGCTTGAAACAATATACATTAAAAGTTAAGATTGTAAAAGCACTTATTTATATTAGGTACAACGATATCGTAAGACATTGTGCGACATCGCATCGTGTGATACCGTACGACACAACATATACTTTAATAAATGTATTCAGGACAGTTCCTATAAATTTCCTTGCCCCAAACTGGGATACTCTGTACTATGGGTACTAGACAAGAGATAAACATACATTGCTGCAAATATTACATCCATGATTCGGAAACAAATATTTCTGCTATATTGCATATAGCGGGGTTCGAACCCGCAGCCGTGATTGATAGGTATCTTATGTTACCTTGCGATATCGTAATATACCACAATTCTTAATTCAAAATCATCAGTCATCCAGCCCTTGCATGCACGATAGCTGAAAACTGGTACTCCCATTTAGGGGGGTTGGGATGCGGGGATGGAGAGGTCACGTGGGAGTACTCCTCATTGTACAACGAGCAAAAAAAGTAGCTAAACAAAACATTCATTTTACTTGCACGAATAATATTTTGCGATTATTAACCCGTCGAGTTGTTTATGCAAATCTTTTGTGTTTTAATTGTTAAACTGTTCGCACGACACCCGCGGTACCGTAATATACAGGACGATATCATTAAATATTTAGATTCGAAATGAATGCAATATCGTAGGATATATCTTAACATGTTTGTCGTATGAGGTAGTGCTGGCCTCTGATGTCAGAGTTTGTCTGGCCGCCCGAGGGCCTCTGACATGGCTTAACGACTGCTATTAATTAATAACAGCCGGGACCGACAGCTTAACGTGCCTCCGAAGCACGGAGCGATGGAAAACCGTATATAACTTAGAAAAGTCATTGGTGCGGAGCCTAGGTTTTGAACCCGGTATCGTTGGATCCTAAGTTGCACTATAGAACCGTTGGCTACCATCGCTCTAAAATGTTACTGTAAGTAAAGTACCCAAAAAAAAAAGAAAAAAAAAAGCTCACCTCATGGTCTGCATATTGAGCCATTGCTTGCACGAGGTGGTGGCGAACTGGCACCCCCTCCCGCTCCCCCAGTCGAGGGGGGTCGCGTGTGAGTAGTCCGCGGTGTACCACCCGGTGTCTTCCATCATGGCGAAGGTTACCCGGCTGAACACCGAGTTCTGCGTGTGCGTTCCCGTCATAGCCTCGTTCTGGAATGTTCGACAGATAACACGAGCGGTGATATGTGGATACGATTCTCAGCCACACCACAGAATAAATAACAGTACAAGTACAGAAGGCTAACTGAGTAAAGTCATTTAAATAAATAGCGACTCTCGCTACAACGCTATAAAGTGTAATTTAACTCGCACGGCGCTGCGAGCTTTCAATTATATTTACCTAGAAGGCGCTCGCCCACCGCGTGCAGGCTAGAATGCACCGTATCACAATGCGCGAGAACTTCCATTGCTCTAACCGTTTCAGAATCGCTCTGTCCCTTTTTCGCTCGGTAGGGTTGTATTAAGATATGACTAGGTACTTGTACTACTAATTATTCTGTGATATGTTATGACTTAGATATTGTAACAGAATAAATAAGTAATAATGTATTATGTTATTACTTATTATTATAAATTAAAATAGTTCTATTACATACAATGACATTCTTATCAGAATAGACCTACTACCTCATTTTTACTACCTACCTATCCCGTTTTCAGACCGCCCATAACTTTAGTGAGATACCTACCTACGTGTCGTTGGTTGATTATGATTATATCCTATAGGTATTGCACTTTGATGAATAAAGGTGACTGTCTGAATTCCATGCTTTTTAATGAGTGAAAAATAAATTGCTACCTACTTAATAAAAGGTATTAAAAGTAGGTAGGTATTATACGAGACATATATTATATAAATTCCTAATTAGTTGTAGGCTACTTACTAAGTCAGCACAGTAATTCATTTTCCGATCAACAATACCTACTATAATCAATTATAAAATTACGTTGATCGATTTAATAAACGACTTTATTTCTGCGCGGAAAAACCTTAAATATGCGTAGCTTCGGTATGGAACACAAATGAAATAACATAAAACTATAGGAACCTACGTAACAAAAATATCTAACTACATAACTAAGACCTATTATAGGTATTACAATTTATTACCTTTCAATATCCTTTGGAAGCGTAAAGAATGACAATTCGTCATTTCTATCACTATTCAAACAGCCGAATGCTATGCAGTACTTTCTAGCTTTCTTCTTGGTACTCATAATTAAAACACGAATAAAGTTTGTCAATAACTTTACGTAAGTAGGTGCTCTATCGCTAAGTACAAGGCGCGCGACTCATCGAGCGCACGCTTGACACTCGGCTGAACGGACCCGAATATTGGGTCCTCGAATTTATTTGTACTTGTTGCGGAGTGCGACCGCCCTGGCCACACCAATTACTTTTCATTGCTGGCCTCTGGTGTCAGAGTTTGTCAAGCTGCCCGAGGGCCTCTGATATGGCTTTACGACTGCTATCAATCAATAACAGACGGAACCGAAGGCTTAACGTGCCCTCCGAATCACGGAGCGATAGAAAACAGCACCTAACTTAGAAAAGTCATTGTAGTAGAGCCGAGGACCGAACCCAGTATAGTTTCATTCTAACGCACACTGGTAAACTCCTCAGCATCTAGCCACTCTCTTTTTATTATGTAAGTTAATTTTCTTTGTGTACTCTTTTTGTCGGGTTGCAACCAAGATAGCAATCTTGCGTTCTGTCAAATTTTGCCTATACGAGTACAATGGGCGGCTAAGAAAGCGGATCGGTTATAAAAACTGCCATAACTTTTAAAATGATCGAGCAATCCTTTTAAAATTAAAACTAAATTAAAGTTTATTTCATTACAAATATGGGAAGAAGTAAAACCATTTTATTTGTTTTTGGTGATTGTATTAAAAACCACAAATAAAAAATAAAGTACATATTTATAATTTGGTTTAGAAATCTGGTGGAAAGCATGCCAAACCGTACCTACAAATCGTAGTAGCAATGCAAATACTAAAACGTGCGAAAATTGCACCGAGCACATTTTTCGAAATGTAGTATACAAAACATTTTCACTTTTTATATTACTTTTATTTAAAATAAACTTAATAATCTTGAGCTTTTATAACCGATCGACTTTTATCTATGCACTATAAATTTGTCTATAATACCACAGACCAATATATACAAGCTATAATAATGTTCATACAAATGGATCTCCTATACAATTGCATAATAACGGATACGAACTATCATGAAAGTACCTACGTTATCTTAGATGCTTCACTTTCGATTCCGAGGTGTGGTCTCCGTCTTTATTTAAACCTCCTTGGTCTAAAGTTGAAAATTTTAAAAATACAGAAATCAGTGTAGATCGTTAGAGCGGCAACGTCGCCCGCATGCACTGCATGGACTTCACGAGCTGGCAACGTTACATGAGAAGTGCTTGCAGTCTCGCACTCGCACTGGTTCACGAAAAACTTTAAAATGTCATTTGTAAGTTTTTTATAGTATAATTTATATTGTATATCATGCAAAAAAATACATGTAGTTTTGCTTTGAGTCCTCATAATTATTCGGTTATATTAATAAATCTATTTTTAATAGTATTGCATTAATTTTTGTTTTACGTATGTATAATGGCGCCATCTAGCAATTTTATTTTGTTTTACCACGATTCTACCTAAATGCTAAGGTTCAAAAAGCCATCACATAAAATGTAATTAGGCGATTTGATACACTTAGCGACATCTGACGTCCTAGAAGATAATTACCAACCGGTGTACGATTCTTTGTATGGCGATTGCTAGTCTTCTTGTATATATTGGTCTATGATAATACAGTGTATCTATATATATTATATATATCGATATATATATATATATATATATATATATATATACTTATAATAAAACTGTAACGGGTCCAATTCTGTGCACTGCAGATATTTAGAAAAATTTTTTTGGACCTTTCTCTAGATTCGATACTAAAGCCAAAACTGTTTTTTTTTTTAATTTTACTACTGAATGAATTTAAATGAAACTTGGTATGATTTGAGTTCATATTACGAGGTAGGACATAGGATACTTTTGATCCCGAAAAATTAAAGGGTTCCTGCAGGATAGGCGTTGAAAGTTATTTAAAAGAAAACGTATCACGCTGAAACTACTTGACGGATTTTGTTGAAACTTGGCACAGTCATAGTTTATATAATGGGCAAAAATTGAGGATACTTTTTATCCCGAAAAATAGAGTGTTCCTTCGGGATAATGTCCAAAATTCTGTAAATTGAAGATATAATCTTTGAAGGCCGTTCTATATTCAATATTTAACCCAACATTGTATTTTTTTAATTTTTGTCTGTCTGTCTGTCTGTCTGTACCTTGGCAGCGCACCACGCCGAAAATAATTAATGAATTCAAATGAAATTTGGTATGATTTGAGTTCACACTTCGAGGTAGGACATTGGATACTTTTCATCCCGAAAAAAATAGGTGTTCCTGCAGGACAGGGGTGGAAAATTATTTAAATGAACACTTAGCACGCTGAAACTATTGGACGGATGTTGATGCGACTTGGCACAGACATAGTTTATAAAATAGGTGAAAATTATGGTTACATTTTGTCCCGAAAAAATGAAGGGTTCCTGGGGGATATGGGTCCAAATTCTGTACATTAAAGATATAGTGGGGTTTTTTTGGAAGTTACTCTGTATTCGAGAAGCCTAAACTGTATGTTTTTTCATTTTTGTCTATATGTCTGTCAGTCTGTATCTTAGCCGCGCATCACGCCGCCGGAACTGCTGGATGAATTCAAAATAAACTTGGTATGATTTGAGTTCGTACTACGAGGTAGGGACATAGATACTTTACATATCGAAAAAAATATGAGTTAATTTAGGGGTTGAAACTTATTTAAAAGAACACGTACCACGCTGAAAGTAATGGACGGGTTTTGGTGCAACTTAGCTCTGTCTTAAGTTATATGATGGGTTAAAATTGAGGACACGTTTTATCCCGAAAAAGTAAAGGGTTTCTGCGGGATATGGGTCCAAAGTTATGATAATATTTAAGTAATAAAAAATATTTTTTGGATGGTTCTCTATATTCGATAATGAAGCCAAACTGTTTTACTTTTTTAATTTTGTCTGTCTGTTTGTCCGTATCTTGACCGCGCATCGCACCCAAACTAATAAATGAATTCAAATGAAAAAAATGCTCTTGGGTGCTTAAAAAAGGTATTAAACAATGATTATTTTGTTAATCGTGTCTTTCTTTCAGTTTATCTGTATGTTTGTTTGTTCACGTATCACGTAAAAACTCCTGGACCGATTGCAATGCGGTTTTCATTGTTAGATAGCTTAGGGTTTGATTTAAATCTGGTGTAATTGGTATCTCAATCGGGTGAGTTAGAAGCCGAGCAATTGATAAATTATTTTTGACGGCTGAAGAAATTTTGTTAAGATGTTGGTATATTGGTCCTGGAATAGCACATTATAGTACTTTGAACCTAAAGAAAAGAATACGCGTGCGAAGCCGCGGATACAGCTAGTATTTCATAAAGCTAGTTCCAATATTTTGGAAGTTATGGAGGTTTTTGTTACCGACCCGCTTTCTGTGCGGCTCAGTGTTGTTTGAAGTTTACATGTTGCAGCAGTGTGAGGTTGGAAGCACTTTGAGTGACGGACCATATACCAAATTTCATCAAAAACCATACAGCCCTTACAGCATGAATTGTAAGGGAGTTTCGCCATGATCACCTCGCTTGGCAGGCGGTTTTGTGATCGTGCTTGCACAGGAAAATTATACTGTGCCCTTTTCCTGAATTACTGGTCTTCATACAGACATACATCTCACACTTGAGATTCGCGGATGACATCGTCATTGTGGCGGAAACGTTGCAGGACTTGCAACAGATGTTGGGCAGCCTAGCTGATTCGTCTCAACGCATTAGTCTCCGGATGAACATGGACAAAACCAAGATTATGTTCAACGAACATGTTATGTTTGGTATTCCGGAACAAATTGCTGTTAATGGTAAACTGGTCTCGAAGTTGTTCAGGAGTATGTTTATTTGGGGCAAACTTTGTAACTAGGTAAAAACAACTTCGAGAGAGAGACCCACAGAAGAATACAGCTGGGCTGGGCAGCATTTGCGAAACCTCGTCGAGTCTTCTCGTCGCCAATACCGCAAAGTTTGAAGACAAAAGTCTCCAACCAGTGTGTCCTACCTGTTATGTCATACGGAGCCGAGTCGTGGACACTCACGGTGCTACTAGTTCACCAATTTAAGGTCGCTCAGCGGGCTATGGAAAGGGCTATGCTCAGAGTTTCTCTGAAAGATCGTATCCGGAATGAGGTGATCCGGCAGAGAACCAAAGTTGTCGACATAGCCCTTAGGATTAGTAATCTGAAGTGGCAGTGGGCTGGTCATATCTGTCGAAGGACTGATAATCGTTGGGGTAGACGTGTTATTGAGTGGAGACCGCGACTCGGCAAACGTAGTGTAGGGCACCCTCCAGCTAGGTAGAGCGACGACATACGCAAAGTGGCTGGCAGAGGTTGGAAGAGAGGAGCAGAAGATCGGGCTCAGTGGCGTGCTTTGGGTATGCCTATGTCCAGCACTGAACTAACACGGGCTGTTGATGATGGTTCTCACAGCACCCGCGGGATGTGGTGAGGTGGACCTTTATTAAACCGGGGCCACACGGCACATGAACGTGGACGGATGTGGTCAAACATGATATTATAATATAGGTACCTCAAACATTAATTTAGTTCAGTACGCGCAACGGATATTGAACGTGCTGAAGTTGGACAAAGCCTGCCTATCACCTATCGCCGCACTCATAGACGTTAGTTATCCATAATCAAACATTAAATCGCTCCTTTTGTATGGATTTTGACAGAGTTTAATTGAATTTAGTGTTAATTGACTTCTTTTAAGACTTTCTCTCACATTCTGATTGAAGTATGTTTTTTTTTCCCGACAACGGCGAAGCAAGTGAAGGGTAATGAGTTTTACAGTCCATGTATGTATGTGTGTGGGCAAACAGATGTTCCACCATAGCGTCGCCCCTATTGGTCAAATTTTGACTAGCGAGGTATCAATCGATTCGTCTTGGTCTGCAGGTATCATAGTATCATAGGCTATTTTTTATCCGACTACGGCGAAGGCAAAGGAACGGTTATGTGTTCAAATTAAAAACTTTGGTCAGATTTTGACAAGCGAGGTATAAATTTATCTTCATCGCAAGTGTTTCATAAACTATTATTACCCGACCGTACTCGGGTTTTAGTTTTTGAACTTATGTTATGTTTTTCTGCTCCGCCTGCAGGTTGGTCTCGAATAGCCTGTTGTCAGCAAGGCCATGATCCGTTACGCACACTGTGCATACGTTACCTCAAAGACGCGTTTCTCCCAGTGCGTCATGGCTGTTCCATCCCCCCCTTGGTCTTCCAGCTCGGCCCCCTCCAGCGTCGAGCAGTTGAAGTGTTCCCGGACCTGTAACCACGGTCAACACAACACTGACACATATTTTGCACCATATCTCAGAGTAAGTACGTAAGAATACTACGCACTCTATTTTTATTACAATCTAGCCAGGAATTGCCTAATATATCTATACCTATAATAAAGCAATAAGAACGAAAAAGTCTGTACAATGAAGACAATTAAGAAAAAATGGTCTAGGGTACTTAAAAAAAGCTACTGGACAAGAACATTTTTAAATTTCGTGTTTCTGTTTGTTAGTTTGTCTGTATGTTTGTTCGCAAATCACGTAAAAACTACTGTACCGATTGCGATGCAATTTTCACAATTGGATAGCTTAGGTTTCGACTTAAAAACTGGAAACCAATCCGATAACTAGAAGCCGAAATCGACAAATACTATTGATGGATGAAATGTAGTACTTATTGTAGTGTAGGTACTTTTGACCCCGGAATAACACATACTTTTAAACCCAGAGAAATGATCGCGTAGGCAAAGCCGCGGGCACAGCTAGTAAATAATAAACTTTATGAGCACGTGTTATTTTGTTATATGTGCTGTTTGATTAGAAGAAAATAAATTCACTAAAGCATTCATTAAAGTATTCAGTACGCGACAATTTGGTGCCTTAGTTTTTTTGGGTACATTCATACAGCTTTCAATGATCGAACAAGATGAGGGTTCAGCTTCGCCTATTGCACCTCGGGGGTGAATATTACTAGTACATTCCTCTTGAACGACCTTGGGAATGACGATCATGTTAAAAGTCCTCTCCATGTACCCGCCGCGAATCATCCAGTCACTCCGCGTCACGTTCTTGCACCTCAAGGCTGAACATTAATAGTACATACCTTTTTGACGATCATGCGAGTGACGATTATGTTAAAAGTCCTCTGCATGTACCCGCCGCGAATCATCCAGTCACTCCGCGTCACGTTCTTGCACCTCAAGGCTGAACATTAATAGTACATACCTTTTTGACGATCATGCGAGTGACGATTATGTTAAAAGTCCTCTGCATGTACCCGCCGCGAATCATCCAGTCACTCCGCGTCACGTTCTTGCACCTCAAGGCTGAACATTAATAGTACATACCTCTTTGACGATCATGGGAGTGACGATTATGTTAAAAGTCCTCTCCATGTACCCGCCGCGAATCATCCAGTCACTCCGCGTCACGTTCTTGCACCTCAAGACTGAAAATTAAAAGTACTTACCTCTTTGACGACCTTGGGAGTGACGATCATGTTAAAAGTCCTCTCCATGTACCCGCCGCGAATCATCCAGTCACTCCGCGTCACGTTCTTGCACCTCAAGACTGAAAATTAAAAGTACATACCTCTTTGACGACCTTAGGAGTGACGATCATGTTAAAAGTCCTCTCCATGTACCCGCCGCGAATCATCCAGTCACTCCGCGTCACGTTCTTGACGACGCGCACTGACCATTTGTGGATCTGCAGTCTGGAACAAGTTCATGTATTTTTTTACACTAATGTACAAAAAGACTGTGAGCTATGTTTAAAGTTTCAAGTCTCTAGATCATCTAGCTAGTTTAAAACCAATAAAAAAAACAGCAGTTAAATAAACAGACAGACAAGAAAGCGAGTTAATGAAAAACCGGCCAAGTGTGTGTCGGACACGAATCAACTTAGGGTTCCATATCAAGGACCCTAAGCTACCCAACGGTGAAAACTGCATTGCAATCGGTCCAGCAGTTTTAACGTTATAAGCCAATAAAGTTGTTTTAACGATTTTATTACGTCTCTCACTATCGAATTTGTTTAGAGTAGACGCCGGCATAAAAAAATACCTAATCACCTAGACCCCACTAGATGGTGTTTTTTTTTTCTTCTTATTTCATGTACCTATACTATTACACTATAACATACATAATATTTTTATATAACTGTGTAACGATTATAATTATCTATAAATGCGGCATATTTTTTTTCGTGTATTTGTTTCTCAATAAACTGTCTGTGACATACAGACAGACAGAATGGACCGATTTTGATGCGGTGTTTTATGTTTGAATGCTGGGGTAAACGAGATGGGGGAAGGAAGGAAGTGGGGGGGGGGGAAGGAAGAATCGTAGTTTCCAAAGGACTGGACCGATTTTTATGTGGTGTTTTTATGTTTGAAAAGGCGCTTATTGGCGCTACGAGGGAACAACAAAAAAATATGAAGACGAAGGCGGGAGGGAGCGAAGCGTAGCGAGCTCCAGCCTTCGTATTCGTATATTTTTTTGTAGCCTTGTAAGCTTATCTGTTTGAACATCTTTGGTAAAACCCTACATTAATGCTACGGCTAAAATTTAGTTTTGAAATTCAAATAAAATGTTGATAACAGAATTTTGATGATAAAAACTTAGCAACAGTTTTATCACTTTGTTTTAATTTACGAGTATGTGCGAGTAAATATGAGTTACCAGTATGAATGGCGCTGAGGTGCACAATGATTTCTAGCAAAATGCACAGCGATCTCAATCTGAAAACATTGTGCAACTCGGAGCGTTCTAACGCTGTAGCACGCAATGGTTTCAGCTTATCTCGGGTGCTCGGGTGGATCTCCTCAAAATGAGTCGTCATTGTTCTCACAAGTCCAAGTCCGCTATATTATTTTGTGTCATCAAAACCCATAGAAAACCAGTAAGCGTACTGATTAACAAATATTCTGTAAGATAAAATACATCAAAAAACAAGTGAAGCTAATATAAAGCGTATAAAAACGGTCTTTGATGGACTTTGACCTGTGAGAATAATGACGTAGAGAAAAATGATGAAGTCATTTTAAGGAGATCCACCCGCTCCAGCTCACCTTAGCACTGGGTTCAACAATGGTTTCGGAATACTCCGTCGGGTCCTTGTGGTCCATTGAATGCTGTCAATGAAAATATCTCATGTGGTACTCACTCTTCATCTAAAGGTGGATTCCCCGTGTCTGGTCTTCTCTCCGTAAGGGGTTCACCGTTGTCATCTCTGTGAAAGAATTTAGAGTGTACAAAATACAGAATGTATCTATCTATCCATCTATCTTTACTTATAATAAAGCAGTTCAAAAGGGTTAATTAACAAAATATCGTCTAGACTTAAATAGGCCACTGAATAAGAATATAACATGTTTCAGTGTTGGATAGCTTAGGTTTCAGTCTTTTAGGTCTATTATCCCAAAAGACTAATAATCAGTTGCGCTTTTATCTTTTTTCTTTACTTTTTTAGTTAACGTTATCTCTCCGAAACTGTTCACGTCTGCACTGGAAGATATATTCAAGCTTCTGAACTGGAACGGATTTGGTGTTAACATCAATGGCGAATACATCACTCACCTTCGATTTGCTGATGATATAGTCATCATGGCTGAAACCCTGGAAGACCTTAGCACAATGCTCAGTGACCTCAATATTGTTCCCCAACAGGTGGGTCTTAAAATGAACATGGGCAAGACGAACATTATGTCAAATGCTCATGTCGTACCCATGCCGGTTTATGTTGTGAACGATATTATCGAAGCTGTTGATCACTATGTCTACTTGGGTCAGACGATCCAACTGGGTAGATCCAACTTCGACAAAGAGGTCAACCGACGAATCCAACTCGGATGGGCAGCGTTCGGGAAATTACGCCATATCTTCTCTTCGCAGATACCGCAGAGCCTCAAGACGAAAGTTTATAATCAGTGCGTGTTACCAGTGATGACATACGGCACTGAGACGTGGTCGCTAACTATTCGTCTCATACAAAAGCTCAGAGTTGCGCAGCGAGCAATGGAGAGAGCTATGCTCGGTGTTTCACTACGTGATAGAATCAGAAATGAGGAAATCCGTAGAAGAACGAAGGTTACCGACATAGCTCTCAGAGTTTGCAAGTTGAAGCAGGTTGCACTCCGCAACAAGTACAAATATTATACCTAAACTTCGGGGCCGTAATATTGCGGTTCATTCAGTAGAGTGTCAAGCGTGCGCTCGATGAGTCGCGCGCCCTGTGCTTACGATAAAGTACCTACTTACGTAAAGTTTTTGTCAAATTTTATTCTTTTCTTAATTATGAGTACCAAGAAGAAACCTAGAATGTACTGCATAGCATTCGGTCTGACAAATCTCGTAAAATACCTACATATCGACATTTTATTACGTAGGTAGCCGTTTCTTTTTCAATCATTATTAAGCATCGAAGTCAGACAGGAACCTTTTATTCATCAAAGTGTAACCTATTTTGATATAATCAAATAATGAGGTAAATAATAGGTCTATTCTGATGTCATTATATGTAGTTAATAGAACTATCAACATTTATAACAATAAGTAATAAAATAATTATTATTACATCATTGTTTATTCTGTTACAATATCTAAGTCATATTATATCACAGAATAATTACTAGTGCAATTACCTAGTCATATCTTGATACAACTCTACCGAGCGTAAAAGTGACAGAGCGATTCTGAAATGATTAGAGCAATGGAAGCTCTCGCGCGTTGTGATACGGTACATTCTAGCCTGCACGCAATGGGTGAGCGCCTTCTAGGTTCAATTATATTTATAATTGAAAGCTCGCAGCGCTGTGCGAGTTAAATTGCACTTTATTGCGTTGTAGTGAGAGTTGCTATGTATTTAAATAACTTTACTCAGTTATCCTTCAGTACTTGTACTATTATTTATTCTGTGGTTGAAATGGCAATGGGCAGGCCATATAGTTCGCAGAACCGACAACCGCTGGGGAATAAAGGTTCTCGAATGGCGACCACGAACAAGCAAGCGAAGTGTGGGAGACCCCCCACACGATGGACCGACGACATTGTAGCCATCGCAGGAAGTCGGTGGATGGAGGTGGCACTAGATCGCTCGTCTGGGCGCTCTTTGGGGAAGGCCTATGTTCAGCAGTGGACTTCTAAAGGCTGACATGATGATGATGACTTTTATTAGTCTTTTTTTAACCCAGTAAAAAAGTTATTGTGTAAAAATAATGTACAAAAACACGAACAAATTACACCGCCTCCTTCTCCCCTCTCTCTCCTTATGGCTTATGACATACAGACGACCGTACGGACTTGTCTGTCAACGGAACCCTAAAAAAAAATAGTTACCTGTAAAAAGCAAACAGCGAGATGCTGAACCCGAGTGCGTGCAGCATTTCGTGCTTGACTGTCGACAGCACCGACGGCATGTCGCGGTACTTGGTAGAAAGCTCGCCGGGACAGAAGTTCGCGTGCCCGGCGATAGGTCTGCAATTATACGATACGACTGAACAACTATTGTCACAACACAATAATTGAACAACTTATGTTAACATTCTTTTTCTTTTTTTTGTTTGAGATACTGGTCAACTTGTGTTTGAAAAATTGAGCAAGTTATTAGTCTAATATTTGCTAATATAATCTGGCTATAATTAGATCAACAACAAGCCTCTTCAAACATACTCGGATGATTTCTGGATCAATTTAGCAATTGTAAAACGTAACAAAAGTTAAGTCGAATTTTTGCCTGAATAACTGAACAACACTTTCTCCAAAAACGGGACAACAAGCTAAAAATATAATAACGGCAACTGTTATTTACGACACGACACGGCTACATTTTTTTAATCAAAAACTGAAACATGATTTTGAACTTTTGACCCTAAATATATGAATATCTTCTTTAGACCTAACTCTGAACAACTTTTGACCCAAAATCTGAACAACTTTTGACCCAAAAACGGAACAACTTTTGACCCAAAAACTGATGAACTTTTTACCTGTCTAGCGCAGACTCCTGCTGGCAATGCGAGGCGTATGCCACGGTGAGGCCTCGGCGGCACCGCTCCGTCTCCACCGCACTGACATACAGCACGAAGTCAGTGTCCTCCACGCCCCTCGGCTCTTCTTCTATTTCTTCTTCTGCCACTGATAAGATAATAATATCACACTAATATTATAAAGGCGAATGTTTGTATGTAGGTGTGTGTGTGTATGTTTGATATATTGATAGATACATTCTTTATTGTACACACACACCACAAAGAAAATTAACAAAATAAAGGAACAATAGGAGAAAAAGAGTCACAATGGGCGGCTAAATCCCTAAAAGCGATCTCTTCCAGGCAACCTTTGGATGGAGAGGATTTGTTATAATCGTGAGGGAGGGGGTGCACTATGATATATAATATATTATAATATACATATAAATATATATTTCAAATCTATAAATATATACTATATGAATACATAAATATCTAAATATAATTACGAGATGATAAAAAAAAACAAAAACAAAACTGTAATTTAAGCAACATGACAAACGTGTTATTAAACATATTATTAGCTAATAGCATAATGTAATAAAAATAGACTTCCAAGTAAAACCTCTTCAGTTGACACTGTCTTTGGAAGTTTTTAACTTCCAAAGACGGCGCACGCCGTATAGAAACTGGCAATTTATTCCACAGACGAACAGCTTCTACCGTGAAAGAACGTCCGTAAAAAGTGCTGCAATGCAAAGGTAGCTTGAGGGTGAGATTTTCCGAAGATCTAAGATGAAAGGTGTTGCATGTGTAGAGGAAATCAAAGCGTTCTTTAAGATAGCTCGGGGTAGAAGGATTAAACAAGATGTTATATAGAATGTTTAAGATAGCTCGGGGTAGAAGGATTAAACAAGATGTTATATAGAATGTTTAAGATAGCTCGGGGTAGAAGGATTAAACAAGATGTTATATAGAATGTTTAAGATAGCTCGGGGTAGAAGGATTAAACAAGATGTTATATAGAATGTTTAAGATAGCTCGGGGTAGAAGGATTAAACAAGATGTTATATAGAATGTTAGGTTAGGTTTGTTACTCATTCACGCTTAAACGGCTGAACGGATTTGGATAAAATTTGGTAACAGGATAGCTTATAGCCTGGAGTAACACATAGGCTACTTTTGATCCCGATTTAGGACGAAATGTATTTTTTTTTTAAATTAAATAATAATAAAATGAATTAGGAGAATTATTTACGTTTTTTTTTCATTTTGTTTATTGCATTTTCATATTTTCCGGTTTCAAGTACATTATTTTAAATATTGCTTTGTCATCGGTTTGTGAGCTACCATGAAAGTTTCAGCCGGATAGCTAATCGGGAAGTACTCGAAATTTGAATTGCAAGATTCCAGGACAGACAAAATACATAGATACATACAAGTGAAGTTAAATAAAACCTTTTAAAATAACGTTTTTTTTTGTATGTGAAATGTTACTTCGATGCCCTAGGGGTTCAACAAGAAGGGACATTTGAAATTTTTTTTCTAAGGTGTTAACAGGAGTGGCATATAAATTATAAATGAGAACGCTTGTGTATGTTTTGTTAGAGTGAAACTACGGGGCGCAGCAGTTTTTTTTTTTTTTATGTTATGACTTACCACGGGACTGTGGTGCCTCATTAAAATTACAATCTAGCCTTAAGACTAATAAGTAATTTTACTTTAACCTAAGCTGCTAAGTAGAGTATAAATTAAGAATGTGTCCAATAACACTTTTCTTAATGTCACTATTTAAGGGGAAGTCACTTTGTTCTTGTGTTTATTTGATTTGCACTAGTTGATACTACATTGTCACTATCATATCACTAAACTAACTCAAATGGTTTTGTCCGTTTGAGTCTTCTCACGATGCCCGTGTTGTCGAGGAGCTGGATAGCCTCGACGTTCACATGATGATGAAGCCTTCGTTCGTGAGCTTCGGCAACTTTTTTAATAACCTTAGTAACGAGATCCACCTTCAGGTCTCGATGGAGGTCGTTACTTCTGATGTACCACGGTGCATTAACGATGCCTCTGAGTACTTTATTTTGGAAACGTTGAATGATCTGTATATTAGTGGATTTGGTACAGCACATAGCTGGATACCGTAAGTCCATATTGGCATGAGGACTTGCTTGTATAAAAGTAATGTCTTAGGGGCGCAGCAGATGACAACAAAATAAAATTAAAAAAAAAGTTATTAAGAAACGACTGCGAACAAAGCTAAACAGAAGCAAACAAGCATTTTTCATTTTGATATATAAGATGCAGTCGGAGACTTCATGCATTTCATTTCTCCATTGAAAGGATCAGCTACAACCTGGCGAGCTACTCATGTAGTTCGCAGTATGGTTTTTAGTTAAATACTTGTACATTTTTAGGAATGGCCTTCATTTTGATACCTCACTCCATAGGTTTGTTGATTTTTTTGATCTTGTTCCATCGGAAATATAATGTAAGCCGCCATATTAATTTTCACGATCTATGTCACTCTCGTGATTAGACGAATCCAATGATACCTCATTTATCAAAATCCATCACGCCATTTAGGCCGGACGCGCCAAATGAACATACATACAACCTAAAAACATAACCCTCCACAGTCGGGTAAAAATAACTTGCTTTGCTTTTCGTCTGGTGTGAGAGTTTGTCAGGCAGCCCACGAGGGCCTCTGTCATGGCAGTTTTTGTTACGTACCAACAGTTTTAGTTTTTGTTATGCGCTTTTAATATGCGCCGCAAAAGATGAGACTTGACGAGCGTCAGTAGTGGGGAGCCTGCGCAGGTATAGTCGCGTACGAAATAGTTATCCATTATTTGTATATCTATTCTGTGATTTTTCGATGACATTCGGAATTAGGTGTATAGCATTATTATATTAAAATTCTTTACAATATTTATTTCGAATAAATTTTAAGATAAAAAATGGAAGATTGTCTTAGTCACTGTCACTGTTAATAAATGATACACCAGCGGGAAGATCATTGACTGGGACGCGGCCACTAGAAGGTACATTTACTCTAGAAAATATAGCACTTGTTCCAGGAGTTGACAGATCGTCGTTTTCGTCAGATGACGATGAGGAACTACCGGAGTCCCCTGAGTCACTGTCTGACAAATCTCCTATTCTGATAATTATCTCCGTATCCGTCAAATTGTCAATTATGTGATCACTTTCTATGTAAAAGTCTTCATTTTTTTTTGTTTTATTACATAGTGCTTCCCATTCATTTGGTCCCATTTGGTTTACCTTTTCTGTTATTAACTCTATCACTCGTTTGAGGTTCCATTGCACATTCTTACTGCTCACATAACCTTTTATTGCAGCCCAAGCCATTTCGATAGGATTTAAATCAGGGTGGTATGGGGGTAATCGCAGTACGTCATGTCCGTGTTCAGATAGTATTTTATCAATGCTGAATGTCTTACATTGTTCTTTATGTATTTTTATCAATTTGTACAATTGTGGTTTAAGCATATCTGGAGTGTAGGGAATTCCTTTTTGGGTTAGCCATGATTGCATATCGGCTTTCTTGGTGTTTGAGCTTGGTGCAGATTCATACTCCTTATTGTGATACGAGGCATTATCAACTACCACGACGGCATTTGGTTCGAAGCCATTTCTGATAATTTTCGTAATTCATGTCGTCGTGGTAGTCACCCGTTTTTGACCCAGATTTAAAAGTCAGTAAAGCGTTTGGTATGAAGCCACTCTCAGAACCAGCGTGTACAATAACCACGCGCTTTATCCGAATCATCAGACCAAGATTTGGAGGTGGTGTGCGTGGAATGGACGTAAGACTCGTCAGTGTATACAATAGAGCGGCCTTCTTGGCGATATTTTCTGAGTTATTTCAGATATTCAATTCTTTTCAGTCTGATATTGGATTTTTCAATAAGAATTTTTCGATTATTTTCTGTCCTCTTCCATCGAAAACCAAGGTCTTTCAAAATGCGGCGTAGACTTGTATTAGAACCTGGAAAGGCAATATCATCGCGCAACTTCGCTAAAATTTTATTAAGGGTCGGCAGTTCCTTGTTCGTAACATGGAAGTTGTGAATACATCTTTTTATCATTCCTTTGTCAAATTCGTCTATATCGGTTAAAAGTTTGGGCCTTGACCTTATTTTTCCAGGAGTGCGGAAAATTGTTAGTAAATCGGAACTATTTGCTTCCTTCACAATTCTTTTTACTGTAATTAATGATGTTTTAGTTGCAGCCGCAGTACGCATTTGTACTTGCTTCAAATTTTGTACGCCTTCCTCTGCTTCTTTTAACATATAGGTATAAACATCGTAAACCATCTTCCTACTTTGTCTTCTTAATGTTTTACCTCGAGGCATAGTCAATATTTCACAAATTTACACTCGTATATAACACAACTATAAACTACGTAGAAATTTATAAACGCACGTTGCACTCGTCTGTACTTCGGAGTCAAGCGGTGCGTGCACGGGGTGAGGAGAACGAGAGGCAACTAACGCGCATGCGCAGCGCCATACTACGGCCCCCCGCCGTCCTCCCGCGCCCTTTCCGACCTATAAATCGTCTACTGCGCAAGTCAAACCAAGTGGCATCTCAAGTCTCCTCTTTTGTGGCGCGTATTATAGCAGTTTTTGTTACGTACCAACACGCTCAGTTTTTGTTACGTACCAACAGGCTCAGTGTCGGTGAGTGAGTTTCCGCTGATCTCAGTAGGGGAGACTTCCTCCTCAAGCCTCGTTCTATACCGCGGCAGCGCTCGGCAGTTGTGGCCAGTGCTGTTGCAGACGTAGCAAGGCTGGAATTTGTGAAATTTTAAATATTTATTTTTCTCTTATATAAAAACAGTCCCTTATCTGCTCGCCGGAGCCGCATTTTTCTATCCCTTTCTGTCGCTCGAAGAAATCATTCACAAGAGCGAGAAACAGTGCTGGTGAGCGGCCGCATGCTACCTACATCAAGCTATTCGTTGTAATGAACGACGATTCTGGGCGACAGAGAGGGATAAAAAAAAAGAAGACTTCGAAAAAAATCGGTTTCCGGAGAACAGGTGGGGTCCAACCTAAAGGCTCAAGGCTTATGGCTTAAAACTAGCTCTTTGCGATGGAACTGCAATTGTCCCATCTGGTATCGCAGTGATGTAAAGTGTCTTATATTTTTATGTTTTCTGTTCTATACTGAATGACTTTGAGTAAAGATGACATGTCACATGAGCGCCGGCGTGAAGGTACATGGCTGTCTTTTTCATTCTTATGGCGCTAAACTGTGTGCGAGTGAGATGGCGTCGCTGGGATATGGGTATCCAGGCAAAAAGGTGTGTTTATAGGTGTCAATTTCAATGACCTTTCGGTCAAAATCAGTGACTTTGAGGTCGGTCAGTGTCTTCTAGTTCAATTTCAGAGGGGTCTAGGTCAAGGTCAGAGGTCATCAACCTCGAGTTGAGTGACCTTGATATCAAGGTTATGTATGAGATAGTGCTGGCCTCTGGTGTCAGAGTTAGTCAGGCCACCCGAGGGCCTCTGACATGTCTTAACGACTGCTACTATCAATTACAGTGATGAAAAACCGCACATAACTTTGAAAAATCATTGGTGCGGAGCCTAGGATCGAACCCGGTATCGTCGGATTCTAAGTCGCACTATTGAACCGTTAGGCTACCATCGCTCTTATATATTATTATATGGTTATAGGGTTAGTTATGTTACGTTTGCCCCGTTTGCTTCACTCTAAACAAGACGTATCTGCTTGTTGGTATACACGTTATGTCAGAATCGGTTTAGCCATTTAGACTGTAGGTGGTACCATCCATACATGTATATGCGCGTTAAACACAATGGCATTTTTGTGGTAGTTAATAAAAATATAGCACTCTATGTATACTGCTTTTTCAATAAAATTATTACCATGGTCATAAAGTTATGCTATAAAAATACGGCATTATAAATAGCATGTGAATTGGCAACATGTTACCACGTATAGTTTATTTCGGTGGTAAGTTTTTTTTTAAACACTGAGTAACAAGACGGTCAGGTTTTTCGCATGATGGTAACCGTGGGCAGGCTCATAACGATTGCAGTGCTACCCAGAAGTATGCATTGCGTGTTGCGTGGCACCAACACCAACTACTGCTATTTAACATAAGAGCTGTCACTGTTATGGAGGATTTGAGTTTCTGTTTAAAAAGGGTGATCAAAGAGGTCGCCACACGACCGAACTGCATTCATCATCATCATCAGAATAATCAGCCAGGGAGACGTCCACATGAACATAGCCCTCCCCCAGAACGCCACAACGAGCGGTTGTGAGCTGATTGCATCCAGCGGCTCTCCGCTACTCTCATCAGATCGCTGCTCCGTTTTCACCAATGGAGTCTTTTTTTCGCATCGGTAATTATTAGAGGATAAAAAAGAACAGATTAAAAAAAAATAGACACTCATTCTCATAAAAATAAACATGGCGCACGTACTTGCCGCTGATGATGGCACGTGCTACGTTTTTTAGTAACTCACGTTGGTAAAATGACAATAGTTTCACTGTCTAACGATACTAACATTTTTTTCAGGTTTACAATTACTAATTTTAGCGTATACAGCGCGAGCGTCTCAAGTGATAACGAAAAGTACAGAAGACATAAAAGACGCGGCGGACAAGTTCGTATACAACAGTTTTGCCTATAAAATTGGCGAATTGGTGGAAAAAACACGCGGGGATATGTTGAATCATATTTTTGAAGATAATAATCAATGGTTTAATGAAGACAATGACAAAGGAAAAAGGACGAAGTATGCTTTTAAATATATCGCACCTAGTACGGTAGATATAGCACAAACAACCAAAAGTTTTATATGATAATACAAAATCGTTCCATCAGTAAAGAAAGATCTACGCAATAGTGAAGCACGATACAGAGACGAAGAATTGATACAAGCCACAGGTTTTAATAAATATTTTAATAGCACAGCATATAAAAACACTACATCAGTAAAAAACCGTAAAAGCAAATATGCCGCACGATACAGAGACGAAAACCAACCACAGAAGATTTTAATAATGAAAACAAAAAAATACTAGGTGTGCGCAAAAATATCACACAGCACACAGATGAAAAACCGATACAGTCCACAAAAGATTTTAAAAAGGACTTCTCCGAAACAAATATTTTAAAAAATAGCTCCCCATTACAACAACAACTTATGAGAAAAGGACAAACAGATACTAGCACGCTATCGAGTAAAATAATTTCGGTAAAAGAGCGACCTAATATGAACTAGTAGATGAACTACAAGCACGATAAGTATGTTGTGCGAAAACACCAAAATCATCCAAGTAAACAACCGTCCAATGTCGCGAAACCATTCGAGATCCAAATGGCCATTAACTTTCCAAAATTAAAACAGTCAAAAATTAAATTCATTAAACTCAACTTATCGTCACTTATCGATACCTTAATGATAACAGAAATAGAAAAACCTAAAATAGGATCTACGACACGTAAGGAAGAGAGACCGGTTCCTGAAAAAAGGCATCCGTTAATTATGAAGTACAAAAGTGCAAAACAGCGAATTGTATTCAAAGATCTGTCCAAATCTAAAGAATCGAGCGACGTTTCATCTAAAATCATAACAGAAAACACTAAAGTCGAATCTACAACACATAAACTGAGATCGGTACCTCAAGAAAGACGTCCGTTAAATCTGAAGTACAAAAGTACAAAACAGCGAAGTATATTCGAAAAGACTCTGCCCAAATCGGAAGAAAAGAACAGTGTTACATCGAAAAGAAAAAAAACTAAAATCGAATCTACAACACGTAATGAAGCGAGATCGGTACCCGAAGAAAGACGTCCGTTTAATATAAATAACAAAAGTGAAAAACAGAGTAGTGTATCCCAAGATGCTATGTCCAATTCTGAAGAATCGAACGACGTTAGATCGAAACAGTTTGGAAACTCTACAGAAACGACATTCAGTGAGTGAAACTTAGATGAAGTTGATATATGACACTTCAAGAAAAAACTGAATCTAACCAGCATATTCATCCTAAATATCCGATGTCAATATATGTAAAGACAAAAAGACCAAAAAAGTACTCAACAATTACAAAGGAAGAATCAGAGACGACAGAGCTGCCTACGAAATCGACGCCGAAACATGTCTTGAACAATAGGGCTAGCACATGCGGAAATATTCGAGACAGACGTCCGTTAAATCTAACGTACAAAAGTTCAAAACAGAGTAGTGCATCCGAAGAGACTCTGTCCAATTCTGAAGAATCGAAAGACGTTACATCGAAACAATTTGGAAAATCTACAGAAACGACATTCAGAGAGCGGAATTCAGATGAAGTTAATACGACGATACTTCAAGAGAAACCTGAATTTGACCAGCACATGCATCCTAAATATCCTATGTCAATGAATAGGAAGACTAAAAGACCGAAAAAGTACTTGCAAATGTCAAAGGAAGAAACAGAGACGACAGAGCTACCTATGAAATTGACGCCGAAATCGGTTATGACCAGGAAGGCTAGCATTGACAGCATTCGAGAGAAACCTCTTGAGAGAATAGTCGAGTATGTTGACTAACAAAAACGCAAGAAATTCATATCAAGCGTCCGTCGCCGCAACGTATCATCAAACATGGACCTTCATATAGATTAATTATACATAGTTATAATGGTTTGTAATGGAACCTCTCGATCACCATCGAGATACTTTTGACGTTTGTTGGAGATATTTTGTGTTGGAGGAATTCTGCCGAAAAAATATTAACGAATGAAATTTTTAAGCAACTAAGGCCCACTTGCGTCAAACAGGGGGTTAAATGAGTAACTATAGAGTTTAGTAACTCTGGGTTAAATGTGTAAATTATTAACTCATCCTTTCTCTTGCGTCTACCTAAACTGCCCCTGGGTTACATAACCTCGCCAGAGCCGCCAACATCATGGGATGTGCCATAGGCAAAATTCATTTTTTCGTTTTATTGATTCGTTCGTGTATTACACAACAAAAATTAAAAGAAATGCTATTGAATGAACCCAATAATCTATAAACTAATATCTAAATATACCAATAAACTAATACTAATGCACTGTAGTGTACGTGAACCTGTCTCACGTACACTACAGTGCATTAGTATTAGTTGTCTCATGGTCTGTGGATATGCGTTCCGTTCAAGTTTTGAAAGGATTATACTGTGTAAAATCTCCTTCAAGTTTGAAGTTTGTGAAAATCAGTCCGTCTGACGCTGTATCTCCTTTTTATTCACAACAGCTGAATGTATTCATCTATGTGATATACTGGAAAAGTATTAAAACATTATCGAGAATAAAAAAACTGATGGTGCAAACTTGCAAGACAAGCAAAAGGCATGGCTATAGGTGGTTGAGGAGTATAACTCCACGACTACTTCGTAAACTAGAGCCTTGGAAAGACTGACTGACTGACTGCAATGTTATAAAAACATTAAGAAGAACGCCAAAAAACAACATTCTGCATCAAAAATGAGCATCCCAGGTAAGTAAATATAAATGATTACATTTGTGTAACTTAATTTCATACCAAAAGAAACAACTTCTCTTTAAGATTCATTCTAATGTAAAAATTTAAACCATAATAAATGATTCCATTTTACACTGATTTACCAACAACTATTTATCCGTTTTATTACAGTGGCATTAATTATTTAAATATCAGAATCCATTCGTGTATCCCAAGAGATATGCCAAGATGAATTTACATTATTAAAAAAACTGTTTATAAAGCATGAAATTGTCTCAAAAAAAGATATATTAGGTACAGGTATGTATAAACACATCTGATACACCTCATGAACCCATATTCACTTACTGTTCACTATTATTACCTATTGTGTACCCCAACTATTATTTAGGATAATTTTCCCATCAACCACCATCAATTGACCATCAATTGACCAACCATAATTTGACCATCAAAACTGCCTAAAAGTGATGCACTTTTAGACAAAGTTTCTAGCAAAACCAAAACCACTGTTTTTTGAAGCCTGAATCTTCTGTGGAAATCCTTTTCTCTCATCGAATTAAAATAATGTTATCGTGTTTCAACTCTTCTGTCGAAAAAAAATGTGTTTACGTATTCCACTATTTCTTCATCATTATCAGAAAATAAATCATCGAGTATTATATCACTATCCATAGCGAAACTCAGAGACCAAAATTACAGGTATAATAAAGAGATACACTGCAAAAAAAAACGTGGGTAACTGATGTGATGAATAGATATCCTCAGAAATAAAATGTCAAAGTCAGAGTTAACCACTTAACCCACCAAAATCAGCGAGTTAAATATTTAAACTTTTAACCTAGAGTTAACACTTAACTCACGGTGGTGCAAGGCAAGTTATCTATTTAACCCTGAGGTACTCATTAACTCAGAGTTAATTACGCTAACCCTATATGACGCAAGTGGGCCTTAGTGTTACCAAAATAATTATTAATAATACGCATTTTAATATAAATAATACGTTCCTCTGTTTAGTTTGTCATCATAGCCTGTATGATGGCTGTTTGTTGTTTGTTTGTCGTATGAGGTAGTGCTAGCCTCTGATGTCAGAGTTTGTCAATCCGCCCGAGGGCCTCTGACATGGCTTAACGACTGCTATTAATCAATAACAGCCGGAATCGACAGGTTAACGTGCCCTCCGAAGCACGGAGCGATGGAAAACCGCACATAACTCAAAG
The DNA here is from genome assembly GCA_946251855.1 of Alsophila aescularia. NCBI lineage: Eukaryota > Metazoa > Arthropoda > Insecta > Lepidoptera > Geometridae > Alsophila > Alsophila aescularia. The sequence goes on from OX276373.1 coordinate 64,277,800, forward strand.
TCATTGGTGCGGTGCCTAGGTTTTGAACCCGGTGTCGTTGTTGGTATAAACCTTTTTTTAAATTCTTTTTATACTTTTTAATTATTTTTTTGAACCAAGATGTGTGTGTGTGTTTGGAGGTAGCATGTCAATAGAATTTTATCAAGCTACGTGGTTTTTCTTTCCCGTAAAATATAAAATATAATAGGGACATTTCAGTTGTGCACATCGTCAGTCGTGCAGATAGTGGTCCTTCTCCATTATTCAGTGAACCAATAAGCATGGTTGTAACTCGATCGCAAAAAAAACGCAGGAACAGACATCTTCTGAAAATGCACCAACATGTAGTGAAAGTGCTCAGCGGCCTCCTACACACTGTAGCCGATCTCACTCTGTGTCCACGCACTCGAGCCGCTCTTCGGCGACGGCCGTTGCAAGGAAGCTGGCAGCGGAAGCCCAGTATGCTCGCCACCTCGCCCAATTGGAGATCGCGGATATGCGCGCACAATCTGAACGTAAGGCTGCAGAGTCACAGTTGGAACGCAAAACTGCTGAACTAGAATTGCGTGCATAGCTTGCTGCAATTGACGCAAAAAGAAGTATCCGTTCTCATAGCGGCAGGAGCGATATGAGTGTAAAACAGTGGGTACAACGTACAGGTAATAAAGATCAATATGTTGTGAATAATAACACTACTGTCTTCTCTCCATATAATAATAATAATTACCCAATACAGTCCACCTTTGAAGTTCAGGTAGAGCCTTATAATAATACATCCTTGCCTACTCAGGACTATCGTCACGACCATTTTCCGCCCAGTGCGGCCAATCCGCACCCTACAACGTCTCGGCCTAACATTTGCAGTGACAGGGTGCCCGCCACTGGCAATCACAGCGGAAATTATTTTACGTCGCGACTCGTCGATGCTCTTGAGATTCTAGCACAAAAGGATGGGCCGCCACCTATTAGAGCGAAACATTTTAACATTTCGCTCCCTACATTTGATGGTAGATCGCCATTAGATTGGCTTATGTTTAAGCGTACCTTTCTTGATACATTCTACGGTTGAAAACCTGGCACGTTTAAATCAAGCTTTGAAAGGTGCAGCGCGCGAAGCAGTCTGCACGTTGCTGGTAATGGCGCGACAAGCTTCTGACATTATTGAAGCACTAGATCGCCGATTTGGTCGTCCCGAAGAAATTGTAGTACATGAGGTAAACTCTGTCCGAGCCTTGCCTAAACTAGGTAACGAAGTAAAAGACTTAAATATCTTTGCCATTCGTGTGCGCAATTGTGTGGAGGTTGCCAAGTTATTGGAGCACCACGATTACTTACGATCTCCAGAGCTTTTTGGAGCACTACTTAGCAAGCTGCCACACGGACCAACTAGTTGTGCAGAATGGAACTTGATGGGTTTTCATATGCTCACTTAAAAAAGTTAGCTGGATTGTTGAGGCCTTGATTTGGTTCATTTTTACTGCAAACAATACTACAAATCAAGTGGGTAAATCATATATATACTTACTACGTAGAAAATTAAAAATTCACACAACTATAACTATCCACTAGCTATGCCCGTGTGGACATTGTTCCTGCAACTTTTGCGCACACGTTGGTTTGACTATGCTAAAAATAACTGGACAGGCCAAGCCAAGGTGGAGTTGCTATCTAATTTTCTTTCGAACGAAGTCGAACTCGCTATGCAGTTTGGTTTTGTCGCCGAAGCCTCCACATCACAACGCGAACGAGCACATGCCGTGTCGGAGTCCGGAGTGGAAGCAACTGAAAAGGGTTCCATCGCTAAATTGAACAAGAAAAGTAACGAAATGCATTCCCTATGTTTATGTTGTACACAAGACCATCCGTTGTCAAAATGTGACAAGTTTATAGCAAAGTCAGTTGATGACAGATGGCACTTTTTAAAAGAAAATAAAATATGTTATCGATGTCTAAAAGGAGGTTCGCATAATTTTAGGTTCTGCAATAAAAATAAAACGAACTGTGAAATAAAAGGTTGTAATCGTAAACACAACACGTTATTACCTGATTACAATCGTATAACATCGGCACACCTAAGCGAAAATATAGTAAACGAACCGTCTACGTCTTTTCAGCAGCGCGAAAGTTCAGAGCAGGCGATAATTAACACCACAGCTACACACGGTGATACCATACTCCGTCCTTTATTAAAAATAGTTGCAGTGACGGTATCTGGACCTGAAGGTAGCATTGATACATTCGCACTATTAGACGATGGGTCAACATCAACGTTTATTGACTCGGAAGTTGCCAACCAGATAGGTGCTAAGGGCCCAGCTGCACAAATTCACATTGATTGCGTAGGTGGAATGTCTCGTGATACAACTATACAATATGTTGATTTCCAAATAAAAGGCAAACACGCATCTGAAACGTTTTCGATTCGTAGGGCGCGTTCGATTGGTAATTTAGGTTTGCTAAGACAGTCGGCCACGTTCGCTAGCTTAAGTTCATACCCCCATTTGTGTGACTTAGCAGACGAGTTGAACTATGTGGACGCTAAGCCTACACTAGTGATAGGAGTTGACAACTGGCATTTGAGTGCTGCGTCTGAGACTAAGCAAGGCACTAAATCGCAACCCGTTGCTATAAAAACGGTTTTAGGTTGGGTAGTTTTTGGATTTTCAAATATTAGAACTAAACCTTTGGAGTTTGCATATCACATGTCCTACAGCGAACACAGTGACCCACCCACGTAAAGACTTAGAGACTTTAATTAAAGAACAGTACAAATTAGACGCCATAGGAATGGATTATTACCGAAATCCCCACCAGACTGTCCCCACCAGTGGGGATTTCGGGAAAAATCTAAAAAAAAAAACCGAAATCCCCACTATAATCACAGTGGTCACTAAGCATGAACCTCGCAGCACAAGCGACCAGCGCGCGCTACAAATTTTGAACACTACCGCTCGCCGATTACCTAGCGGTCGTTTTGAGGTAGGATTATTATGGAAGGCTGATAACCCTATTGTGCCTGATAGCTATCCTTTGGCTTTGGCCAGGTTCAAAAGTCTTGGAAGGCAGATGCTACATGATCCACAGTATGGAAAACGGTATAGTGAAAATATTCATAACATGTTGGATAAATGATACGCAGAGGAATGCCCAACTTCAACATCAAATCCCGTTTGTTGGTATTTACCTCATTTCGGTGTCATAAATCCCAACAAACCTTTGAAAATTCGTATAATCCATGACGCGGCGGCAAAATCGCAAGGAGTGTCCCTCAACTCATTATTATTAACAGGACCTGATTTTTTGCAGTCTTTACTTGGTATTTTGATGCGGTTTAGGGAAGGGAAAGTGGCACTAACTGCTGATATCAAGGAGATGTTCCCACAGGTAAAGATTCGGGAAGCAGACAAAGACGCACAACGTTTTCTTTGGCGTGACGATCCCTCAGCACCGATTAAGATTTACCGAATGTCATCTATGATTTTCGGGGCCTGCTCTAGCCCTTCTACTGCCATATTTATCACTTACCTAAACGCATCAAACTTCCAAGACGAGGTTCCAGACGCAGTTCATGCTATCACCACAGATACTTATATGGATGACTATATAGGTAGCGTTGACACAGTTGAGAAAGCAGCTCGCTTAGCTGCTGATATAATAAAAATCCATGAACGTGGTGGTTTTGTCATGCGCGGCTGGATCTCCAATGAACCTAATGCGCTCAGCCTTGTGCCAAGCGAGTTGTTATCCAATGCGATTGTTAGTAGTAGCCCTCAAGAAGTAGATGTAGAACTTAGAACACCCACCTTTACACGCACTTTGGGGTTGATTTGGCAGCCTATCTCTGACATAGTCAGTTTCAATATAGGATTAAAAAACCCGTTGCCAAATCATTTGACAAAACGAGTAGTTTTAACATAAGTAATGCGCATTTACGACCCATTAGGTATTTTAGCACCATTGGTAGCTTGAGGACGAATTTTGTTTCAAAATTTGTGGCGGAAGGGTCTTGATTGGGACGAGTGTCTATCAGAAGCTGATAAAATGATTGGTTAGATTGGTACAATAGTCTTAGCTCTTTAGTGAACTTGCAAGTTCCTAGATGTTTTAATATATCAGAAATTAACGACTTTGAGCTTGAATTGCATACGTTTTGCGATTCAAGTGAGCTAGCACAAGTCGCTGTCGCTTACTGGCGTTTCCATTTTATTAATGGCGATATTAAACTTGCGCTCATTGCTAGCAAAACACGTGTTTCTCCACTGAAGCCAACATCGGTCCCTCGCCTGGAATTTGTAGCGTTGACAAAACGCTACTTAAATAAAAAAACAATAAACCTATAAAAACAACAATTCGACAAGTAAAAGTAGGAATAAACAAGACAGGCCATGTTATGGTTTGTCGTTAGAATCAGATGACGACATTGAAGTCGCACATAGTTGATTGAAACAGTACTATCCTTCGTATTTGGTGGATACCAGCGAAAGCAGACGATCGGAAAATAATTGATAAAGTTCAATTGATAAACACGGGGACGGGTGGTGACATCTACCGGAAGTTTTGCTTATCTTTGCATCGATTGGCTGTCAAAGCAAAGGGGCGCGTTCCGTTGTTCGGCACGGCCCCGCAATGTCAGCAAATAGAAATAAATTAAACAAAGCAATTAAATGCAACAAATTTAGGAACGTAGATTTTTTCCAAAGCAAGCCCATACAATATCATAATTTAATAGTCACGGTATATAGTTTTATGAGGATATGACGGTGGCGGAGCAAAGAAACCGCGTTCCGTACCTTCCGTCTGAAACGGAACGTTTTTATATAATATAGTTTATAACAATTCTTGACGTCTGGCAGTTGTTTAGCTGTCAAAAGTAGTTGAAGAAACGATAAATAAACAAATGTGATTTATAGGGTGAGAAATTTGAAAATAAAACTAAAACCCGATTATTTGTCCAAAGCCAATGTGTAAGCGCCGATAGGCTTCCTGGTGAAAGGAAATGTATCCGCGATAGATTTCGTAAAGAAAAAAAACTAGATCCGGCGAGACAGAAAGAAACCGGCAATGGAGACGTGTCCTTTCTTTTTCGTGATGGAGATCCTAGCAGGACTGACAGGTCATTCTTCCCTGCAAATTATAAAACCCGTAAAAAAAGGTGAGAGATTCTGTTGGTATTTTCGTGTAGTCGGCAATAATGATTGCGATTGTGAGATCACTTTTGTCCATTTTTCGAGACGCCATTTTAGCGAACCGAAAGCGGTGGCGTTTGCGGAGTCTCGAATTCTAAAAAACGTTGTGTCTATTGATTCACAGCGAGTTTCCCCCCCCCCCCCCGAAATGAAACCCCACGACGGAGATTCCCCCCCCCCCCCCCCCGGGATTGATAAGTACCACGAAGGAGGCTTCTTCCCCCGGATTTAAGTTGAAAAGGCGCCGCGTCGCGGTACAATACGTCACGACACGCCGATATTATATCCAACGATTTCTGCCACGTTCTTGGAATGCGGTATCGTATTTTATCCATATATTTCATTAACCGGAGTGTTGAACTTTGGTTCCCCACCGACCTGCTGGACACCTGCAACGCCTGAGGGGTCTAGCCTGGCTACCTCTCACGCGAATTGGACATTGCTGAAACGTCGAATGGAGAATTACCTTCACCAACATAACGGCTAAACCCTATAGAAAAAGGTAAATAAGTAGACTATACTGCCGGCCGGCAGTAATTCATCAATGTTCTGTTAGAGTAAATACTTAATTTTGTCAATTCTATATCGACCCTAATTATAGCAGGGTAATCTTAGATCTTGGTATTTCTTGGCTGCTGAGTTGGATCTGCAGGCTAGGATTATTTGCACCTTAAGTAAATAAGCAAGATTAAACCAAGCATAATAAATATTGTATTGGAGAATTCAAATTGCATGTTTTGTCTTCAACTTTACATGCTAGCTTGAGTGACCGTCCGACGTACCTACGGCACGGTTCCTTAGATTTTAAGTAAGTAAGCGGAATTATAACCATGGATAATAAATATTGTATTGGAGAATTTAAATTGCATGTTTTGTCCTCAACCTTACATGCTAGCTTGAGTGACCGTTCAACGTACCGACGGCACGGTTCCTTAGATTTTAAGTACATGAGCAATATTAAACCAAGATAATAAAGATTATATTGGTGAATTTGAGTTGTATGTTTTATCTTCCACTATAGTACCCACTAGCTAGTACATTACCGAACGGTCTTGATCCAATAGTTCTTGAAGCTCGTTCCGGTCTAAGTTTATCCAGGTAATTTTATTAATTTCAAATAGTAACGAGTATTTTTAGTTTCGAGTGATTCTGAAGAAAGGTATAGCGTTCTCGCGTACAGAGCGACCGAATGGGGCAAGAATCCCGACTCACCGCACTTTTGGTCCGACTTGCCCCAATTTATTTTTTGTTACCTTTATTTTCAGAAATCACCGTTAAACCCTTTTATAGCGTTTCAACACCCTTTTTTCTCGTTACAAATTGCAAGGCGCACTAATAGCTTCTCGTCTCGCTAGTTTTATTTGCAAAGCCAATCGATACAAGCCTAAGCGGCGCTATTTCTGGTGCAATTCAATGACAGTGTTAGGTTGGTTGCGTAGCGACGCCAGAAATTACAAGCCCTTTGTGTCACACCGTGTGGGTGATATCATAGAAATTACAGAAGCAAATGAATGGCGTTGGGTACCATCTGAACTCAACGTAGCTGATGATGCAACGAGGGGCAAACTGAAAACACTTAAAGTTGAGTCGCGTTGGATAGCTGGCCCAAGTTTTTTATTATCTCCCTCCTCTGAATGGCCCTGTGAACCACATCCCACCTTGACTACTTCGGAGGAGGAAGAGCTAAAGCCATGTTTCCGACTTCAACCATTAAAGCCGACTTCACCACCATCCTCGTTCACTACTTCAGAAGTTGTACATTTCAATCATGTGCGTCAGTTGCCCTTACCAGTAACAGATATCATTCATTTTAGCTCTTGGATTAGAATGCTAAGAGCAACTGCATGCCTCCATCAATTCATGGCAATAATTTTTAGAAATCGTGGACACATTTTTATCAATCCTATGATTGAGGAAATAGTTAACAGTTTTCAGTCAACACATGACGTGAGAAATCAGACGGCAACTGCTTCTGCAACATTAAGATCTATAGATGCGGAGGCGATCCACCGAGCAGAATCTCACACACTACTGAAAAGCCAGATAAACTCGTTTGGAAAGGAACTAATTTGTTTGATACGTGGAGAACTCCTAACACAGAAGAGTCGCCTCTCCACTCTCTCTCCCCTCCTAAACAAAAGAGGTTTAATCTACTTGTCCAGACGCATATCTGCCGCCACTGACGTCGATCTGGAAGTGAAACGTCCATCATACTTGATGGCAAAGAGCCAACTGTTAATCTTCTCATCAAACATTTTCATGTCAAATTTGCTCACGCAAATACTGAGACGGTTATAAATGAACTGCGTCAGCAATACTGGATCTTGGGAGTTAGAAACGCAGTAAGATCAGTAACACGTAGCTGTCAGACGTGTAAGTTGTTACGTGCACCTACGACTCAACCCCCTTTAGGACATCTTCCAGAAACAAGGCTCTTGCACCACAGGAAACCATTCACTGTCGCCGGGCTTGATTATTTTGGTCCCTTGCAAGTTGCAGTCGGTCGCAGGCGAGAAAAGAGATGGGTGGCGCTGTTCACTTGCATGGTCACGCGAGCGGTGCATTTGGAAGTTGTACACAGCTTATCTTCAGATTCTGCTATAATGTGCCTGCGACGGTTCATCGCTCGTCGTGGAACTCCAGATACCATATTCTCAGACAACGGGACAGCATTTGTGGGGATGAACAGACAGCTACGGGCACTTTGTGACCACAACGTCTCCGATTATGCAGTCAATAATAAAATTAGGTGGCGTTTCATACCACCCTCAGCACCTTTCATGGGGGGGAGCCTGGGAGCGACTGATTAAGAGCATTAAAACAGCACTCCATGTGACCTTACGAGAAAGGGCTCCAAAAGATGAAACGTTGGTCACGCTGTTGGCAGAAGCGGAATCAATTGTTAACACAAGGCCACTAACTCACATTTCCCCGGATGCGGACTACCCAGAAGCACTCACGCCAAATCATTTCTTACTCGGTGAATCGTCAAGAAAGTCAGCTTTAGACGCCGTGGAAGTTAGTGACTCAGACTTGTGTAGCAGGAGCAGTTGGCGAAAGGCACTCCGACTGACCTTTTCTGGAACCGCTGGGTCCGCGAATATCTACCAACCTTAGCTCCTCGTCGAGTTCCTGGAATACTTGTTCCAGTAAAAGTTGGGGACCCGGTACTCATAGGGGATGGGGAACTGCCGAGAGGAACATGGCCTAGTGGCATCATTGAGGCACTGTACCCAGGACGAGACGGCATAGTACACGTGGTAGATGTTCGCACCCAAGCAGGGTTGTTACGTCGCCCCCTAAAAAAGCTTGTTCCACTTTAAAAGAGGGGAGTATGTGGCCAACTGCCACTATAAACCTTTTTTTAAGTTCTTTTTATTCTTTTTAATTATTTTTTTGAAGCAAGATGTGCCTTTGTTTGGAGGTAGTATGTCAATAGAATGTTATCAAGCTACGTGGTTTTTCTTTCCCGTAAAATAGAAAATATAATAGGGACATTTCAGTTGTGCACATCGTCAGTCATGCACAATGGCTTTACGCAATAAAAAATAAGTATCTCGGTATGCGAGACATTATCTCCATAGACAGAATTATCATAGTCATGTCAATGATCAATGGTCATTTATTCTTAAAAAATACACGCCTATTAATAATTAGTAGTTATAGAAGTACTTACAAAAAAGAAGAAGAAAATTGTAACAAATAATTAAAAAATAAAATAATTTAATACAATATTAAAAATAATGTATTATTAGAATAGAAACTACAATGTAATTTAGTGTTGACAGGTATAGGTTTGGTCGACAAGCCAGCTCTTCAACTTGTTTTTAAAGAACTGAGGCTCGGCGCCTCCGTTACGCAAGCTGGTAAACGAATATACACCGTCGGCCCCATGACATGAGTTTGTTTTCCCGACTTCGTAAGTGAACGAGATACAGTCGCTAGTTTTCCTGCATGTTGGGTATTGTAAGAGTGAGAATCTCCATATTGAATAGTGGCTCTATGAGCTGTAGACCTCGCGCTTACAAACTTTTTTGCAAACAATCTAGCAGTGCATAGTAGCGCCATCTAGTTTCCGTACATACGAAAGCATTTTTGCCCAAGCTGAAACGGAGACGCTTTTCTCGCGCTTCGCGCTCGCTCGGTCAATTATATTCTATGCAAGCGATTGACACTAATAATTAAAGATTTCACCTAATTTGACGTGCTTTCCCTCAAACACCATTTATATCAAAAACTGTACTACCACAGAAGAAATAATAGTACTAACGTAGTACTACTAAAACTCACGACCAGCAACTCTCTCTATCGCTCGTATAGGGGATCGGGGCAAGGAGGTGAGATAGCAATACATTGACTAAATACCTACTTTACAAAGGTTACGTCAGGCGATTATCCTCTACACTACGTTTGCCTGAATAGCTGGTACACTTACGTTCAAATGGTGGTCCGGAACCCGCACCTCCCCACACATGGTTTCTGTGCTGCAGGAGTCGATGCAGTGGGACATCCCGCCGCGGACAAACACCTGGCGAGTGGGACATTTCCTGCAATGAAAAAAATATATGCGTAAATACGGTTAATTACACAGCGTCGAGTCTTTCTGCGTCGATTTTATTAAAGTACCGTTGGAAAGAACAGTGAGTTTTAGTGTGCTGGTCTCTGGTTTCACAGATTGTCAGGCCGCGCAAGGGCCTCTGACACGGCCTGCTATCAATCAATTGCAGCCGGGACCGACAGCCTATGTGTGATATTCATTGCACATAATCTGGTAGGATAGAGAAATAATAATTGTGATACTTATTAATAAAAATTCTAGAACGCCATTACAAACACGATTATAATCTCAGAAAAACACATAATTTAATCTATCATAATTTTATCTGTAAAAGTCTAGGATTGATACTATACCTACTGACTGAATGACAACCACTGACCTCAATCATTTGTACATATACTAGCATGATACATGTCAGTGCAGAATGCCCGCAGACAACGCACAGGCAAAACCGATGGACCGACGAGTAGATATTTGAAAGGAGGAATTATTCCTTGAGTACCTCAGTGTTTTTTTTTAATATCGTCCTTTTTTGTTGACTGGGTTGGCAAAATTGATGCAAAGACGCGGGGCGCAGCAAGTAATATAAAAACAAAAACACCTCTAACAGGAACTCAAGCGTACTTATTATTTTCTTTACCTGTTCTTATCAATAGATTATACGTTCATGTTTATCGAAATGTACAACTTATACGTGCTGATATTTTTTGATAAGCAAGGCCAATAACTTTACATAGATTATGGTCAATTATTACAATTCCTTACTAAAAATTAAAAAATGGCACAAACCAGTAGTAACCAGAGTTGTTTGTTTGTCGTATGAGGTAGTGCTGCCCTCTGATGTCAGAGTTTGTCAGGCCGTATGAGGTAGTGCTGCCCTCTGATGTCAGAGTTTGTCAGGCCACCCGTGGTCCTCTGGCATGACTTTACGACTGCTTTTAATCAATAACAGTCGGGACCGACAGCTTAACGTGCCCTCCGAAGCACGGAGCGATGGAAAAGCGCGCATAACTTAGAAGAGTCATCGGGGCCGAGCTTCTATATTGCACTATTGAACCGTTGGGCTACCATCACTCGACCAGAGTTCATGAGTTTCGAGCAAAAACCAACTCCGGTCAAACTGATAGGGTTGTTTGCCGAAGGGGGCGAGATATGTTCACAACATAATTTATAAAAATTAAATTAGTTATTATAGAAAAACAAAAGCCCGACTGCGAACAAAAACTAAAACAAGGCAGACAAGCTTAGATTCTCGATTTTATGTATAAGATGGTGCATCTTGCGCTCTGCACGCGAGTTCTTTTAGTCGAACTCACGTCGAAAACGTATACACGTACTAATACGTCGGAAAATAAAAAACATTAAAGTAATAAAAAAAAACGACTGCGAACAAAACTAAAAACAGGCAAAGGAGCTTTAGTTTGTTGATTTTGAAATATAATATACAGTCGTAGGCATCATACATTTCATTTCTCATTTGAGCGATGGTAGCCTAACGGTTCAAAGTGCAAATTAGAATCTAACGATACTAGGTTCGGTCCTAGGCTCCGCAGTCAGCACCAATGAGTTTTTTTTATATTATGTGCGGTTTTCCATCGCTCCGTGCTTCGGAGGGCACGTTGAGCTGTCGGCCCCGGCTGCTATACATTAATAGCAGTCGTTAAGCCATGTCAGAGGCCCTCGGGCGGCCTGACAAACTCTGACATCAGAGGCCAGCACTACCTCATACGACAAACAAACAAACATTCCTCCTTTGACGGGATCAGCTAGAACCTGGCGAGGTACTTCTCATGCCTCCGACTGCATCTTATATTTCAAAATCAACAAACTAAAGCTCCTTTGCCTGTTTTTAGTTTTGTTCGCAGTCGGGTTTTTGTTATTTATTATAATAATAATTTATTTTTATTGAAATAAACACTGACTTTATTAAGTCTAAAAGTACTTCTAGTTAACGTTTATATCTGCAAAATACGACATCACTATTTATCTTATCAGTATGAATGATAACAGATATACTTGATTACATTATACGGCACAGATCGAACGTGAAACATGAAAAAAAAAAGTATTTCTATAAAAAAAGTGCGAACAATTTAAGAAAAATCTGTGTTCTATAAATTTGGATTGCAGTGGAAATAAAAAAAGTGTGGCTATTAAGTGAAAGATAATGTTCTGAAGAGATTCACAAAATTTATCTGGCAGTCGATTTTGGTAGATATTATTGTTATAATCCTGTCCATCCTAAAGCTGTCAACAGAAGAGATCGCTGCTTAGCGATTGTGTCAAAATCTAAAGGTTTGTAAAAAAATCATCATAGGTAATTACACATAGGGGGGGTTATCGGGTGCCCATGGGGACGCTCTATCCCATGCTCCGCTTTTCACTACTTCCAGGGACATCCTGTATAAGTGTAGCTACAGAGAGATGGTGGCTGAGTCACAATAAATAATAGGCTGAGTTGTAATATTTACGCTTTACAATCCAACAGCACCGAGTCCGATTCTCGGCTGCCCCAGTTACTTTAAGTCTTACGCCTCTTGCCTTAGATAATTGCTGGAAAAAAATTGCATTGTCTTTTCAATATTGCATGCTGTGTTCACTGTTTTTAGGATGGACAATGAATGTTAACTATTATTTTTATCTAATTAAGAAGCGATTAGAGCAATGGTGGCCTAACGGTTCTATAGTGAAATTTAGAGTCCAACGATACCGGGTTTAAAACCTAGGCTCCGCACCAATGACTTTTCTGAGTTATGTGCGGTTTTCCATCGCTCCGTGCTTCGGAGGGCACGTTAAGCTGTCGGTCCCGGCTGTTGTTGATTAATAGCAGACGTTAAGCCATATAAGAGGCCCACGGGTGGCTTGACAAACTCAGACATTAGAGGCCAGCACTACCTCATACGACAAACAAACAAACATCTCATTAAGATTATAGTGTTACGTTCAACTTGTGAACTGAATAAATAAAAAAAAGAACGCTCCTTGCTTTGGATTGTAGGTAAAATAAGCTCTAGTGTCTGTCCAAACTCTGACACCAGAGTTCGACAGTACCTCATTCGACAGAAATACATAGTACATAGGTACATACAAGATAATGGATTACCGTTATCTTCAAGTACATTAATACTTCGATATATCAAAGGAATTCGATGGGCATTTTGCCTATCTATAGCCATTTGGCACGTTTGATAATAAAACAACAGCTGATACCTACATTGTTACCATAATTACAGCCGACTGTCTTTCTTTTTTTAAAAGCTTTTATTTAACTTCACTTGTATGTGTTTAGTCTGTCTTGGAATCTTGCAATTCAAATTTCGAGCGCTTCCCGATTAGCTATCCGGCTGAAACTTTCAGGGTAGCTCACAAACCGATGACAATGCATTTAAATAATAAAAAAAAAACGTTGTTAAAAGAGAATAGGAAAAAAAAAAGAAAAATACGAATAAAAAAAGAGTTAAAAACGTAATAGTTACAAATCAACTTTTCTTTTTAATTTAAGTTTTTAAGGCATACTTTTTTTTTATTTGTTAATTTTAGCTGGCTGGTATTAAAAAAGAACAGAGTCTATACCGCCAAACAAATGAGTGAACGCTGCTGCGTATGTGAGCGTAAGTGGCATTCGGCAAGCTTCGTCAAGTCTTCTCGTCGTCCATACCACAGTGCCTGAAGACAAAAGTCTTCAATCAGTGCGTCCTACCAGTCATGACCTACGGTGCCGAAACGTCAAAACTCACGGTCAAACTAGTCCACAAAATTTAAGATCACTCAGCGAGCTTTGGAGCGAGCTATGCTTGGAGTTTCTCTGAAGGACAATATTCGTAATGAAGATATCCGACGGAGAACCAAGGAGACCGTCATAGCTCTTAGGATAAGCAAGCTAAAGTGGCAATGGGCTGGTCACATTTCCCGAAGAACCTATAACCTTTGGGGTAGCGAGTTCTCGAGTGGAGACCACGTTTAGGCAAACGTAGTGTAGGACGCCCTGCGGCCAGGTGGAGTTACAACCTGCGAAAAGCAGTTGGAAGAGAACGGACGAGGGGAGCGAAAGACCTAGTTCAGTGGCGTGCCAGGCGAGGCCTACGTCCAGCAGGGGACAGATATAGCCTGAAGTTGCAGATGATGATGATGATGAAATAGAAATATAAAAGTGCCAATGAGATTTCCTACATTTATCAAACAATGAAACTAGGAAAATAAAAAATAAAAAACCAATCATGGTGTAAGTGGATCTGCCACTGTAGAATCCGTCATTTTATTAAACTATGTATATATTATTTACTATATATCAACAGATACCATATTATTTTATTCTATGCTGATACAGTCATATCGATATGAGAAAAGACGACGAGTCTTTTGCTTGTTGCTTTCAATATAGAGACCAACATGGGATACTTTTTATCACGGAAAATGGAAAGTTGCCACGGGAAAACTGTTAAATGTTGATTACTCGCTGTAACGAACGGTTGCCATGGAAACGAAATAACAAGTCTGTCAAAAACATCAAGAGCATTGCTGCTATACCTACTTTTGCATTGGTTTTTAATATCCTAGAAGAACATAGGATGCTTTTTTTTTGCGATAAACAGTAGTCCGCGCGGACGGCGGGAAAGGTAGTCCTGTATATGACACATGCAGGATTACTGGTCACGATCCCGTGGCTGAAGTCAACTATTAAATAACCCAGTAATGCTTCAGGCAAAAGCCAACCATTTTTGAGATATTATTTAATTCATTATTTTTTTTAACGGATAGGCAACCATAAAAAAAATTACAAGAAATCAAACTTTTTCATTGTTTTTAGGTTGAGAAAATAGTAACAAAGAATTGTGTATAATAAAATAAGAATAATCTGCAAACGTTTTTGAATCAGGGGTCTAAAGCTAAGCAAGTTTGATGATATGTGTAAGTAACTTCAAAAAAATACTGATTTTATACAAAAACCACATAGTAACTCAACCTGCACATTATTTAATAAACAACTACATATTATATATATAATAATCCTGTATACGAACAAACAATCATTATTTAGTATAATCACAGAATAAATAATAGTACTAATAATGATCTAAAGCAGGGGTCGGCAAGTAGCTTTGCTTTCAAATTAAGTTTTTATATAAAACATAATATGTCAAATTAATGCGAGAAATTACACCGACGGTCTTGAGACAGTTTTTTTATAGTTTGGTTCAGAAGAGGAACAGCAAATGCGAACTGTCTTCAAGCTGGGCGTCCGTTAATTTCGAACAATTAAACAAGTCAAAAAAGACGTTTTTGAGAAAGATGGTTCGATGAAAATAGGCAGGTACTAGGTAACTACAAGAATTAGATTCTACGTGGCTTTCAAATGTAATAATATAGTGCCAGTTATATGGAAATATTATAATAAATTATAAACAATATTTGACGGTCCGTGGTTCGACTTTCCGGTCCGCCTGTTGCTGACCGCTGATCTAAAGTGTCACGATACAGAGATAATTAGAGGTGAAGATGACTCCGAACTCAACGACAATCATTTAAAATTAACTATGCAATATGCATTTGTTTATGTTTCTACGCATTTAATATTGCTCAAATAACCTAGATTCCAATTACATTCAACTCTTTACCACAACAAAGGTCGGGTACAAAATAGCCTATGACACTTGCGATGAAGACGCAACGATTGATACCTCGCTTCTCAAAATCTGACCAAGTTTTTACACATAGTCCTTCCTTTGCGTCGCCTTAGTTGAGTAAATAAATAGCCTATGGCACTCTATCTCTGAAGACGAATTGACGATTGACAGACTAATAGAGTCGACGCTATGGTGGATCATCCACATATCCACTTACAAACATACAGACTGTTAAACTCATTACCCTTCCCTTGCTTCGCCGTAGTCGGGTAAAAATATGAAGCTGGCTAAAACAAAACTAAACAAAGTTTTATTAAAATAAGTATAACTTGATTATAAGCCCTTTCAAATCTCTAGTTCCACTGGTTTAGTGCGGTTGTGCGTCTTCTGTCAGTCAGTCAGTAGGTTTGTACGCGCGAGGTCTACAGATCACAGATGGGTCTGTGAGCTGTAGACCTCGCGTGTACATACTTTTTTGCAAACAATCTAGTGGTGCACAGTAGCGCCATCTAGTTACCTAATTGTAAAACTAACATTAATAACCAAGGTGCTCCATCAATCCCTACCTATGCATACCTAGTAGAAACGTATAAATAGGAAATTTACTGCATTTTGAGGAGTTATTCTGCCGAAGATCCTCATCAGAACTTTATGAGACCAAATTTTTATGAGATCAATTTAAGGTAACTTTAACCTTTCAAATAAAAAAAATAACCATCGAAATCGGATCTAATAAGGCGGAAATATTGAGTAGCCCCTTTATGGGGGAAGGGCGCCCCAATCAAAAATCCCCGATGACTTAAAAATTCTAAAAATTCGTTTATCCTGTATAGCAATTAGTTTCGTCTAGATCGGTTGAGAAATGCGACCTGTACAGAAAAATAGAGATCCAACCAGACAGACATCCGGACATACAAAAGCATTTTTGCCCAAGCTGAAACGGAGACGCTTCGCTCGCGCTTCATAATAGGTCGCTCGGTCAAATATAGATGATGGTTGTAATCATCGTTCTCCCAGAATAATTAGCGACTGGGGGGGACTGGGAACTCTCGGACATCGCTTTTGGGCGTCCGAAGTAGTCTTACTAAATAGACTTACTAGCAAGGCCTCTGGGACTTCTCTTAGGGAAGGTAAGCCAACGAGGTTGGAACTAATAAAATGGGTACAAAACCAATGGGGAAGGTAAGATAGGATATGTAAAAATTTAATTATGAAGTTAAAAATGGCGATCGTCTCGCCGCGCCATCATCCACACTAATATATAACAGTGAAACATTGTCTGTTTGTTTGGGGAGCTTTCACGCCAAAACGGCTGATCGGATTTAGATGAATCTCTGTGAATAGGTAGGTACTGTTCAATATAAAGACCAACACAGGATACTTTTTATACCGGAAAATGGTAATTTGCCACGGGAAAACTGGAAAATGTCGATTGCTCGCTGTAAGGAAAGGTTGCCGTGGAAACGAAATAATAAGTGTGTTAAAAAGCATCAAGAGCGTTGGTGCTATACGTTTGTATTGGGTTTACCCGACTACAGCAAAGCAAGGGAAGGGTAATGAGTTTAACAGTCTATGTTTGTATGTATGTATCTGTGTATTATGACGATGTTCCACTATAGCGTCGCTCCTATATTGGTCCGATTATGACAAGCGAGGTGTAAATCGATTTGTCTTCATTTATTGAGTGTCATAAGCTATTTATTTTTTACCCGACTACGGCGAACCAATGGAAGGTTATGTGTTTATACTAAAACTTGGCCCCGATTTTGACAAGCGAAATGTCAATCGATTCGTCTTCATTGTAATAGGCTATGTTTACCCGATCCGTAGTCGGGTTTTAGTTTTTGAACTTATATCTTGTTAATATCCTAGAAGAACTTAGGAAGTTTCCCTTTTTTGCGATAAACTTTAGTCCGCGCGGACGAAGTCGCGGGCGAAAGCTAGTTTTCAATATATAAGGATATAATTTTGGGATGATTTTAGGTGCCCATTATGAATTATTGTAAAAAACAATAAAATAGCATTCAAGCATTGCATTCCAAGTAATAATATTACTTGAATCGCAATAAATATAGCGGCGGCAAAATTACGCCTCGAATTAATTTTGTCGTTTCAAGACGACTATAAACATATTCTGGGACGGAGCCAGTCCCATTATACGCTGGACCACAGAAAATTGGAATACATATTATTGTAACAACAAAAAAAGTACATCCGGATGAAATGTTGAGCAGAAATGTTTGTTTCTGAGTCATGGATGTAATATTCTTATCTATGTATGTTCTATCCGTTATCTAGTACCCATAGCACAGGGTATCCTAGTTTGGGGCTAGATAATTGGTGTGAAAATGTCCCGAATAAAAAAAAAAAAAAAAAAAAAAAAAACAATTTAACCATAGATATAAAAAATGGGGAGATAAGGTTCCTCGGGCGTGGACCGCATAAATTAGGTGCAATGCACACAATCAGCCTTGTTTGGCCTTAAGGCACGATTCCATTATGCAAATTACTTGTATTGTATGCAAGTTGCAAATTGCATGCAACTTGAACAAACCTGCATACAAGCTACAAGTTGTATGTAGGTAGGATGAACTTGTACATTTCTATTCAAGTGACGCGCAAAATGAACGCGCAAACGTTAGTTGCACGTTTCAAAATGCAAACGTACAATTTAGTGACGTGTACACGCATGTTGTATATTTCCACTGGTATGCAAGTAAAGCCTGCATGCAATTTGCACACTCTCAAAAACATGTTTCCAATGCAAGCAATTTGTACGCGTATGTGACGTCATACGAGTACATGCATGCATGACTTGCATAATGGAATTGCGCTTTATTGCACACGAGTGACGTGTACGCGCATGTTGTGAACATTTCCACTGGTATGCAAGTAAAGCTTGCATGCAATTTTCACACTCTCGTAAACATGTTTCCAATGCAAGCAACTTGTACGCACATGTGACGTCATACATGTATGCAAGACTTGTATGATAGAATTGCGCCTTTAGTCACAATCGGAGCCGGGTAGCACGTGTAGGTATAAGCAGTGACTCTCATTCGCGCTACATTCTGCATATGTGTCTCTATCTTCGTTGTTGATTATTGTGCACATTGCACATAAAGCGCGACGGGCGGAAATATTGTAGCTGGGTCCAGCTGTGTTTGCCTGTAGTTGTATCTAATAGTACAGTTTTTTTTCACTTGATATTAATGCGTGCCTTATCTTCCCCCATTAAACTAGATCTATGAATTTAACCCTTAAACTGACCGAGGGTCTGAGATTATACACTTAATTCCAGAATAGTCCACCAAGATGCGGGCGACGAACCACCGCCCGTACCAGGGGTACCCCTACGTGGACCCCCCGGTACACGACGCTCCCACCATCGACTCGGCCACGGCGGCGCGGTGGAACAACCTACCCAGGAAGCAGGTAATAGAATTTAGCCTTTGTAATAACCAGAAGAACTTAGTTTCCGATGCAGGGCTGAATTCTGACACTATATTGTGTGCCGGAAACAATTTCCAGTTTTAAATGACTGTGATATCGGTGGTACCAACTATAATTGACCGTAAATCAGAATAAATAATTTAAATAAAATGTTTTATGCAGTAGCCATATTATTATAATGTCACGACTTTAGGATTGTGTTTCATTTTCATTTGATACCCATACCAAAGGGGTAGCTGTGGAAATTATAAATCGCCATTTTGTGACGTCCGACATATTGGTTTCATCATTTTACTTATTGTGTTTCGCTTATCAAGCCCTTTCATTTGATACCCATATGAAAGGGATAGCTGTGGAAATGATAAATCGCCATTTTGTGACGTCCGTTTGTGAAAAACCTGAATCTATCAACTATAACAATTTACTGTGTTTTTTCAGGTGGAGTTGCCATTGAGGCGAATGGAACCAGTCGTTTACGTCAACATGCCAGATGGGGTAAATAGTCCAAGTGAACACTCCAAAAGTTGGCACCACCTCCAATTATTGGTAGCGTCACATTTAAGTTAACACCCAATATTAAGACTTTGAAGCCATATTTAGTAAATCAAGTGTTAACAATCAGTGTAAATAATCCTACCACCGCTTTATTTTTTAATACTCACATATTATGGCTTGAAAGTCTTAATCATCATCATCATCATCAACATCCTGCATTATTCCACTGCTGGACATAGGCCTCTCCTAATGCGCGCCACTGAGCCCGATCTTCGGCTCTTCTCATGTAATTGCTGCCAGCTATTTTTGCGCAGGTCATCGCTCGGTCGGGATTCGGCTGGACTGGGCAGCATTTAGAAAACTTCGTCATGTCTTCGCGTCGCCTATCCTACAATGCCTATAGACAAACCCACAGTTTTTAACCAGTGCTTCCTACCTGTAATGACATACAGAGCCTAAACGTGGACACTGACAATGAGACTGGTCTACAATAGTTGCTCAGCGAGCTATGGAAAGAGCTATGCTCGGGGTTTCTTTAAGGGTTCGCATCAGAGACGAGGTGGTCCGACAGAAAACGAAAGTCACCGACATAGTCCAAATAATTAGCAAACTAAAGTGGCGATGGGCCGGTCACATTAGTTGAAGAACCGATAACCGACCCGACTTGAGTGGAGACCACGGGCCCGACCACAGAACTTGGCTTCAATCAGATTGTCACTTTTTTCATAGCAATTTCGACTCTATCGCAAGGCACTAATGAATTTTACGGCTTGAAAGCGATATGATCAACACTGCGTAATAGCACTGCAGGTATAGGCAAGTGTAGTGTAGGAATGTCTTAATATTCGGTGTTAAATGTGACGATGCCAATATTAGCGTTTGACTACTATGTAATGTGTGATCTCATTACAAATATTGACTAAATTTTCGAAGTATGTCCTCTACAGTCCGAGGACGCGGAGGCTCGCCACGCGTCGCTCAGGCAGGGGCAGCTGCCCCAGAAGCCGGACCCTGACTCCCGCCCTGTGGTCTACATAGACATGCCGGAGGGAAGCGGAAGTCACGTGGTAGCGGGCAGGCGAGCATCCTCAGATAATGATGAAGTAGGTATAATGGTGCCAGTTTTATGCAAGCTACTCAATATTCTAGTTTATTCCTGTCCACCGATTTGTTTTCACTTTCTAACTTTATGAAATCACTAGCACCACCCCGCGGTTTCACTGGCGTTAACATTAATTAAAACAGATGGCGATGATGATGAAAAGAAGCCTATGTGTGAATCCAGGGTATAAGCTATCTCTATTCCAAATTTCATTAAAATCCGTTCAGCCGTTTGAGCGCGAAGGAGTAACAAGCATACACACATTAAAACTTTCGCCTTTATAATATTAGGTGATAATGAGATAGCAGTAACTTTACAGCTGTCATAATGAGTTTGTGCCGTTAGAATTGGTAACAATGACAGGCTTTTTAACTAGGATATGATGAAAAATTGACAAAAAATATATACTACAGTGGCCAGTGAGGCAGCCTTGGCCGCCCTACGCCGTGTAGCACTAGCGGCCCCTCCTCACGTCCAATACTGAGCTAAAATATATTAATATTCTAGCTGTAGCCCGTAACTATGTCCCCATTCTTAATCGGTATGAAAAATTGTCATGTACTTCTCCCGACGAAATTGTGTAAGGACTTCATCTCCTTTGTCAAGTTTAGCGGCCAAATTATAGAAACGATCGCCCCCTCACTACGCAACGTCCCAGGGCGCGGCTAGTAACATACAAAAACAGGTGGTGTTAAAATCAGTCTCTAATTCTCATCTTGTCCATTACAGGAGCCAGACCCTGGCACGTACAGACGAGAGACCAAGCGGGACCCTGGCGACGATCCCGTGGTGTACATAGACCTGCCGGAAGGGAACGGCAGTGACGTCGCTCAGACTCCTCAGGTTGAGGAGCCGGAGTATGTTCAGGTTAGCTGACCTTTTTCGTTTTTATTACCCGAGTACGGCGAAGAAAGGGAAGGGTAATGAGTTTGACAGTCTAAGTATGTATGTATGTAGGTAAGTGGATGTTCCACCATAGCGTCGCCCCTATAGGTCCGATCGTGACAGACGAGGTATCAGTGGATTCGTCTTCAGATATAGAGTGCATAGAATTTATTACCCGACTAAGGCAAATCAAAGAAAGGGTAATGTGATCAAATTAAAAACTTGGTCTGAACTTGTCAAGAGAGGTATTAGTCGATTCATCTTTATTTTTAGTGTCCTAAGCAATTTTTTACCCGACCATAGTCAGGGTTTAGTTTTTAAACTTATGTCTTGTTTATTTTGTGTGTGTTTTTCGTCTTGTAGAAATTAACACCTACCCGCATTAACTTCATTTACTCCGTGACCATGGCACTTGCAACAGTGCCGAAATATCGGAAACTAACACCTACCCGCATTAACTTCATTTACTCCGTGACCATGGCACTTGCAACAGTGCCGAAATATCGGAAACTAACACCTACCCGCATTAACTTCATTTACTCCGTGACCATGGCACTTGCAACAGTGCCGAAATATCGGAAACTAACACCTACCCGCATTAACTTCATTTACTCCGTGACCATGGCACTTGCAACAGTGCCGAAATATCGGAAACTAACACCTACCCGCATTAACTTCATTTACTCCGTGACCATGGCACTTGCAACAGTGCCGAAATATCGGAAACTCAATACAAAAGATATGAATTTTCTATTTAAACTTATAAAATAATGCAGTATTAAGAGACAAAAAGTCTGTAAAAAGAAGATAATTAAAAAAAGGTCTAGGGGAATTAAAATCAGCAACTGAACAATTGTTCTTTTTTTAATCTTTTCTTTCAATTTATATGTTATAGCAATCGGTCTAGTAGTTTATGTGCATTCGTAATAACTACTGGACCGATTGGGATGCGGTTTTCACTGTTGTATAGCTTAAGTTTTGACTTATAAACCATACTCAATCCGATAAGCAGAAGCTGAGCAATCGATAAAAAAATATTTCAAGTTTTTTTTTCATGGAATATTATATTAGGTAGCTACTTTTGGTCCTGGAATAAAACAGGTTACTTTTAACCCAGCGAAAAAACCACGCGGGGTCAGCTGGTGGTAAAATCCCGTTTCTATAGTTGAGTTGATACTTTTCAACCTTCCCCAGGAGACGATATTCTACGACCCGTTCGAGAACCGCCGGATAGAGATGCACAAGCAGGAAAGGCGGGGGTCCTCGTCCGAAGAGGAAGAGTCGATCGTGAGCGCGCCCGCCCGGCGCCCCCTGCCGCCCATCCGCCCGAGCAGGCTGGACTTGTACGGAGCTGGCTCTTCAGGTACTTAGAATGATCTCGCATTGGTAGGATCAATGAGTTCCGTACCTCAAAAGGAAAACTTATAGGATTATTTCGTTGTCCGTCTGTCTGTTTGTCAAGTCCTTTCTCTCAGAAACGTGTGGAAGTATCAAATTGCAATTTAATATGAAATACTCAGGTCTGCAATCTCTTGGAGCTGTGAAAAAAACAAACTTCTAAGGCAACGCAATCAAAATTGACCTTTTATGTCGTATATTTTGACACTTGCAAGGGCATCAAAACCTATGCTACTTTCCGTTGACTTAGAATCATGAAATTTTCCAAGAAGCAATGTCTTCTAGCATAAGTAAAGAGAAAAATCCGAAAACCGTAAAATTATAGTCACGTCACAAATTTTTTTTGTTCCGATTAATATACCTACAAGTTTGTACGGAACCCTCGGTGCGCTAGAATATCTTTGCCAGATATTCAACCGCAAAGCAGAAGTGCGGCAATGGGCCGGTCACTTTCGAAGAACCGATAACCGATGGGTTATGCGATTTCCCTACTAGAAATCTCGATGGAGACCACGTATAGAAAAACGTAGTGTAGAAAGCCCTCCGGGTAGATGGAGCACAACCTGCGCAAAATAGCTGGCAGCGATTTCATGAAAAGAGCTGAAGACCGTGCTCAGTGGCGCGGATTAGGGAGGCCTATGCGCTTAAGGACAAGCAAGCAAAAGTGGCAGTGGGCTGGTCACATTTCCCGAAGAACCGATAACCGTTGGGGTATACGAGTTCTCGAGCGCAGATCACGTTTAGGCAAACATAGTGTAGGATGCCATGTGGCCAGGTGGAGTGGACCTTAGAAAAGCAGCTGGCAGAAAATGAATGAGAGCTGAAGAGCGAGCTCAGTGGCGTGCATTAGGAGAGGCCTACGTCCAGCAGTGGACAGGTATAGGCTGATGATGTGGCGCTTACTATCAGGCATTGCTTATCACCATATAGGTGTGGATGTGCTCGTACTTGCCTTGTAATATTACTTATCTTCTTAATATTACCAACGAATCTTGCATTTTTACAGGCTCATCAAACTCAAACCTGGGCTCGACTTCAACGCCGGGTTTCTCGTCTCTCATGTCTAAGGAAACCATGTTGTACCAGGGTGCAGACGACAGGTTCCCCATGACCCCCATACCAGCATCCGAGTTCCCCGAACCGCCACCTGCGTACGCTGAAATAGACAGGTGGGGGATGCAATTTTTTTTTGTTTAGCGTCTGAACACTATCACCTGTTTGTGGACTGGCTTATAGACTGGCTTGAGGCACGTGCTATACATAAGAGGACGGGGAGCGTCCCCCATTGACCATGGACGGGAGCTGTCTCCCATCTTTTGCGAGGAGACCCGTTTACTAGAATGTCTCGACATGTCTTTCCGCTTACCTTCTTGTGGGCATTAGCTGGCTTGTGAACTGGCTTGAAGCTCTCAACAAGTACGAGGACATGAAGTGTCCCTCAGTGGCTAAGGACAGGAGATAGATTCCTCATGTCTCTCATCCCATATTTCACACGAATATTGGATAACTGTACAGTGCAGAAACTAGGTTACATCTCTATAATAAAACCTGAGTGAAAACCAAATTGCAATAGATCCTGCTGCCGATGATGAAACTATCTGATTGGTTGACAGAGTAAGCAGTCCAGTCGTAGACCCCCCGGAGCCAGTCGTCGAGCAACCAAGGCGGGAAGAGCATCCAAGAACACAGGTCATACTGCCCAGAGGTAAGAGATAATCCTCTCGACTTGGCTATATTATTGACACAATCTGTAAGCTCTCTAGAAGAAAGTTGTATACTCTGTTATGCTGTAATCTTATTGCTGAGGAACGTAGGCTACTTTATCAAGTAAGTCGGTTCTTGATAATAGAGAGCCATCTTAATCTGGCGTGAGCGCGACTGTATAGCCTCTTGTATGGGAGATTCGAGTATGATGTATGGAGCAGATCTGGGCTTGTTTCTACTAACCAACTCTGCGACATAACAATCCGCAACCCCCACTTCGTAGCCTTCGATACGAGGAAGCCTTCGCATAAATAGGGCGGACCGCTTCTTTTTCATAATACTTTATTCAATCCCGGGATAAAAATAACGCCTCAAATTGGATACTCTACATTAAGCGCGAGTTTCACTTTCATATGCTATAAGGTTTCTTGATAATCCCTGACTGGTTCGTGCAACGAATTCTTCCCTTTCAGACATCCATACGACACCCATCGGACTTCCGAACCTGGACCGGAAGTACCTGAACTGCCACCACTGCGGCATGAGGGTCCATACCCTGGTCATCAGAGAGAACGGCACCATCACCCACGGCATAGCGCTCATGTGCCTGATCATTTGGTAAGTAACAGCCGGTACCGACATCGTAATGTGCTCTCCGAAGCACGGAGCGATGGAAAACCACACATAGCGTCAAAGTCATTGGTAGCCGAGGACCGAACCCGGTATCATTGGATTCTAACTCGCATACTAATAAATGCTATTTTATTTCAGCATGCTCCCGATAGTAGCCTTCATATACTGTACGGACTTTCTCAAAATCAAGAACCATTACTGCCCGAGCTGCAATAAAATCATTGGCTACGAGCTCCCGTTCAGCGAAAA
Source organism: Alsophila aescularia (assembly GCA_946251855.1). NCBI lineage: Eukaryota > Metazoa > Arthropoda > Insecta > Lepidoptera > Geometridae > Alsophila > Alsophila aescularia. Next base: position 64,303,066 of record OX276373.1, read on the forward strand.
AATAGTATACGTCAACTGAGAGAAGATACTTTACAACAGAAGACAATCCACCGGATCGGCAGCGCCCCGCCTCATCGCCTCGCCGTCACCCGGTCGTGCACCAAACGCAAGCTGGTAACCGTTCAGCGCCCCTGAGATGTCAACTTGGCTGCGGCTGGGCGACGAATATTTTTTCACTAATCCAATATGTCCAATACATGTTCATCCGTGATGAGCACCTTTTTAGCTGGCCAGCTAACACCCCCACGAAAATCTGTTGCCAAACCCCTTTTGGGGCGCTCCGGTTGCAGTCCTGTTGACCCAGCCCCATTCTAGGCGCCGCCGCGTGTGTACCATCTTACAACACATCGTCACAACTACGATTGTGTTTAAAAGCTAGCCTATCTGGACGTCTGCTCAATGTATGACCATAAAGCACACAATAGGCCTTCTTTGGCCTTATTCACAATCGGAGTGGCGTATGTGTAGCACGTGTTAGCAGTCACTCTCATTCTAGCTACAGTCTGCGTATGTCTATCTTTGTTGTCGATGCACATGAAGCACGAGACGTTTGGAATTTAACTGTGAGGGTTTGTTTGCCTGTAATTGTATCTAGTCCAGTATTAGTCTACGTGATATCAAAGAGTGCCGTATTTTCCCCTTTGAGTAGATCTATGGAAGCCCTAATCCTATATGCGTTATCCGAAAATAGGACAGTCTCATAACATGACCTTACGTAGGGATAACTAGCATCCTCCGAGGACATTTTATGAAGGAATAAGGTATTGAGAAATCGCTCGTTTTCGATTACAATGTTTGGATAACCTTGAGCAGATATCTATATCCGTTCCACAAAAGAAGTCGCACAGACGTTTCATAAGTGTTCAACATTAGTTCCCCTCAGGGCGCGGACGCCCCGTTTGGGGTTCTGTTTGCCTTGAATTAGAACCCAATACTTTACCCGAGTACGGCGAAGCAAGAGAAGGGTAATGAGTATATAACAGTCTATGTATTTAAGTATGTGGATGTTCCACCAAGGTATATACTCGCGTCTACGCACCAAAGCGTCGCCCTTATTGGTTTTGACAAGCGAGGCATCAATACCGTCGATTCGTCTTTAGGTATAGATTGTCTTATGCTAATTTATTTTTCCCCAGTATGGCGAAGCAATGATGGGTTGGGTTCAAACTAAATACTTAGTCTGATTTTGACAAGCGAGGTATCAATCGTTTCGTCTTCATTTATAGAGTGTCATAGGCTACTTTTTACTCGACTACGACGAAGCAACGGAAGGGTTAAGAGTTCGCGTTTGTCTTATTTGATTAAAGCCACGCTTATTTATTTGTTCATACCACGCGTGAGGACGCTGTTGGCGGCGTTTAACTACTTATTTATTTGTTCATACCACGCGTGAGGACGCTGTTGGCGGCGTTTAACTACTTATTTATTTGTTCATACCACGCGTGAGGACGCTGTTGGCGGCGTTTAACTACTTATTTATTTGTTCATACCACGCGTGAGGACGCTGTTGGCGGCGTTTAACTACTTATTTATTTGTTCATACCACGCGTGAGGACGCTGTTGGCGGCGTTTAACTACTTTTCTATTTTAGAAAAAACTATTCTCCTGCCTTCACTTATTTGTTAAAATATACATGGACTTTTTATATAAAAGCTGCAAATACACTTCTTCCAAAATAGAAAACGTCGATTCGATTGGGAAAGGGTTTCGCATTCGCTGCATGTCTATTTCTGGCATAAGAAATTTAATAAACGCAAATCTATATATAAATTCACTTTTGATGTATAAATGTACCTAAAAAACGTAATGTAAAACTACAGAACAAACATAGTTAAATATTTAAACGGGACTTAACAAATTACAGAACAAATAATCATATACTTAGATCGGAACGTAAAATTCACTGAAGAAAGTACCTTTACAATACTATATGATAATGATAATTTTAATTATTAAATTAACATAGCACGCCCCTTAATAACTTTAGTATGAAGACACAATGTTTTTCTATCTGTGCGCAAATTACAGTGATCGTGCGATCTAGGGAACTATTAAGTGATTAATTTATCCACACCAACATATAAAAGTGAAACGTTGTCTATATTTGTTTGGGGAGCTTTCATGCCAAAACGGCTGCTCCGATTTTGATGAAACTTTGTAGATACGTACTGTACAATATAGAGACCAACATAGCATAGGACACTTCTTATTCCGGAAAATGGTAAGTTGCCACGGGAAAAGTGGAAAATGACGATTACTCCCAGTAATGAAGCGAATGATATGTTGCCGCGGAAACAAAATAATAACTAATCTGTCAAAAAAGCATCAAGAGCGTTGGTGCTATACTTTTTCTTTTTGCTGAACATAGGATGCTTTTTCTCTCGATAAGCTGCAGTCCGCGCGGGCGAAGTCCCGGGCGAAAGCTAGTTTATTTATATTATTTTAATAGTTTATTTATATTATTTTAATAGTTTATTTATATTATTTTAATAGTTTATTTATATTATTTAAAAAAACAGAGTTGACTATGACATTGTGTTTTGCGCACAAACGCCATTGTTCTTTAATATAAAATTCTACATACCTAATACAAAAGAGATGTTTTATGTGTGTATATAAAACAGGGATTTAAAGGGTGATGCGCCTTTTCAGTCATGTTTAGTTCTTCCCAAATGAAAGCGATGACAATTGTGAGTTTCGCATTATAGTTACTTTGATAGAATACTATAGAATAGCTACAACTTTTTAAAACTTTTCGGTGTTTATCCTCAGAGACAGTCATACTCGTAGTTATTTAAATAGACAACACTAGCACAGCACTATTACAAGTCAAAACTCAATGTCTCCTGAACAAGTAAAAAAAAACTATAATTAGACCAAATCAATAAAATTAGGTGAACTACTTAACTATACTTTCATGTTGTGTCAGCTCGGAGTTGAATCACGCACAGGAAAAGGAAATACCCTTCTGAATCTACCGGTGCTTCGGAAATAGACAACACAATATCACTTTTTCAAGTTAAAAACTCAATGTCTCCTGAACAAGTAAAAAAACTATAATTAGACCAAATCAATAAAATTAGGTAAACTACTTAACTATACTTTCATATTGTGTCAGCTCGGAGTTGAATCACGCACAGGAAAAGGAAATACCCTTCTGAATCTACCGGTGCTTCGGAAATAGACAACACAATATCACTTTTTCAAGTTAAAAACTCAATGTCTCCTGAACAAGTAAAAAAACTATAATTAGACCAAATCAATAAAATTAGGTAAACTACTTAACTATACTTTCATATTGTGTCAGCTCGGAGTTGAATCACGCACAGGAAAAGGAAATACCCTTCTGAATCTACCGGTGCTTCCGAAATAGACAACACAATATCACTTTTTCAAGTTAAAAACTCAATGTCTCCTGAACAAGTAAAAAAACTATAATTAGACCAAATCAATAAAATTAGGTAAACTACTTAACTATACTTTCATATTGTGTCAGCTCGGAGTTGAATCACGCACAGGAAAAGGAAATACCCTTCTGAATCTACCGGTGCTTCGGAAATAGACAACACAATATCACTTTTTCAAGTTAAAACTCAATGTCTCCTGAACAAAGAAAAAAAACTATAATTAGACCAAATCAATAAAATTAGGTAAACTACTTAACTATACTTTCATATTGTGTCAGCTCGGAGTTGAATCACGCACAGGAAAAGGAAATACCCTTCTGAATCTACCGGTGCTTCGGAAATAGACAACACAATATCACTTTTTCAAGTTAAAACTCAATGTCTCCTGAACAAAGAAAAAAAACTATAATTAGACCAAATCAATAAAATTAGGTAAACTACTTAACTATACGTTCATATTGTGTCAGCTCGGAGTTGAATCACGCACAGGAAAAGGAAATCTACCGGTGCTTCGGAAATACGCCCGTACACCAAGAAACTCTACGGAGATGTCAGATTTTCATATTTGACCCAATTTTAGGCTGACACAATCTAAAAGATTATGGAAGGCGTATTACTAATTACTAGTGTTATATTCTATATCAAAGTATTCGCTATTTTGTTGTAATTATAATCAAAATGTAAACTAAATGTAAGACGTTAATAAATGACTCATGAAGCTCACCTATTAAGTTTAATTGGACCTCCCGTTTTTCTGACTTTTAGCGCTTGCTCCCAAAACTTGACGGCATCGGGTAGGATTGTGTTCTGAAAATATAGGAAATTGATTTTATAAAGATGCAAGCACACCGTCGCGTTTGCGAAGGAAGTGGCGGTCGCGATCCAAAGTTACGATTTGTAAGGTAAGACACCGACTTGTTGAAGGCAGTGATAATACGTAAAACAACATTAAACAAAAATAAAAAGCTTTTTTAAAAAGCTTTTATTTATATGTGACGTTTACACGAAAATGGAAAAAAAAACTTGTAATGTAACAAATAACAAAAAAAAGGTGACGTTTATTAACAAAAACCCGTAAAAGCTTCTTTTTTTTTTTCAATTTAATTTATTACATTATACTTATTTTAAATGAATTGTCATCGAATTGTGATCTACCCTGAAACTTTCAGCCGGATAGCGAATCGGGCGGTGCTCGTATGAGATGCGAGATTCCATGACAGACAGAAATACATAGATAGACACATACATACAAGAGAAGTTAAAAAAAGCTTTTCGTGGTGCTCCGGCGGCAGTCTACAGATGGGAGTGGTTCGTAGTTTTGTATCGATTTCTAGGCTACTTCTCATCGGATTGAGATTCCAAGTGCACCAGTTTTTAAGTCAAACCCTAAGCTATCCAAAAGTAAAAACGCATCGCAATTGGTCTAGTAGTTTTTACTGGTGTACTTATCTCAATCCGATGATTAGAAGTCGAGCAATGGATAAAAAACGATTAGAAGCCTGAACGAAGTTTGATAAACTTTGGTACTTTTGGTTCTGGAATGACTGTTTAGATCCACGTGGTATATCCTAGAAATATATACCACGCGGGCAACGCCACGGGCACAGCTAGTAAGGTATATAGATATTCAAATGAATGCAGGTTTTACTTACATTTATCAAGATGAACTTTTCTGTTTCTAATCTGAAATAAATAAAGTTTTTCTATTAGTAAGCTCATTAGTAATAACTAAATGACGAAAACTACCGTAGTTTCAAAATGTTTTTTTTTCATTTTCAGTTTCATTATTTAGGATTCAACGATACCGGGTTCGGTTCTAGACTCCGCACCAATGACTTTTCTATGTTATGTGCGGTTTTCCGTCGCTCCGTGCTTCGGAGGGCAAAGCTGTCGGTCCCGGCTGTTATTGATTAATAGAAGTCGTTAAGCCATGTCTGAGACCTTCGGGCGGCCTGAAAAACTCTGACACCAAAGGTCAGCACTAGATCATACGACAAACAAACAAACAAGTGTCATTATTTAAGTAAATATATTATACAGGTATAGTCTAACAAAAGAAATTTAGATAAGTATAATTAAAAGAAAAACAAGAAAAATAAGAAGATTTTCGAGCTTTTCATCAATGTATGTAATTATTTTTTGTTGCATTGTCACCTGTCACGTGTTTTTTTCCCCTTGCCTTTTCTCTTCTTACGTTTCAAAGGTTTTTTCATTGTTATCGAATCTTGAGCTACCCTGAAAGTTTCAGCAGGACACCTAATCGGGAAGTGCTCGAAATTTGCATTGCAAGATTCCAGGACAGACAGAAATACATACATACATATTTCATTTCATTTTATTCATTAACGATTATTTACATCATGTCTGAACTAATAATAAATAATAATATTTAAATATAGGTAATACGAGTGTTATTATAATTCACATTAAATATCAAAGTAAAACAAATAATAATTGAAATAGCAAAGTGAAGTAATTAGTCAAAAAATTAACAAAATAAATAAACATTAAACATTTGTATTTTTGTTTTATTTACATTCGTCTTTAATTAATTTTATGGAAATTTTAGAGAACTATCTTATGTTTAGTTCGAATACGAATTTCCGCCTGCTTCCTTTGTGATCTTTTTTTTAAAGTTTCTTTGAAATAAGTTCCTAGTTGTTATGTTATGCATTGTTGGGGAGCTATGAAAACGGTTGTGTTTTTAAAATAATCTGCAAGCCAAGTTTCATAACATTATTTTGTTTTATAAGGCATTTTACTCAAACAATACTAGTAATGTGGTCATTATTTCGACAACCTTCTTTGGGCAAAGTCGACCTTGCCGCGCTGCTTGAATAGGCGCCAGCAAAGTTGTATGGAATTTCATTATTGTTTTGTTTTGCGGCCAGCAATTTCCTTTGAAAATCCATTATGTTCGTCTTTTGTCCTAGCACTATTATTTATTCCGTGGGTTCGTTAACCCCGAACGCGAAAAGAGAGGCGTTGTAGCTCCCAGACGAATGGAATGATTTTAATGTTTTTTTTTTCTGATTGAAAGCTGATGTGATCGTGATTATTGTTGTTGTTGTTTCTGTTTCTGCTTCTGCATCTGCTTCTGATACTGCTTCTGCTTCTGATTCTGCTTCTGCATCTGCTTCTAATTCTGTTTCTGTTTCTGTCTCTGTTACTGTTTCTGTTGTTGTGGTCGTTGTTGTTGTCTTTGTCGTTGTCGTTGTTGTTTTCGTTGTTGTTGCATTGTTTGAGTAAATTCTTATTATACTAAGCTGTTTTTATTTAAATTCCTCGCATTGTTTGAGTAAAGCACTATACAAGCCTTGGTCCGCAATGACTGCCCTGCTGGCCACGCTATGATGGCCTCGAGCTTTGCTTAGTTAAGTTCTCGGCCTTCAAGCTTGGCCATCATTGCAGCCCTTGCTGATCATCGCTGCCAGCAACGCAGTCATTACAGACCGCGGCAGTAATGTACTATAAGTGGAAAAATAACTCAAAAAAAAATTTGAAAAAATATCGTTTTTCATCTCGCATTTTTAAATTTGGACCGTTAATTGTTGTTTTAATATTGATAAATAACCAGTGTTTAATCGTTTTAATAAACCAGGAGAAAAAAAAAATAGATTTAAATTGATACTTTTTTTTTAAATAAATTTTCATTCATGTTGCATTGTTGACTTATTTTGTAAAAAGCTAAAAAACATGATAACTCAAAAATGGTTCAGTTTTGCGTAATGCATATGGGAGTTAAAATCATCGCAAATAGTCACCCCTATAACCTCCTAACGGGAATACCTACGTCGAATTACCAATAATCCTGTATATCAAGATCATAATCAACATTACTTCATAGCATAATCATAAAATTAAATTTTCATTAAATTACACAGCCTATGTTTGGTTATATTTCTCTAATGAATAGAAGCACTTTTTAAGCAGGAGTTGTCATAACTTAAATTAAAAGTTCAGCGGCCTCCTTCAGTCTGTTGATGTGAAGATGTGACTTTGTATGAATCACCACAGAGTCTGTAAATTTTGTACCTTTATAATTTCATTGAATATGTACTTCAATGCACGTAAAATGCAAATATTCTCACGTGCAGACTGTCTGGTGATGAATTAATTTGTTTATCAATTAAGCGTATAAAATTTGTAAGTAGGTACCTACCCTTAGATATAGGGATATACTTCGACTAATATAAAATGCTCAAAAATATCACGTAAAAACTACTGGACCGATTGCTATGATGTTTTCAATGTTGGATAGCTTAGGTTTTGACTTTGAAATTGGGTTACTTGGTATCTTAATCCGATGATTAGAAGCCGAGCAATAGGTAAAAAACAATCTGACGGCTAAACGAAATTTGGTAATTTGTACTTTATAAGTAATTTTTGTTGTAGAATAACACATACGTCCATATTAACCCAGAGCTATTATTTATTCTGTGCCCAGAGAAATGACCACGCGAGCAAAGCCGCGGGCACATCTAGTTATTAATACGAAAGTAACACCATAAGTATGGTAACATGCATGGTAACATGTATGTTACCTTTTCATGATGACATGACATTTTCTTAACATGTATGTTATCACGACTAAACGGATGAGCCGATCTAGTTGACACTTGGTGCGGAGGAAGTCTGAGCCCTCGGGAAAGATATAGTATTCTTTTTATCGAGATATAGGGCGGTAGATGCCGCGTGGTATAACAAGTACTGATACAACACAAATCGAATTAGAAAGCATAGGTCGTGGTAAGGGGTTTGAACCTTGAGCATCGACGCAGAGTTGCCAGCCTATCGGATTTTTGGAATGTTGGAATTACACACATTCCCCCAAGCCCATTCCATCATCAAATCAGACGATTAAACTTACGGCGATGCGCCACTGTTGTATGAAAAATGCTTTATTTGTGTAGCCCTGGGTTTTTATTGTCACGCAGAAGGTCCATTCACCTCGAGCATAGAGCCTGTCTTCGTCTTGAGCGGCTTGAACCCCTCGCTTCACTCAGGCAGGACTATACTTATTTCCCTCGCTTCACTCAGTACTCTACTTATCCCCTAGCTACGCTCTGGTTACAATATGCCGCCCGTTACGTGAGACACTGCTTTATCCGCTTGGTGCATAATCTATGATTTCCTACGGGGCAATTACCTATGTTTTTGGTAACAGATTTTCATTATCAAGTGTTCTTAATGCGGCGAGAAAGAGTTAATATTGCTTTGAAAATCTGATTGCAACTAACCGCATTGGCTTAGGTAATTCCACTGCAGACCTAACATCCCGTTTCAGTGGGTCGTTCCTAATTCAATGCTGCCAGGAACTAGCTGTATTTTACGGTATAATTATTCGCAAAACGATTAAGAGTTACGATTATTTAACAAGTTCAACGATAATACCTTTGGGAGGCAATGATGTACGACCCAAATAATGTACAACCAAGCTTGTACGGCCGATAATGCCTGGCTTGATAATCGTTGTAACATGGATTCGAAATACTCGACCGGCTTTACGACCTGGCCGCGAATTATTGCCCTTACAAAATCGTTCCGTGTTGATTATGCACGGCCATTATTGCACAGCCAAATATTTCACTTAAAAGCTTCCAATTATTGGATGCGAAATATCAGCCCGTGAGGAATACGTACGACCAAAACTGCATGGCCACGCGCAGAGGCAGACAAACAGTCTTGGCCGCCCGGCCGTGTAACACGCGCCCCCTTCTCAGCTCCAATACTGTGCATATTTTATATGTGAATTTAATAGGTGTTGCCCGTTACTAAGTCCCACAGATCTTACAGACTATTTTTGCTTTGTCCCCATGCAAGCTTAATAGGGATGATAAGTTGAACGACCACAACAACGTTTGAACGAACACACACAGACGCGTTAAAATGTTATTATCTTCCACGATTTGCCGCACCCAGGCCCGGTCCTACTCGGCCTATATGCTAATCCGCCCCTGGCCACGCGCATATTAGCCCAGTAAGTAGATAAATTTTCCTTGCAAAAGGTGGTGTAGTAACGATTTTCCCATATGTTGTTTAGGTTTAGACTAGACTCTGATGAAAAATCTAATTTTTCGACCTTGGAGGAGGGGAGGGAGGGTCAGGGAGGGGGGGCGCAATCTGCCATATCTACTTTTTTGGTAAAATGTTTTGACGCTCTAACAAATTACTTATCGGACTTACAAAAAAAGTGTTAAGTATAGAAAAATAAAAATAATTTTACCTTCTTTACCTTTGCCTTTCACATTTTTGACTTAAAATGAACCGTTTGTGCCCCCCCCCCCCCACACCTCCCCAAGGTCGAAAACTAGGATGTTTCATCAGAGTCTAGTCAAGACCTAAACAACATATTATGTGAAAATCGTTACTACACCACCTTTTGCAAGGCAAAGGCCTTTTTATGTCTCTACTGGCGTATATAATCCGTGGCCAAAAAACATACACAAAGATTCCTTGATGCCTTGTTTGTGATGCGATTGTCAGGAAGAGAAACTGTCTCAGAACCAAATCGGCCAACCCCGACTCCACGTGGTCTTGTCTGCCCTACCCTAGAGTATTTTTATATCATCAACATAGGTTCAGTCTTATAAGTATGTCGTGAAACGGTAACAGACAGACAAGTTACTTTCGCTTTTATAACATTAGTGTGGATGGCGTATGGACAGACCAGAATGTATGTTAATTTTGTTAACTTAATATAATGAATGTTTTTATGATTTTATCATAAACGCCTGTTTAGCGAGAACTAATAGTAGATTAGTAGCCAAGGGCTGTAAGGCATCAATTGCAGCCCGAGATATTTATATATAGTTCGAGGGTGCAATTGATGCTTACACCCGAGCTAACTACTCTGCTTTACATCTCGATTGTGAGGTAAGTAGAAAAAAACCGGCATTACAAGAATAAAACATTTTATTAGTTAAAATTTATAGTGAAATGAGAACAATTTTCAAAGTTTAGGGACAGGTGTTTTTTGGGTATGTTAATAGTTTGAGAATGTAATATTTGTTGGTCATGGACAAAATCTGACGGGATGAAGCTTTCTTCAGCAGAAGTTGATGGTTGCGGATCATCTCTTGAGAAAGATGTTTCATTTTTTGAAAGCTGAATAGTTTCCGTTATTTGGTGGTAATTTTGCTTTTATTTTGTATGGAATCTTCGATGTAACCTTCAGCCACCTTGCTGGATTTCCACCCACCGTGCCTTTTTATAGTGGTTAAGTTAGCCCCAGCATCGGCTAAAAGTGTAGCCGATGTTCTCCGGAAGCAATGACCTGTGTACAATTCCGGGTTATCTAACTTTAAATAACTTACGATTTGCTTCGGCATACTTTTGTTTGTAGCATTTGCCTTGGTGGTACTTCAAAAAAAATCGGTTGGTGTTTAAATTTTCAGGACGAAGATTTCTGTATTTTTGTATGAATTCAGAGAATTCTTGAGGAACTACAAATGTTCGGTCAATTTTAGTTTTTGTGTTCGGTAGTTTAATTACTAACAACTGACCCTGTTGTTCTATGTTCTCTATTGTTATATTTGTCAATTCAATACCTCGGCATGCGCCAGTTATACCGAAGATAAGAACCACCTAAAACAAGCGAAACATAAAAATAAGTAAGTATGTTTTATAGGATTGTAAGAATTTAAAAGATAAATGATGAAGTATTACCATTATGTGATTTGTTATTTTACGTACCTTAACAGCTAAATATATGTCATCAGGGGCTTCATTTATGAATGTTTTCACGTCTTGCGCTGTAAAAACCTTTGACTTTTGGCTTTTGTGCCCAGCTGATTGTCTTTTTAGAAAAGATGATAATTTTGAAAAGTTCTTGATATTGATGTCGTGTTTAGTTCTCATAGTTGCTTTTAACATTGAATAAATGCACCACAAACTAGATGGCTGCAGCTTTTTTGATAGCTCACTAAAGTATGTTAAGAATACAGTCTCAGATAAAGACTTTACTCGTTTTTCTTTTCGCCACTTCATGAACTCGTCGTAAGTTTTCAAATATCTCTCAATAGAACTTTCAGGCAAAATATTGTTAATTGCTTCTTCAGCTTCCATTTTCATTGAATCGGGAGTGCAGCTTATATCTTCATCACTTGCAGTACTCATGTTTTTTTCCTAATTAGCACGTAATTATAAAAAAATACAAAAACAAACAATATTTAAAGTAAAAGTTTTCTATTCCCGCCTTTTTCATCTTTTTTTAAATTATGTTTTTCAAAAACGAAATTGAGCTTCGCCGTTCGATATTTAAAATTGATGACTATTATACTCATACGAAGACAAGGCTGAATAGCGAAGCGACCTCTTTTGTCATTGGGCTGAATGCATGATGTCTATTGCCAGTATGATGGTACAGTTTGATGTACGCGAACTTTTTTAAAGAGTGAAGTTTTTTTTAATTTACTTACCGATTACTTACGATTTATGTTTTTTTATCCGTTTTTTGTGGTTAGTATTTTATTATAGTTCTTTCATTTAGTAAAAGTTCTTCACAGAAAAACGTTTTTTTTTCTTTACCGATAGTTCTGCTCTAAAGATAATTTCCCCGCTTAATAGTCACGGTAGCCGTATTGGTTAAAGACATGTGCTGCGCAGAGGCACGGATGATGCGGGTTCGAATTCCGTTCGTGATCCAAATTTTTCCATTAGGAATTTAAATAATATTATTATCTTAACAACTTACCTATACACTGAGTCGTCGTAAAATATGCTTATCCTTAAGGGTTGGTTTATACTCCTCTTTTTCACTAAATGTGCTGGTTCTATATGGACTCCCGTTATTACCTGGAAACAAAAAAATATTAATTCATATTATTTTATTATGTTTTTGTACGCGTTTAACTACCACTAGGGAATGCAATTACCGGTCATTTTGATTACCGGGTAAGACAAATAAAATAAGGCGTTTACATAGTATTACCGGTAATAAAATAACTGGTGATATAAAATACATTTTCCGTTGAATCAAAAACGTAGATAGTTTGTATGCTGTATTATGGAGAGTTTTGATTTATAAAACAATACATTTTACGCAAACCAACATTAATTCAGTATCATAGATTCTATAAACAACATTTCAAACCATTCTGAGCAATTTAATTCAGTAGTTCTGCGAAGAACTAATTCTACATTTTGAAAGCACGCTGCAAGAAGGACCGCATCAACTAATTCTTAGGAGACAATCCGAACTAGAACTTATGAGAGAGCCAGTGTTTTGGCGGTAGTAGGAGGATTGATGGTAGATTTCGTACCAAGTAAATACCTAAGTTAATTTAAAAACATTTTAAAAAAGGTTTATGCAGTAAACTAATAAAATAATACATGATGAAACTTAGATGATGCACAATATGTCATGATGAAACTTAGAACGGTCTGTCACAATTAAATTCGTATACAACATTTCGTGTCTATGCTGTTAACCGTTGAGGAGTTCCCTAGTCAGGAGCCAACCCGGAGTGCAGCAGCCATGTCATGGTAAAACTTCAAATCGGCTATCATAATAAAATGAGTACACAAAATTTCGTGACTTGAAGATTTTGTTGACCCTTGAAGATAATAAAATGAGAACACAAAATTTCGTGACTGTGCTGTTGACCCTTGAAAGTATCTTGAGAGCTAATCCTGGATGGCGATTCAGGTCATGCTTACCATAAAAAGGCATTGTCATCGGAACTGAACCAACATGCTAAAATTTAACTCCGTAGGATAAGAGTTAGTGGTTCTAATCCAGCTTGCAAGATTTGACCTAAACAAACATACAACAGACAAACATACATACACACATACATAAATGCTAAAAACATTACACTCCTATTTTTGGGTAGTCGTGTAAAAACAAGTGCAAGTGCAACGCATGCGTGCCACAGTTATGCGCAGTTGATGCACATTTAGCACGAACGGCGTAATTTAGCAATTTGTTTGCCCGTAGTTGATCTAGTCCAGTTTTTATTTACGCGATACTAAAGCGTGACGTATCTTCCGGCCTTTAACTAGATCTATGCTCCTAATGCTCAGTACTTTCACCGGATCACAATAATGTTTGCATACTTCTGTTTGGCGGTTGAATATTCGTCGAAACCGTGCACTAGGCGGCGGCCTTTTTAAATTTAATTTTTGTTTTTTGTCGTACGAGGTAGTGCTGGCCTCTGTTGTCAGAGATTATCAGGTAGCCCGAGGGCCTCTGACGTGGCTTAACGACTGCTATTAATCAGTAACAGCCGAGACCGACCGAAGTACGGAGAGATGGAAAACCGTACATAACTTAGAAAAGTCATTGGTGCGGAGCCTAGGACCGAACCCGGTATCGTTGGATTCTAAGTTGCACTATAGAACCGTTAGGCTCCCAGCACTCAGTGATGTAGTTAAAACAACATTTATTCTCTCATCACAGGATTCCCTGTGTCGCGGGTGGCAGGGACTGGACACACGTCAAAACACCACAAACAAGACACGAAACACTAATGTTCATCACAAAAATGTTTGCCCTGGCCGGGATTCGAACCTATTGCACTAAGCTCAGCAGGCAGCAACACTACCAACTGTGTCAGAGCCATATATGACAAGTTTCTGCTAGTGATCTAGCTCGTAACTACAAGGTCTAATAAGCAATTGATCATCAAGGGGTCAACAAAGTAATTGTTGCAATATCATGCGGAGTTAACAATCAGCATGCATCAATGCAACTCTCATCATAAAACTATCCATACCAATATATAAAAGTGAAACGTTGTCTGTTTGTTTGTTTGTTTGTTTGGGGAGCTTTCACGCGATAACGGCTGGACGGATATTGATGAAATTTGGAATGGAGATAGCTTATACCCTGGAATAAAACATAGGATACATTTTATCTCTGAAAATTGTAAGTTTCCACGGGAAAATTGGAAAATGTTGATTACTCGCTGTAAGGAACGGTTGCCATGGAAACGAAATAACAAGTCTGTCAAAAAACATCAAGAGCGTTGGTGCTATACCTACTTTTGCATTTGTTTTTATATCCTAGAAGAACATAAGATGCTTTTTTTCACGATAAACTATAGTCCGTGCGAACGTAGTCGCGGGCGGGAAAGCTAGTATGATTTATATATGTACGAGTACACCGCCTACACCGCCAAGTCGAAAGTAAGGATCCGCTTGTACGCACAAGTAGAAAGTACTATTATTTATTCTGTGGCACAAGGCACAAGCCTCACGCACACACTTACACCATGATATGCCGATCGGCCGCCACATCGCAGCCAGATCTCGATCTTTGGTCTGTCAAGTTCACGCGGAAAATCAAAAACAATGCAGATTTTGTGATGAAATTGTGTACAAACCACAAAATTTCACAAATTATCCATTCACATTTACTTAGTCAAAGTGTTTTGTTAAAAACTTAATATCCCCAAGTCAAATGTCATTACATAGGTAGGTACTAAATTCAATTGTAAAAATACTACATACCTACCTAAAATCTTGGCAGAGTTTTAGTGATATTGATACTTATTTAATTTTCTATTCGTTTGTAGTTCTTTGTAGAACCACAAAGCTATTCTGTAGTAGAACCACAGAATAAATTATAATACTACGGTAAAACCATAGTACAAATAATAGTAGGTACTATTAGTAGAATCTTGTTTCACATTCTCGCATCACTGTTTAAAGCGCGTCACAGACGACTAAGATAATATAATATTTCATGCTAAGATAAAATATTCTCGCCATACAATTTATATGAACCATCACAAACGGCGAAGATAATATATATTTTCATCTTACAGTATCTTAAGATATCGAGCAATATGTTTTTGTTTAAATCTTTTTATACGAAATATATAGTACCATACTAACTTATAATACAAGATATATACTAACTTAAGATACAAAATATTTCGAAATATAC
Organism: Alsophila aescularia; assembly: GCA_946251855.1. Classification (NCBI taxonomy): domain Eukaryota; kingdom Metazoa; phylum Arthropoda; class Insecta; order Lepidoptera; family Geometridae; genus Alsophila; species Alsophila aescularia. The sequence continues at coordinate 64,318,366 of OX276373.1, forward strand.
TCTACAGGCTGCTCTGTTTTGTATCTATGATGGTTTTTTATAGGCTATTAGGGCTGTGCCCGTGGCTTTTCTCTAGGTTAAAAGTTACTTATGTGTCCTGGAATACACATAAGTAGATTAAAGTTACCTATGTTTAATCCAGGACCAAAATTACATACAGAAAGAATAAAAAAACTTGTTTGTTTTGATCTGCGTAAAAATTAAATTCACCGCAGCTTTTTCTAAATTAAAGTGATTTTATATCCAAATTGTTCGCCTTTTACAGTGCGCTAATGCAATATGCATATCAAATTTGAAATCAGAATCATCATCTGCTGAGCTATCTAATAAATCTAATAGTGAAACAGTATTACTCATATTTTATCACTCAGTATATAGAATGCGGCGAAGAAATACGTGTGGCACCTAGGACGGCTGCGAGCGAATGAATAATTTTAATATATTCTGTCATCTTAACCGTGTGTGATACCCTAAGATGCTATATTTTATTATACCCTAAGATGCATGAAATATTATAGCATCTTCGTCGCCTGTGACGCGGTTTAAAACTGGTTCATCAAAAAAATATAAAAAAACCACAATACAATCACAGTACATACAAGAACTATGGTACAATCAATAGAACTTCTTCGGCGTAATGTGAGTAGGTTCGAGCGCGAAATTCAACCACTCGAACGAAACCCGTACCTCCTACTTAGTTTGTGAACGAATTCAATGATATTTTATAAAAATTTATCAAGCCGTTTAGCTGTAGGATGCGTCTAAGAAACGTACAAACAAACAAACATACATTCAACCCAAACACATAACCCTCCGTGCAGTCGGGTAAAAAGAAGGGGCCTTCTTTTGAGCGTTCCCCCTAAAAAAGTGGCGGGATAAGGACTGGCTATAAGGGGGAGAAAAAAGAACCCTTGTAGCTTACGTAGTATTTGTATCATTGGATTCGTGTTGATCACGAGAGTGCTATAGGATATATGAAGTGTCAGAAAACTAATATGGCGGCTTACATCTGCCAAATTGTATTTCCGACGGAACCAAAAATTACCAAAACCTATCGAGTGAGGTGTCAAAGTGAAGGTATCTTTAGGACCATTTCAAAAATATATAATTCTTATAACTAAACAGTTGTCTTATCGATTGAGTACAGGACTTGCCGCCATTATGTTACCTTTTTTTACAATCCCGGACAAACCATTTTTGGCGGGGAAAAATTCCATGCGTGCGTTAGCTGGTGCCGTAACATTTACAAACGACATGTATGAGCACTTCAGAAGGTCCGTTTGTGTAATGAATGACATTTTTGAAATGGTAACAGACGCAAGCGAATTGATTTAAGTGTTTTTGTTATTATTAGCGCAGTAATTTAATTATAAAAAAAAAGTTGACAGAATAACAAATTATGCGAGCATTATTAGATAAAAACTTTATTTCTGAATCTAAATCTTTTTTTTTAAATAATTGTATAGTACTACCAATAAGCATTCCAAAGAAAGGAAAAAAACGTGAAAGAAGCGGCGCGCGGGTTAGTTTTCATCTGGTATTAAAACATGATTTATGAAATAAATGGAAGTAAAAACTTTTTTTTCTATTTTCCTTAATTTATCATTTATATTTATGGCTTGTTTTTATCACTTGTACAGTATACTATTTGTGTACATCAATAAAACAAAGTACAGCCAAATTAGTTATTCTCTAGGTACCTCCTAGGCTAGTTTGAGGAGAATACGTAATTAGTTTCATTGAACCTTAATTATAAATACAGTCACGTAGTTGCAAAACGCCCGCTTAAATTTCTCAATGTGTCTAAAAGGCCTCCTCACACCTAAGAAAAATCAGCTCGCTTACTCCTTGACATTCGCTAGTGATGTGGTACATCTGAACCTAATTAATAGGTGAAAAGCAGATGCAAGAACACGTTTTTAATTTAAAAACTCATGTAAATACCTCTTAGCAATCGCTAGGTATGCGGATTGAAAATAAATTTTAATACGTTGCAATATGGTATAATATTCCCTCTGACTTATTTGGCTTGTTTTGCACTAAGTTTCTAGATATTTTTGATAAATAGAAAAATAAATTTTATTTCGTGGTAATACATTCATTCATTGTCAATTATTTGATACCTCATTTAGTTAAATAAAATCTGAGAAAATTTTCAAAGCCACTTCTCTTTGCTGGCTTATGAGATTTTCCATTAAAAAAAAGATTTTATAACAGTACTTCAAAGCATATTTTTTAATAGCACAAATACATTATTATTCAGGACAGGAGTTAGCAATTTCTTTGATATACATTGATTTATTTGTGTTATTCGTTCAATAAATTAAAAGCACGAGGCCCGTAATGTTTATGTTAGTTAATTGATAATAGCGTCAGTTTAAACAAAATGTATCATATACATCACGCGACATCTAGAACTATTTTATGTGATTCATTATAGAAATGAAGCAATAAAAACGGAAACATTTGCTAAAAACCGACCTTAGTTTGTTAGGAAAAATCATAAAGATAAATAAATCCTACACTATGGTAATACAGTATATTATCAATTGTTTAATACCATAAAAAGTAATAAGTAATTTTAGATCGATTTTCTAAGCCGCACTTACTGATATTTCCCATTAGAAAAAAGATCTTATTAGTATATTAGCAAAGCATATTTTAAAAATAGCACAAACGCAGTAATTTTTAGGTCGAATTTAGCAATTTATTCGGCATGCATTGCTCTTTTTGTTTAATCCGTTCATAAAATTATCAGCACGAGGCGCGCAATGTTTACGTTAGTTTATTGAAAATAGCGTAAGTTTCAGCAACATGTATCATATACATCACGCGATATCTAGACCTATTTTATGTAAGTCATTATAAAAAGCAAGCCTTGAAACTTCACGTATTTGCTAAGTTCCTTCCTAGGTTTGACGTTTAAAAATCACAAAGAAAAATAAATCCTATACAGTGGAAGTGACATGTGACCAGAATGCTGGCTCCTATTTAGGCTAAAAAATTAGTATTGCAATACAGCGTGGCAATGCAGCCAGCATTCTGGGCACTTTCCCTTCCTCCGAAGGACTTTTAGATAGTTATGTGTAAAAAGTTAAGATTTTTTTTATTTATATTTTAAAATGAACTTTTGTTTTTTGTGCGCTTTAAATAAATTCCCTCACATATAATCCTATACTATGGTAATACAGTTTATTCTCAATTGTTTAACACCACAAAAAGTTAAATCGATATTGTGAAATTTTAGATCGATTTTCTTAGCCGCACTTACTGATATTTCTCATTAGAAAATAGATCTTATTAGTATATTATCAAAGCATATTTTTTAATAGCACCAACTTTCCAAAAAACTGTTGCAGTTAGCTGATTGTCAGATGTACATCGATTCTTTTCTTAAATCCGCTCAAGAAATTATTAGCACGAGGGGAGTAATGTTTAGGTTACATAATTCAAATTGACACCGATATTTTATAATCTACTGTTCCATTGCGCTATTAATATAAGTAGCTTGTGAAAGACATTTCATAAATCGAGCAATGGAAAATGTGGAAAACTTACTTACGTCAATACTTTGACATAATTAGGTAAACGCCCATTTTATGTCATCAAGCTCCGTCTTCAAATATTTTGAATTACGCTTACTGTCCGTGACGCTCCGCCTTTCTTATAGTTTTGAGCCAATCATACCAAATAAAACCTTATGGGAGGTCTTAATTGATATAATTGGCTCAACATCATCGAGACATACAAACAACACATGGAAAAATAAATCTTATACTACGGTTATACAGTTTATTATCAATCATTTCATACCAAATTAGGTGAAATCAATGTTTGGAAAATATTCGCATCCACTTTCTCAAATAAAATACCGTCATTTGTCATTCAAAAAAATAACTTATTACAGTACATTAAATCACAATTTTCAAATAGCACAAATAAATGGATGATTTTAAATATTTTGCTAAGAAAACCTACAAAACCTTGCAGACGAACGGCACTTATTGATGTCAACTGCAACCAGCATCAGTTGGAGTGACGGCAATAGGATGTTAACTTATTTAAAGATTACAATAATAAGCTACATATTCTCCTACACTAATCAACTTCTACACATATATTATAAAGAGGAAAGATTTGATTGCTTGTATGTTTGTTTGTTGGTTTTAATGGATAAACTCTGAATATCCTAAACTGATTTTAAAAATTCTTGTATATATAAAAAGCTTCATTACCAGCGAGTAACATGGGCAATATTTCATTACTTAAAAAATTAGAAATCCCTACGAAAATTGCAATAATGTAACTTAAGGTATCAAAACTATGCAAAAATGATGATTACTTGCTGTATAAGGAACGTAATGACATGTTGCCGGGGAAAATAAATAATAACAAGTCTGACAAGTACGTGAGCAGGCAATAGTCTTTCGTTCAAAATTACTACTGCAAATGATTTTGAATTACACTCATTGATGGTTTTTTTTTTAGAAATTACGACATATAAAAGCTAAAAGTGTGAAAATGACGCAGTGTGAGCGCTTACCGTGTAAAGCCAGAGCGAATCACCTGTAAACCTATAAAACAGAACCTTGATGTACCTGATGACTGACTTACTGACTGACAGACAACGCAGTCTAAACCGGTGGATCTAGAGATTTGAAATTTGGAGGATATCTCCGAGTATCCAAGAGGTATACTACCAGCTCTATGATGTACTTATTATTCATTTTTTGTCAAAATACGGAGTTTAAGGGAGGAGGACACACAGAGGATAATCAGAAAAACATATGTTTTTGTGATCTTTAATTCGGTATAACTCACGATTTGTACGTGGCGTAGACGTTTCACGACATCTAAATGGCCATGCGCCTAGACAAAACACCAACCGCTTTATATTATTAAATTATGATGATGACATTTTGTAAAGATAGTCTTAAACAAGTGCTGCACAAAAAACTATGGTACAAAAAAATTTACTACAATTGGATTAACTAATAACTAACATTACTGATCTAATTTTGATTCAATTTAAACATTACTATACTGGAGGTCTTGTTTCTCAAGTAAAAACCATCATCTACTTCGGTTCATAAATCCTTATATATAAGAGAACATAAACTATAAAACAAATATATTTTCTAATTAAAAGAACTGAACCAATTTTGATGAAGTTTATATGGGACTACACTGAAAGTACCTTTTGAATATAACAACAACCAAATCAAAAATCCAAATCGGTTTAGAAATCTTAAAGAGGCAATATAAACACAAAATCAAATGGATTTACTAAAAAAATAAAAAAATATGTGTAGAACAACTACTGAACCAATTTTGATAAAATTTATATGAAATCACTTGGAAAGTATAATATTTGAAAATTCATCTTTAAAGCGGTGAACGGAGATGGCAAAGTGTGTATGAAAAAACATTAGGTATTTGTTGAAAGTAGAGTATGGATTTAAATGAAATTTGATATATATATTGCAAGGAATATCACGCTAAGAGGCGGAACCTAGCAGCTGGTGGTGAGATGGCATGAAAAAATGGCGGGAGTGAAACGCCACTATTCCGTCGGCAGTCGAAGGTGTTCAATTATCTCTCAATTGCGTTCCTTAAATTCCCCTTATTTAATTTCTAAGAGTATTTCATGTGTAATAAATTTATTTTGTGAATTGACCGAGCGAGCGCAGCATAGTTTCAGCTTGGGTATAAATGCCTTCGTATGTCTGTCCGGATCTATGTTCTCCTCAACAGGTCGCTTTTCTCAATCGATCTAGATGAAACTTTGAATACAGGTTTGATGAGTTTTTAGAATTAATTAAAATATTTAGCATTTTTGATTTACTTCCCCCAAAAAAGAGCAAAAAAGGAGCTAATGAATATCTTCTTCTTATATGATCCGATTTCGATGGTTCTTTTTTATTTGAAAGATAGAACTTTAATGTTGGTCTCATAAAAAATTGGTGAAGATGTGATAAGGATTTTCGGCGTGAGTAGCAGAAGAGCTCCTCAAAATGAAGTAAATTACGATTTACCGATGATATCGTCCTAATGGCGGAGTCGCTGCAAGACATTAAAAGTATGCTGACCAACCTAGATGATGCTTCTCGACGGATCGGTCTCGGAATGAACATAGATAAGACCAAGATCATGTTCAACGATCTTATTGACCCGGAACCGATTGCAGCTAATGGTGTGCCTCTTGAAGTTGTCCAACAATATGTTTACCTTGGGCAAATATTGCAATCCTAGACGTCCAGCAGTGAACAGATATAGGCTGATGATGAGTATAAATATAGGATAGGTTAAATGCTTGACTAGTAGATTGTAAGGGTGCATCTATATGCAACACGTCTATATGTTACAATAATGTTGTAATCCCAGCGTAAAAACCACTTTGTTGGCGTATAATGAAGACACTACTCATGTAGTAACTACAGAAACAATTGCAATGTTTTCACTAATAGGTAGCTTAGGGTCTTGGCTACGGAAGCCTAAGTCTATGTGTGTCCAACACGTACTTTGCATGTTTTTTTGGAGTCTTAGATACGTGAGTAATAATGCATTTTTCTATGGTCTGTTTGCCCAAGGAAATTAAAATCATATTTATTTTAAACTATTTAACTCCGTGATTTTATTTTATTCAATAGTTTACAGTACGGATTAGATGGAGTAATTTTGAGTTTAAATGTTAAAATTAAGACAATGTTATAATTTCGAAAACAGTCGAAAAGCCAATATCACGCGTTGTTCCCAGGGTATCACATCCATGTACTGACGGTACGGTCGATGTTGTTTATTATCGCATCGGGCTGCGGCTCCCTGGACCTATGCCGTCTATTTTCCATCAACTATAAGTTTCTCAAGCTTTTCTCAAGGTTCTTCCTTGCAATATGTCCGAAATACTCGAGTAGTGATTTGAAGCAGATGGTTGAAAGCCTTATTAAAATGTTCTAATGTTTTAATATTTATGCGTTGGTCCGATGTGATCTCCGAGGAAATTGCAGCATCTTCGTACCTACTTTTAGTTATTCTATGGTGTTATAGTGCAACGACGCTGGAGTCGTGAGATACGGGCGGTGCTATATACATATAGAAAAACGAATACATATAGTGAAACGTTTTTACTTTTATATATATATACATATACAAAAGTGAAAACGTTTGTTTGTTTATATGGCGAGTTTAAACGCGACGGATTTTGATGAAATTTGGAATGGAGATAGCTTTATATCCTGGAATAACACATATGATAATTTTTATCCCGAAAAATAGTTAGTTTCTACTGGAAAACTGGAAAATTTCGATTAATTACTGTAAGGAACGGTTGCCATGGAAACAAAATAATAAAAAGTCTGTCAAAAAGCATAAAGAGCGTTGGTGGCAAAGAGAATACAATACATAGGTGGTTTACTTTTCCATTGTTTTTCAATATATAATGAACGCAGGATGTTTTTTTCGCAAATTGTAGGCGTGGGCTACAGACGAGGTCGCGGGCGGGTCGATAGTTTTAAAATATTTCCAGACACGCGAAGAGTCCACGGTATGCCCACCAACTCGCAGCTACTCTGCCGACGGCATTTTGCCGTTCGTCTGAAAGAGTCCTGTGGCATCATCAAGGTCGAATCAAGTCGGACCATGTTTTCTTCACATTGCCACTGCCACTTACTTGGTGTCTAAAGATACTTGTACACTATCTTATTATTGTGTAATATTAGTTATTTTATCTAACAACATGTTATTATGGACTTTGTGTCGGACAAGATAGATAGATACATAATACTTTATTGTACACCAGTTGGTCGGACTTATCGCTAAAAGCGATCTCTTCCAGTCAACCTTTCGATGGAAAGAAATAATTGAGTGAGTGAGACAAGCAACAGCCTTATGGGTGAACAGATGGTGAGCATGCCCCAGGATGATTATGAAAATGATGAAATGAAACTGAATTTGTTGTAGTTATATTACTTAGATGATGTTGCTATTATCATTACTATCATCATCATCATCATCATCAATGTCAGCTTCATCCTCCCAATGCAGGGCGTTGTTGCACTAGTATTCTACGGCTGCGATTTTCCACGCGGGGCCACCAATCTATCAGTGACCTACTTCACCTGCCATCAATGCATCTTGCCAAGAGTCCTTCTCATCGCCACTTGAGGTTTATGTACTGATATCTTCCACCTTGGTTTTTCTTTGGATCTCCGTCTTTCACACTCAGTCGCTCAATGTGAGCTTAGAAACAGTACCTACTTAAATAAAATAAGAAATCACATGGTGCAGTAATGGACCTACTTTCCTAGAGCAAAATAGAATTCCGTTCAAAATTTAAACAGTGATATCACTTTCAGATATCGTAAAAAGAGCAGCGGGAAAAATGTTTTAACCAGTTCTATAAAATAATTGTTCAGTTGGTTTTGCCGTAACAGTTCTAATGTGTTCTTTTGAAATACCTCCTTAACTGTTATTTTGGACTGTTTCTATAAATATTCCTCAATCCTACATTGCAGTAGTACCACGTCACTGCTTAGCTAGGTGGTGCGGGATGAATTTTAATGAGCTAATGTAAGGCCGGCTAAAATAATGACAAGGTTATTTATAGTTTTTAACAATTTGCAATAGTTTTTCATTGTATTTTTTTTTGGTGCAACTGTTTTATCATTCGTGCTCGGCGCTTCCGCGATATCGCGTATTTTAATTGTCCTAATCCTACACAATTAAACTCGTAAATACCAGTTCGAAAAGATTTATCACGAAAACCGTTACCGTTGCCAGATATGAATTATGATAAAAATGTATTCAAGATGAAAAATAATAAACATACAGTTAAATAATACTAGAACTAGTCTATCAAGCCGCTTCCAGTGGGCAACGTTCCCAAAATGCTGGCAGCATTGCCACGTTGTATGGCAATGCTTAGTCATACAAAGAAGATAATTAAAAAAAAGAAATGGTCTAGGGTACATAAATAAGCTACAGAACATGAAAATAACATTTAAAAATTCGTGTTTGTCTGTCTGTCTGACAACAAACAGAAAAACTACTCACGTTAAAACTACTGGACCGATTGTCATGCGGTTTTCACTGTTGGATAGCTTATGTTTTGACTTAAAAACTGGGGTACTTTATATCTCAATCTGATGAGTAGAAGCCGAGCAATCGATAAAAATATTTTTACGGCTGAAGGAATTTTGATCAAATGTTGGTATATTGGTATTTTAGGTCCTGGAATTGCACATAGAGTACTTTTAACCAACAGAAATGAGCACGCGTGCGAAGCCGCGGGCATCAGCTAGTCTTCTATACTACTTATAATAAAGCACTAAGTAACAAAAATACTCTATAAAGAAGATAATAAAAAAACAGTTGTCTATGGGACTTACAATAAACTACTAAACAAGAATATATCATTTTTTTAAATCTAGTCTGATGATTGTCTATTCGCGCATTACGTTAAAACTACTGGACTGATTGCGGTGCGGTTTTCACTATTGTATAGCTTAGGTTTGGAGTATTATGTAAGTACATACACGAAAAAAGGACTAAAAAATATACGGGTCTAATTTAAATCTCTTCCTCTTATTAGTCCGTTATTAAGTAACTTTACAACCGACTGACATAACGCCGTCAACACTTAGTACCAAATCACGCTCGAACTACTGGACCGATTGTATGCGATTTTTAAGCCATGCAATTGAATAAAAAAAACTGGTTTGTTACTAATTTTTGAATAAAACCACTGGACCGATTCCGACTTCAAAAAATTCTTTCTAATGTTGTTTTTTTTTGTAATGATATTACCTTTTTAATTTTCATAAAGTAATATTGTTCTTGATGAACAATAATTATTTAAATCTTTTTACACGACTGCCCAAAAATAAAAGTGTAATGTTTTTATTGGTAGTTCACAAAAGATCATTCTAATTTTAGTTAGATCTTTGGACGAACGTCAAGGAATAATCTGAAAAGACCTACTCGTAATATGATATTTCTATCATGGGCCATGGCGAAGTTACGTAGCCCAGAATCACAACGAAATCTTTATAGCTGCGAAAGTTGTAAAAATCTATTGTTTTGAACTTGTTATTGCATAAAACAAATATGTTATATTTCATCAGACGGTTTCAAGCGACCATACTGTTTTGTAAGTCAACTTTTGATATTAGTTACGGTATTTACATAAATATTTTAGTTTGAGTTTCTTGTAATGTTTTAAATATCAACTTTTTTATTACTTGCATCATTCTATTTTATTATATGCCTGTATTGACCAACTGGTAGTGGGCTAGAACACTTGTATGCCTGTATTGACCAACAGGTAGTGGGCTAGAACACTTGTACTATCTATATGCCTGTAATGACCAACTGGTAGTGGGCTAGAACACTTGTACTACCTATATGCCTGTATTGACCAACTGGTAGTGGGCTAGAACACTTGTACTACCTATATGCCTGTATTGACCAACTGGTAGTGGGCTAGAACACTTGAACAACTGTTAGTGGGCTAGAACACTTGTACTACCTATATGCCTGTAATTACCAACTGTTAGTGGGCTAGAACACTTGAACTACCTATATGCCTGTAATGACCAACTGTTAGTGGGCTAGAACACTTGTACTACCTATATGCCTGTAATTACCAACTGGTAGTGGGCTAGATCCATACCGATAAGTTTAGTACTATAAGGCCCACTTGCACAACTGTCTTAGCCCCGGGCTAGTGACTAGTCTAAAATTTTAGACAAGTAGGATAGAGATACAGACATACGCAGACAGTAGCGCGAAAGAGATTATAATATTTTTTGGACTAACCTAACTAGAAACTTGTTTTTGTTTTCGTGCAAGTGGGCCTAAGCCCACTACCTGTTGGCAGCGTACCAACATAAAAATAAATGTATATATTGATAAGTTAAGAGATTGTTGTGTGCTATCGCTAATATTGCTATGACACTTAATGCAAATTAAAAGTGCGTTTGCGTACGCAACGCAACGCGAAATGAATGTTGGCTATCGCATTGTTATATAATTTTTTAGATTGTGCTTGTTCTTTTCCACAGCAGCCTGTCTGGCTTTTGATATGTTAAACCCAATAATAGAACAAAAAGACACATCCCAATTGGAAAGGATTGGAAATAATAACCCGGACGAGCAAATAGCGATAAGGTACGAAATACCGATCATATACCCCGGACAACGCACCGGAAATATTTCACCATTCATACATCGCAGGTCGAGTAGCGACGACATCAAAAGGAACCTCGATGAATTCATTCTGAAAAGGGATCGTGTTTTTATCCCAGTTTACATTCCGCTCCCGAATTCTGTAATCGACAATGTTGCAAACAATCTGGATTCTGATTTTCAAAATGTTAATTTTGAACCATTCCACTACCTCAACCAGTCCGATGTGCCGTCAACGACACCTTCTGCATCAACATCTGGCACACAGAGATGGAAAATACCGAAGAGGTCGAGAAAACTTTTCCTAGACCAAGATGACGAACCATCTGAATCAGATTTAGACCTTGAAAATATAAAATTAAACTATAGAGAGAATATGTCCAGCTTGGATTTGGGTTTGACAGAGAGCGGAGTACCTGATATAGTTTCAGAGTATAATATAGTAGCTAAAGTAATGCCAGATAATAATTTAGCTTTAACGGAAGCAGAGCCATACACGTATCAAGAGCCATATAATTACGCTAAGGCAGTTCAAGATTACAATGCAGCGATGCACGAAAACCTAGTCCCAGATGTTAAACCAGCTTTGTTAAAAAAAGTAGTTCCATACCACATTCCAAATAATGCAGCAAAAGTTGTTGCAAGTTTCAAACCAGCTTTGGCGAACCTCATAAACATTGTTTCAGATGTAGATGAACCTTTGACAGAAAATAAAGTTACGGTTAGTCCAGTTACAAAAGATCTTCATCATCCAGGGGAAATATCTATGACAGACCTTTTAGATGGAACTAGAAGATTAGAGAATCTTTTAAGAAAAGGGAGCATCTTTGCTCAAAAGGCTAAAACAGAAGAGGACATTACTCAACAAAACAGTGACATTTTAGACACGTTGAATCGTGAAGATCGTTTAGTCAGCATTTTGGGTAAGCAAACGGAATTATTGTCAAAGGTAGCTAGAGTTATGGAAAATAATGCAGCGAATTCCAATAATAAAGACTTTGATGAACTTCTTGAAGGCCTGGAAGAGAAGAAGAAGGAATTAGATAAAGGTAGTAACATGTCCCAGGCTGCTATAGAAGCTGTTAAGAAGAAGATCCTTTCGAATAATATAACACTGGCAACTAAACCGCCCCTGGAGATTGAGAAAAATGACAAAACTTATACTAAAAAAGAAAAATTAAGTACAATACAGACGATTATAGACGAGACAGAAGTAAAAAAGGCGCTAAGGAATGATCCTTATGTACAAAGAATTTTGAAAATGGCCAAAAGAAAGAGGGACCAGTATTTAAAGGACGCAAAGGAGTATTATGAGCTTTAACGTATTTGGGTAAATACAAGTGCTTGAGTGTGGCCTTATTTTGTGAAGAAGTTCCATCATCAGCTGTCCACCTTATTCATGGCATTTTCTTAGCACTGGTCATTCACATTCTAAATTGTTTTTTGGTTGTTTGTTTGTCGTAAGAGGTAGTGCTGGCCTCTGGAGACAGTTTGTCAGGCCGCTGGGGGCCTCTGACATGGCTAGTAATCAATAACAGCCGGGATCGACAGCTTAACGTGCCCTCCGAAGCACGGAGTGATGAAAAACCGCACATAAAACAGAAAAGTGATTGGTGCGGAGCCTTGGACCGGTATCGTTTCATTCCTAGATGCACTATGGAAACGTTAGGCTAAATAAAAAAACTAAAAAAACACGCTTTATATAGAAAACAAAACTAAAAAATAGAAAATAAAAAAAAACATGGGGTGCATGGGTCAATAGTTATAAATATTTCATTGACAGATATGAGAAGAAGGATTATCATTTCGATAATAACTTAAAAAGCACCCCACGCTTTTTTTTTTAAATAAAACTTTTTTTTCTTATTTACACTATTAAAATTTATTTTCTATTTTTTAATTTGGTTTTCTTTATAAAGCGTGTTTTTTAGTTTTTTTAAACTATTGTTTATTTTCTACTTTTTAGTTTGGTTTATCTATAAGAGCGTTTTTTGTTTCGAATTATTGCATTGTCATCGGTCTTTAACAGGTGTGCAAAATTTGAATGAAATCTGACCGTTTGAAGTGGGTCATAATAGCGTCCAAAGGAGTCGGTTACAAACATACAAACATACAAGTGAAGCTAATATAAAGCGCATAAAAAACTTTCAAAGTCTTTTTAAGGTTCCGTTGAAGTTCTTTAGTCAAAAGCGTAGTTTTATACGCGTTTCTTTGTTTTTAACAATTAAAACGCGTATAGTCTTTATAGTTTCGTCATGTCCGCCTGTCCGTCTCTATTTAAACACAGCTAGTCTACATCATCATCAGCCTATACCTGTCCACTGCTGGGCGTAGGCCTCTACTAATGCACGCCACTGAGCTCGGTCTTCAGCTCTCTTCATCCATTTTCTTCCAGCCGCTTTTCGCTGGTCGTCACTCCACCTGGCCACAGGGCATCCTACTCTACGTTTTCCTACACAACAGCTAGTACCACAGAATAAATAATAGTACAATAGTACTACGGGTAGTCTACACTTCTACCACAGAATAAATAATAGCACAAGTTCTACACCAATATTATAATAAGGAAAGATTTGATGTTTTGTATGTTTGTTTGCGATGCATTTTAAACTTTTTACTGAACCTATTTTAAAATTTCTTTCACCTATAGAATCATTATCAGCGAATAACATGGGTGTATTATATTTTTCAAAAAAATCGTGGTAAATACTTTTGCATTGGTTTTTAATATTTAAAATATGTTACATATAATAATATTCTACACATTACCCACATAAAAGTCTGCGATGCTATAGTATGTGTCAGACCCACATAAAAGTCTGCGATGCTATAGTATGTGTCAGACCCACATAAAAGTCTGCGATGCTATAGTATGTGTCAGACCCACATAAAAGTCTGCGATGCTATAGTATGTGTCAGACCCACATAAAAGTCTGCGATGCTATAGTATGTGTCAGACCCACATAAAAGTCTGCGATGCTATAGTATGTGTCAGACCCACATAAAAGTCTGCGATGCTATAGTATGTGTCAACTATTATGAACTTAACTCTAAATACTTGTTCCATATATTTTCTATAAAGTGCCACTCGCTGCACCATTATGAGCTACCTAGCCTTCTTTGACCTTAGTGACATCCCAATCGGAGTGGCGTTTGCGTAGCACGTGTTAGCTTAGCAGTGACTCTCATTTGCGCAACAGTCTGCGTATGTCTCTCTATCTATGTTTGCACATGAAGCACGACGGTGGGAATGTAGCTGTGTGGGTGTGTTTGCATGTAGTTGTATCTAGTCCAGTTTTTGTTTGCGTGATACATAAGCGTGCCGTATCTTCCCTCCATTAACCAAGAAGGTTTAAAACAAGACAGTCTACACTGCCAAACAAAGAGTGAAGTATAGCAAATGGCAGCTAAACAGCGTGAGTGTTTTTTTTTATGATGATACACAATTTCATCACAAAGGACTGCATTTTTGTTTTTTCCGTGAGAACTTTACAGAAATAACACGACTAACAAGGTCAAGATCTTGCTGCGATGTGACGGCCGATCGGCATATCATGTTGTAGCTGTGTGCGTGAGGCTCGTGTTAAATAGAGGTCAGGGTGCTTCACTTTCGATTTAGCGGTGTGGAACTATTAAGCTTTTGTTTTTACTTGCAATGTTTGTATGTATGTATGTTTGTTTAGAGCAAATGTTGCAAGCTGAATTAGAACTACTTCCTCTTATCCTACGGAGTTGAATTTTTGCATGTTGGTTCAGTTCCGATGACAATGCATGTTTATGGTAAACATGACTTGAATCGACATCCAGAAACAGCTCCAGATAAAGGAACTCTTCAACGATCACACACAGTCACGAAATATTGTGTACGCATTATGTTATGCTAGCCGGTTTGAAGTTTTACCATGACATGGCTGCTGCACTCGGGTTGGCACCTGACTAGGGAAACTCGTCTACTGTTAACAGCGCAGACACGAAATGTTGTATAAGTATTTAATTGTTCTGCCCGTTCTACGTTTCATCATGTTATGGCTTCTGCATAAAAGCTTGTTTTTAAATTAACTTATTTTAAACATTCTTGGCATTAACAAGAGGTATGCTTAAAATTGCATAATTTGTAAAGCAGCTCAAATCAGTGTCAAAGCAATCTAACCGCACTTACTAAGATTGACTTCAGTGTCTGGGATGACACAACGAGCTGTTATTCAACCTGCTCCTTTCCCATGGTGATAGGTGATAAATGACTTCTGCGAACGCGTCATGTAGTGACCTCAATGTTTTTGTTGTTGTAGGTATTTGGCTTGAGCACAACACTCACTAAGGCCTCATAAAAGGGTATATAAAAGGGAAATTTTATTCTAATACTAGCTGCGCCCGGCGGCCTTGCCCGCGTGTACTATTTTCCGCGATAAAAAATGTCATATGTTGGTCTGTATGGTATACAGCATCTACGTACAAAATTTCATTAAATTCGGTTCAGCCGTTATCGCGTGGAAGCGTCCCAAAACAAACGTTTCAATTTATATATTACTAGCAGTACCCGCAGATTCGCACGCGTGGTGTTTTCTCAAGATTAAAAGTACTCTATGTAGCAATCCAAGGCCTAAAATAATATATCTAACAAGACCCAATATACCAATATTTTATCAAAATTCCTTCAGCCGTTAAAAAGTTTTTATTGATTGCTCGGCTTCTACTCATCGGATTGAGATACCAAGTACACCAGTTTTTAAGTCAAACCTTATGCTACACAACAGTGAAAACGACAACGCGACAACGCGGTGGCGGGGGCCCTTGCAGACCTCGGAAGGAAAAAGGTAGAAAGGGCGAGTTAAAAAAAAAAAAAACGAAAAATTGACACATCTTAATGATTGTTTAATTTCGTCTAATCTTATCGTAATCTTTGCAGGTATTAAGATGAGTCATGCTCACTAAAAAGCCTCTTTTTGCGGCGGCGACATGTGGTGGGTCACCCTCTTCCCTAAATTATGGTTGAGGAGAGCGATGCTTGGCACACGCGTCAACTCGTGAACTTGCGGTGCTGCTTGCGGGGGCTGGATTTCTCTTGTAGCTGCAGGGATCCCATTTATCTTAACTGTGTAAATGCATGTAACCTGTCGAAATATAATATGTAGTAATTAAAAGTAGTATATACATATATAAATATATATATAAATATACAAGTCTACTAGAGTTATTTTTCTAACCTTCTTTCCATGTATAAGAAAGAAAATGTAACAAATATTAAATTAAGCAACAAAAAAGTGCGGACCCTGGTGACTGCAGAGTGTAACTTTACAATTAAAAAATATATAGTGATAACCGCATCGCAATCGGTCAAGTAGTTTTTAAGTGATGCGCGAATACACAAAGAAACAGACTAACATGATTAAAAAAATGTTATATTCTTGTTCAGTTTTTTTTCCATATTTTTTTGCTCTTTTTTGTACAGACTTTTTCGTACTTATTACTTTATTACATGTATAGATAATGACTACAGCGGCTTTGCCCGCGTGGCCCAGTAGTTTTAACTTACTGACAAACAGATAAACAGACAGACACGAATTTAAAAAAAAAAAAAACATGGTAGCTTATTTTAAGTACCCTAGATAATTTTTTTTAAATTATCTTCTTTGTACAGACTTTTTCGTTCTTATTGATTTTTTATAAGTATAGAAGATAGATTATAAAGTATAGATTGGGGACGGGCTTTAGTAGCAAGTGACATTCTGTAATCGTAATCAGTTTAGTCGTTTTTATGTGAAAGCGAGTACAAGCAATCTATAATAATTTACCCAATTTCCCGTGTGAACTTTCCATTTTCATGTTCTTATGTTGATCTCTGCATTGTACAGTATCTACCTATCATCATCATCATTGGCAGCTCCATCCTCCCACGGCAGGGCACACGCCTCCTCTATCTTAGGCCCATCATCACAGTCTTGAGCCAATCTGTGCCAGGTCTTTCCTGTAAACTTATCGATGATCGACCCATCGTTGCACTGGTCTTCCACGGCTACGCTTTCCCACACGTGGCCACCGACCTGTGAGAGACCTACTCCACCTGCCATCACCAAGTTACACACACATCATCACGTCTTGCTAAGTGTCCTGCCCATTGCCACTTGAGTTTATTTATATACGGAATCCGTGTCTTCCAACTTGGTTCTTCTTACGATTACGGATCTCCGTATTTCGAACTCTGTCGCTCAACTTTATGCCAAACATGGAAACGCTCCATGGCCCGTTGTGTGACTCGCATCTTGTGCAGTTTCCTTAGTGAGCGTCATACCCCCCATATTTCGGCCCCATAAGTCATTGTGGGTAAGACACGTTGGTTGTATAGACGAAGAGTCTTCAGATATTGCGGTATTTATCTGAGAACGTCGTCGATTACCTACCAATATTAAAAACTTCGTCATAGTTGTTATTGTGTGAAAGCGAGTTATAGTAATTTTCCCGTTTTCCCGCGATAAAAGGTACCAACCCTATGTTGTTCTCTGATCTCTGTTGTGTGTTAACTAGGGGTGAGGAGTATTTATCGTGACAGTTAAAAGCAACAGATATTCAAAAATACCAGATAACAATTGTTCCTTCCATGATGAAATAACTGTTGCTAACAATAACAGACATTTATACCAACCGGGCGGGCGGCAGTCCCTAGTACCTACGGCCTATTCTACGGCTCTGTTACCGGCAAAGTATCTGTTATTTTTTTTCGTCTCATTCTTTTGTACCGCACTAAAAGAAGAGGTGCCTAGTATTTATTGAACAACTAAGTCTATCTCATTCTTTCTAGTACGGCAGTTACGCGACAAAAAGAGAGTCATTTAGTATTTTTTATACCAAAAAATACAGTTGGTGTATTAACAATTATACTGACTACAAAATCAATGTCTCATTCATTTAGTCACATACTCAGCACTGAGTATTTTCCTCGTTCGGATACATTAGATTTAAATACCGATCAAAATATTTAGTTTGAATAACAAACAAATATATTCTAATCTGGCAACAGATAAAATATAGGTACCTATATGATGAATTTTATATTAAGATAATAGAAAAGAAAACAAAAACATTAGAAAATCTCTATGATTTGAATAATACGCAACGAACACTTTTTATCATCGTGCGTTTGGTAAAACACTTTTCACGTCTACATTGTCCTCACGAGTGAGCTCTAAAACTGTAAGCGTATCCGAACACATTTGGGTTAGTTCTACAGGGCTGCGTTCACTTACTACGCTCGAATCATCCATGCGATTATCGCTCGATCATCCTTAGCCCGATTCCATAACTTGGCTTCAATCGAATTCTCAGTATCGCAACCACTAATGCCTTGCGATAGAGTCGAATTTGCTATGAAAAAAGTGATAGTAAGTGAACGCGGCCCTGGATTAGCCGTAAATTACTATACGAAGATTTTACAACCATATGGTGCAACGTTTCGCTTGTGGCGCCAAATTCAAATTTTTTGGTGTTTTTGTCGTCACAGCTCTTCAACATTTCGTCAGATAGAGCAAGCTGATTTTGCGCAAGCTAGGAGACCTAACACACATGTTTTAATAGATAGTATCACAAAAATATCATAAGTGTAGCTACGTTTATTAATAGAGCTGTGACGACAAAAAAAAACACCAAAAATTTTCTATTTCGCGCCACAAGCGAAAAGTTCCACCTTAACGAACCTTGAATAAAGTGTATGTTTTAATGATAGCTAACGACTGGTTTGTATATATTTTCATTTTCAGATATTCGTTTAATTTTATCGATTGGAAATTTCGAACTTTTAGACGCGAAAACTTGTTTTTTTGTGGCTTTTACGCTTGAAGTGTTTAATAAAGTTGAGTTGAGTGTTTGTACAACTTTAGTAGTTTGTGTTAATATAATGTTGTATATTTCAATAGTGACTCAATAGTCTAGTAGTATGAACGTTGAAAATAAAATACTGTTATTTAGTAACAGGTATTTAAAACAGATATTTTAAGATAACAATAACAGTAGTAACAGATATTCAGATTAACCAGTTACGACCCATTCCTAGTGTTAACTAGGTACACTATCTACTATCTACTTGCTATCTACATGCTAATTTTCATCAAAAGCGGTTAAATTAAAGCCGTTTAGGCGTGAGTGAAAACGCCCCAACCAAACAAACACAAACACAACCATACAGTACAGACAGACGTTTGACCTTGATATAGTATTTATATACTCTTTGGTATTACAATACAGCGAAACGCTATGAACTGGTAATGTTCGAGGAATGTTCTAAATAGCTCGTGCAACAAACGCTTGCGAGTTTTAAGGATTGATAAAGCCATCTAGTTTCATTTTGGGATACTAAAAACCCAATACTGTGGTGCAACGAAATATAAAAATGGCTGTAACTGCTTTTTGGATGAACCGATTTTGATGAAACAAAGATAAAAACTTCCGCCGGACTCCAAGGAATACAGTTCAGCAAATGGCATCAAAATCAATCCCATGGTTTTTGCGTGATGAGATGAAATCACAGACAGACAAAAATTATAAAAATGTAATTTTTTGATTTTACTACTTTCATATACCTAATCAAATAAAAATGATTTTCTAAATTCACTTCCATGTACAGATTTCACTTTACAGTTTTATTAAATATGGGTGGATCTCAAAAAAGTGGACAAAGTCGTGTATTTTACCATTTCGAGAAAACAAGCCTTTTATATTACAATTAAACACGTTTAAAAAATCTAATTTGTTTCGCCATTTTGGCAGTCGCCCGTAAAATTTTGTCCAGAGCTGCTGTGTGCGTCTATTCCAGACAAAGTATCATATAGTCTGGCTAGATTTATTTTTGTTTGTGCGATAATCTCATTGGTGATCTTCTGTGCAGTCAACATACAACAATAGGTGAGTCCAATAATATATCTATTTTATACATAAGAGTTTCCTTTGTGTTTTTGTTTTTGTTTTTAAGGGTTTTTTTACCAAATCATCATTATCCTGCCATCATTAGTCTGTGAAACGAGTGACAGGAAAATGACTAACTACCAGGAAAATGATTTTTTAGTGTTTCGCAGACAAATGTTGATTGAAACAGACCAGAATAGAAATCTACTCGATGGATGATGTATGTTAATAATTTGTTCATGTTATTTAAATAGGCCTTTTTTATATTATTCTAAGTAAGTACTTACGTCTGTTTTTGTTATGCTATAATGAGACGAAATGGGCAAGTTCTTCGCCTGATAACTGCTGCAGTGAAGCTCACGAGCTTTTTTCACGAGCACAAGTTCTATAGAGCACTACACTGCATCCTACATCCCGAGAAGTAATTAGTTAAGTCTCATTCACCCAGTAACTTATCTTGCTACAGTGCCCTTCAACACCTTAACATAGTAATGTTTGCACAATATTGCTTGAAGGTAGAATATCTGCCACTGCGGTGATATTGATATTGATAACCCACCAATAAAGAATACGCAAGCGGCCTACCACCTAGTACCTATGTCACCTGATTGGTACCACTTCATCGATAATAATAACTAACTGTTTTTTATAGGGAAGCAGTAATGGCAAAGCGCAAGCCCAAGAAGACGCGTGAAGAAATTTTTGACACAGAAAAAGAAAGCTTGAAAAAAATAAATATATATCAGCGTATTAAAGTAAATAAAGATAAAATTTAAGACCTGAAAGAGAAAATGAAACGATATTATACAGAATAAAACAGAAGGTAAAATAGAAGCTATTTCAGATTTAACAGAGCGAAAAGACAAAAAAGACGTCAATGGAAAATAAACAGTGCTTTGAGTGTGAAAAAAGAAAATAGAACTAAAAAAATTGCAATGGCTATGGCTATGGCCACCACTCCACCTGATTCAGACGAAGAAAACCGTGTTAGAGTCCCACGAACCCCAAACAAATTGCCTAGCCCTCGCCATCAGTCTCCTCGGTTCCCAGATAGAAAGGCTATTGTTGCTCACCGTAAAGCACTGATCAATAGAAAACTTAAAATAATAAAATTAAAATAAAAAGATATGATGATTTCTAAATTAAATCAGAAACTAAATGCCTACCGTAATAAATTGTTTCTCCTAAAAAGAAGACTAAAACATGTCAAAGCCTTAAGTCGAAAGTCAAAGAAATACTTAGATCAGAATCCAAAGAAAAAGTAGAAAAACGATTACTATTTGGATTAGTTATAAAAATCCAACCGGTAGAGAACACAATATCATTGAAGACTCAAAAAGAGAAAGGTGTATTTGAGAATTAGTAAGTGGTGATATAAGAAATAAGTAAAATGTTTTGACTAAACAAAAGATTTTAAACTATTAAGGAAGCAAATCCACTACTTCGGAGATTATCAATGTTAAAAGAAAGAAGAACAAGACAAGTGAACTGATAAATGAGAAATAAAAGGAGATAGTGGCGTTCTTGGAAGAAGACTGTCACAGTAGAGTGTGTGCAGGAAAAAAAAGACTCTTTTACGAAGAATATAGAAGAAAACAGAAAATATATTTTTTAGACTGAATAACCTTAATAAGAAATATAACCTAACTCACTATCGGGTGGCCTACTCAACATTTTGTAATGATTGCCCCTTTTGGATTGTAATAACTAAGATACAGGATCGTGATACTTGCATGTGTGTATCACATGCAAATTTTGAATTATTGCTTCAATCACTAAATACGGTTGCATTAAAAAAGTTTGCAAGCTTTGTCAAATTTCTTGAAGAGATGTGATTTAATAAGAATGAAGAAGAATTGCTTAGCCAGAACATTGTTTTTGTTTGAGTTGTAGCTTTAATAAGCTTTTGTTATCACGTTATTATTGACTACGACTGTATTCATGAAGATTAATAGATAGAGTATTATTTGTCAAAAAGACTACATACTGTTTTTATTCTATGATGATTGCAAATAAAAAATACAATGAAATAGCATTATTTTTATTATTATTATCTTTTTCCTGTCTGTAGTCACTTTCCTGATAGGTTTTGTCATTTTCCTGGATAAAGGATCATTTTCCTGTTTGATCATTATACAAAAGGGGTTATAAAATCGTTGAAAATGATTAAATTGTCTGGCCAAGGTATTCAAAAGTGGTCACATGTATTATATGAACTGTTCCAATATAACTTTTCAGTTCTGCAATATATTTTTCAATATTTTTTTGCATGCTGATTTTGTCCACTTTTCTGAGATCCACCCACGTATAGATCACATCCCAAATGAATGAGAAATGCAATAATGTAGAATAGGATACTTATGAATAAAAGTAAGGTAAATTCCGAGAGGAAAGATGTTTGGCCACCTTATATGACATGACAACTTCATAAGAACCATCATAGAAGGGAAGAGAGGAAGAGTCAGGCCTAGAAGAATAAAGGAAAAGACAAAATGTCATGTCGAATAGGGAAGTCAAAGCTTTGGCTGAAGATTTAGAAGAGAAAGGGAAGTGTGAAATCACTCCACCGATAAGAGATAAGTTACTTAAAATAAAAAATAAAAAAGCGTCAAGTGCGTGTCGAACTCGCCCACCGAGCGTTCCGTGCCGTTGGAAATCTGTTGCCACCATATATCGACAGAGGTGGCGGACAGTTTAACAAACGCATTCATTTTTGTGCTATACTTGTGTGTTCAAATTTACGGTATTCGGATTTTCCCTTTACTTGTGCTATAAAACATTGCTTCTTGCCAAACATGATTCTAGGTCAACGGGAAGTACCTATAGGTTTTGATTTCCTTGAGAGTGACAAAATATGCGGCGTATACGGCCGTATATTTTGATTGCGTTGACTTCAAAGTTTGTTTTTTTCACAGCTCCAAGGGATTGCAGACCTGAGTGTTTGATATTTATTTCAACTTGATACCACGCTAGACGAGAAAGGTTCTCTCATGCGCGCTCAGTCTGCGTGTCTCTGTTTGTTGTCCGGAGAGAAAGGTTCTCTCATGCGCGCTCAGTCTGCGTGTCTCTGTTTGTTGTTCAAGCACATGAAGCACGACGGTAGGAATGTCTTGGTGGATGTTTTTGCACGTAGTTGTGTTTAGTTTTTATTGACGTTATATTAAAGTGTGACTTAGCCCCCCTCCACCCCTCTCCTTTAAGTAGATCTATAGAATATATACTTCATTTAGTTCAACAGAGCGAAATACAACAAGACATAGGTAAGTTCAACAACAATAATCCTATGACACTATATACATGAAGACAAATCGATTGATACCTCGCTTGTCCAAATCGGACCAAGTTTTTAGTTTGAACACATAACCCTTACATTACCTTGCCGTAGTCGGGTAACAAAAAATAGCTTATGACACTCTATACCTGAAGACGAATCGATTGACACCGGGTAAAAAGGTCAGGCACCTTTTTACCCTACTTTTTACCACGGAGCAGTTTAGTTCTGTTTTCATACAAAAATTAAGCTAGGTGGCACCGATACGGACAAACATCTCCCCCAACGCCTCAAAGTTCAGGCTAATCTCATAACACTACTCGTTTTATCAAGTCGTGGTTTAAAAAGTGAATAGAATCACTACCACCTACCAATAGCTCCACAATGAGAACTCGCAGCATTGTCGTGCCTTGCACCAAAGGTCGGTAAAGGCCATGGTTATATCATGCCCCACCTCGCTTATTACAACTGAACAACCATTGTACTAAGCAAGAATGTTTAAAAAAATACGGATATTAAATCGCCAATTCGAAATTTGATGCTTCCAAGATATGCCGATCCGCACGTACACCATGTTATGCAGATCGGCCGCCACATCGCAGCAAAATCTCAAAGTATTTACTCCGTCCATTTCTCACGAAAAATCAACCATTGCAGTCTTTTGTCATAAAATTTTGTGTATCAACTTTTATGCCAGTAAGCGTAATTCAACCTCCTAGTGTATCAACCACAAAACAGCACAAATTATTCACTACACGCCGTCATTTGCTATACTTCACTCATTTGCTTGGCAGTGTAGACTATCTTTTTTTGAACCTTCTTGGGACTTAGCAAACAAGTACGAGAGAATTCTGAAAGCACTAGAAGCATACGGGAAAATCAGAAATTAATTATTGATTTTGTTAAGTTTCTTGGCCTCGTTTGTGTTGGCTGGAAGCATTAAGCGTGCGAAACGCTAAAGTCGTACGTACTCTTTTTAAATCTATATTCGAACGTATTTAGTTTAATTGAGACAAGAGTAGACACCGATGGGAGGCTTATGACTCACAATGTTGGGCATAAGCCTCCTCTCCCAGACGCGACCTCTTTCGATCTTGTGCTTTCCTCAGAAACTACTTTCCAGCAACTGGCTATGTCATCACTCCACTGGGCTGGTTCCCCGCGCACTAAATTTTATTGGCCATAAATCTCTACAATAACCATTTAAACTTCACTCAACGCTGAATTTTAATTAGTCAATTGTAAGTCTAATTTGTGTTATCTTAACTGCCGTTGTAAAATATGCTAATTGTAAATTAAACACAGCGTGTTTGTGGTAAACAATCGTCAAAATCGATTTTAATCATAACTATTAATCGATTGCATAATCGAGTAATTTGTAAACAATGCTTTACTATAATACTTCAAACAGGAATGCAATAAAACTGTTAAAACTAGTTTTATTCAATAGTTATTAGCCTAAAGGTTCAATAGTGCAACTTAGAATCAAACGATACCGGGTTCCGCATCAATTATTTTTCTAAGTTATGTGCGGTTTTCCATCGCTCCATACTTCGGTTGGTCTCGGCTGTTATTGATTAATAGCAGTCGTTATGCCATGTAAGAGGCCCGTCGGGCAGCCTGACAAACTCTGAAACCAGAGGCCAGCAATACCTCGTACGACAAACAAACAAGCCTCTTCTGCAAGAGTCCACCTGGGTGGAAGGTTTCGACGAATATTCAACCGCCAAACAGAAGTACGCAAAAAATCCTGTGATCTGGTTTTAAGGGAAATGTTTCCAGCGAAATTACTGAGCATTATGAGCATAAATCTAGTTAAAGGTGGGAAGATACGGCACGCTTTGGTATCGCGTAAACAAAAACTGGACTAGATACAACTACATGCAAACACACACACAGCTACATTCCACCGTTCGTGCTAAATTTGCATCAACAAAAAAGATAGAGAAACATACGCAGACTGTAGCGGGAATAAGTCACTGTTAACAAGTGCTACACAAACGCCCCTCAGAAGGACACATAATGCTAATTGTGCACCTAATTTATGCGCTCCACGCCCAAGAAACTGTTACCTGATCTTCCCACATTTAATTAGATCTATGATGATGAGACTTAATAAAAACAAATTATTTAAAAAAAAAAATGAGGTCTGTGTGCTGTGTGCTGCGCCCAAACCGACTAAAGTAGGCACTTACCAGGAAAAGACAACAAAAAAAACTTTTAAGTTTTATAAGATTTGAAGTAGTTATTTTTATTAGCTTTTATTTCTTACATGTTTCTTACTTTTAGATTCGTCAAAGTAGGCCTTAGAAAATGAAGTATTTATTCCGATGGCTAAGAAAAAACTCATACTTGAATCATTTAACAGTGCATATCTTTAAAACTACTAAACGGATTTTGATGAAACTTGAACTATCCGCTATGTTGAAAGATATTAAAATAATTATTGCAATCGGACTTATAGTTTCCGTGAAATACACGGAACGTATACATGTACGTATGTATGTTTGTTTGTCCACGTATTTCACGTAATTCGCGTATTTTTTTTATATTTGTTCAGTTATTCATAAATTAACTTAAATATGAATATTAGTCTTTTTGACAATATTTAATACATATACACATAGACGAAATTTGGTACATATGCTTAGACTCTCATATGGACTAACATAATTACATTCATAATTATATTAATATTGCGCATTTTCAACAATATTACATACTTACACATCAACTTGAAAATGTACTTCAACAAACTAAAATTCTAGATGGCACTAGAATTTTTATGGGCAGGCGTTACGCTTACCATCACGCGAGCGTCCTTGATGTAATGTCACTTTCTTAAAAAATAAAATTATGCTCTATCTATTATTATGCTCAAATCAATCGGTTCAACTTTTCACAGACGTGATGTCTCCATCATGCCACCCGGATGGCCATGGTGGTTCATTCTACGGGGTAATATTGTAACAAGTACTGGGGGGTAATTCCATATGTGACCGACTCTACACTTTACAAAAATTGCGTGCTAACTCGCCTTTTATTACAAACTGGCTTTCACCCGCGACTTCGTCCGCGCGGACTACAGTTTATCGCGAAAAAAAGCATGTTATGTTCTTCTAGGATAATAAAAACCAATGCAAAAGTATAGCACCAACGCTCTTAATACTTTTTGACAGACTTGTTATTATTTCGATTCCATGGCAACCGTTCCTTACAGCGAGTAATCAACATTTTCCAGCTTTCCCGTGGAAACTTACAATTTTCCGGAATAAAAAATGTCCTAAGTGGGTTCTTTCACGCGATAACGACTGGACGGATTTTGATGAAATTTGGAATGGAGACAGCTTATATCCTATAATAAAGCATAGGATAATTTTTATCCCGGAAAATTGTAAGTTTCCATGGGAAATCTGGGAAATGTTTATTACTCGATGTAAGGAACGGTTGCCAAGGAAACGAAATAACAAGTCTGTCAATAAACATCAAGAGCGTTGGGTGTATATATTCTGTGGCGTTGGTGCTATACCTACTTTTGCATTAGTTTTTAAAATCCTAGAAGAACTACTACTGTTTTTTTTCGCGATAAACTGTAGTCTGTAGTCCGCGCGGAAGAAGTCACGTCATTGAACTTATCCAATTTCATATTGGATAAGTTCAAATTCAAATTCAAATTGTTTATTGCATTCCATAATGTACAAATAAGGTGGTAAACATAACTAATAAAGTAACAGATCATTATGGACCCTGTTGGGCACAGCAACCAGAAGAGAGCAGGAGTTACAAACCTACATTATGGACCCTGTTGGGCAGCAACCAGAAGAGAGCAGGAGTTACAAACCTACATTATGGACCCTGTTGGGCAGCAACCAGAAGAGAGCAGGAGTTACAAACCTACATTATGGACCCTGTTGGGCAGCAACCAGAAGAGAGCAGGAGTTACAAACCTACATTATGGACCCTGTTGGGCAGCAACCAGAAGAGAGCAGGAGTTACAAACCTACATTAGTTCAATGAATATTTACAGTTTAAGTTTAATATTAGATCATGTTAATTATACACTGTAATATATTTTGTGTATTTAATTAATACTTAACTAAAATATTTAGTTACCTACATTGTGATTGAAATCTTAATTATGTACCTACAGTAAAATAAAATATAATACCCACAAGCGAAGTAAATATATATGTCTATGCCTACAAGCATACTCGTACTTGCTCTGAGCTACAAGCCAATGAAAGCAATTTGGCAGTTTATTGGCATCAAGCATCAATGTCATAATAAACAAATGAACTTCACTGTGCTGCTATAGTCCATACATTTGAGAATTTCTTCGCGATTGCGCCGGTCTGAGTAACATGAGAATCCTCATATGCCCAAAAAATCGTTTTTATAAAGGGTCATAGACAACTGCATATTGAAATCAGCCTAGATAAAAAAGACGAAAAAATAATACACTTGCATGCTTTTCGTACAAATAGGTTGAATTACGTGTTTTGGCTACATGTGAGGTAGTGCTGACCTCTGGTGTCAAAGTTTGTCAGGCCCCCTGAGGCCAATTATGAGTGACACTATTTGTGTTACTATCTATCAATTTGTTTTCAAAGTTCGGCAGAGTATGTTATAGATATTTGGTTTTGTTTGTTTGTTGTGAGAGGTAGTGCTTACCTCTGGTGTCAAAGTATGTCAGGCCGCCTGTGGCCATTAATTATGATTGACATTATTTGTGCTACTATCTATCAACTTGATTTAAAAGTTCGGTAAAGTATGCCATAGATAATTATTTGGTGTTGTTTGTTTGTTGTGAGAGGCAGTGCTGACATCTGGTGTCAAAGTTTGTCAGGCCGCCTGTGGCCAATAATTATGATTGACACTATTTGTGCTACTATCTATCAACTTGATTAAAAGGCTGATTTACACGTATTAAGTTGTCAAGTAGATAAGTACATTTTAACTTAATTTTAAGTGACTTAGTGCATGTAAACAATGAATTTAGTAATAAGTTGCTAGTTAAAATGTAGTGTGCAAGTAAACAATTTGAATAGAATTTTGTCTATTTTTCGATTAAGTAGCCGCGCGATCCGCACCCCGCGCAACCCCCGGAGTTGTGGCTCGCGCCTACAGCACGTTTGGATTAGGGCATGTAATATCGGAAGGTTTTCAATTCCGAGACTGATTTCCGATATTAAATCTCAATATCTGAATACCGATATTAATATCGGAATTGCACAATTTGTTAAAAAGTTGAATTGGATACAAAAAAAAACGATGTTTTCAATCAAACTCTTTTAATCATACAAAAAATCAACGTTAAAATGATAACTTTTTTCATTCAACCGAACGTAGTGCAACCAACGACAGTAAGATATGTCTATAGTGCAACCTAATGCATTAAAATGCATTAGGTCTCACTGAACGAACTAAAACCTTATTTCTACAATACCTTATACCTACTTACTTACAATTTGGCACAAAAATAGTTGTTCTTTATTATGGAACGTAGTATACATGTAAAAAATCACAGATTTCTCATTATTATCCTCTACTAATTAAATTACAACTTTAATAATAACTCAAAAATAACTTCAATAAAACTTCTGAAAAATATAACTGTAAGTTAAAATAGCAATAATCAACAATTAAACTATAATAGGTGAGTTATATCTATTTCATAGACATATTAGAGACATACAGAATACGCACTAAAAGAGTAAGAGGGACAAAACCATCATAGCTTTTGCATTGCACGGGGCTTTGGCTAGTAATGAGTTAATTTAGTTAAATGATAAGAGTCCGTTCGGAAATAATTTAGTCTGGCTAAAACAATTTTGTGAGTCGTTTTTTTATTTATTTTGATTATTACAACTCAGGAAATGTTACAAATTTGTTAGATAATAGTTTAATGTTACACACCGTTTAAACCACGCACGTCGGTTCTCTTTATGCACAGACTATACTTTATTTAATAACTCAAATATAAAATTTGATTGATTCCGATGTTGCAATATTGGACCCCTCAGTATCGAAATTGTAATATCGGAACTAATGTTCCGAGATTCCGGAGTTGCGATATTCCGAGATTCAGGCCCTAGTTTGGACAGGTACAATTTAGTGAAGCTCATAATTTGCGACTGCACGCGGGTCAGAGTTTACGGTGAAATGTCGAAATGGACAGAAAATACTACATTAAAGATTGAATACGTTGAGATAATATACACAATCTAACAAACATTTCTGTTTTAAATCATAGTTTTTCTTAAGTAGCTGTATAAAATCTTTCAACCCTTGGTATAGAACTTCACATACATGGGGTAACATCAGCCATATACTGGACTTAAGAGCTTTACTAAATTACTTATCTGGATGCGTGAAAACGCTTACTTAAAATTTAGTCGGTAGAGTATGCCATAGATAATTATTTAGTGTTGTTTGTTTGTTGTGAGAGATAGTGCTGACATCTAGTGTCAAAGTTTCTCAGGCCGCGAGTGCCTACCACTAGCATGACTTCCACTACACTACGGACCGTTGATCCACTCCACAAGTCTACTGTACAGTGTTTGGTTCCATCTTCATTGCGTAATAGGCCCTTCACATCGGTCCAACGTGCCCCATTGCCCCGAGGGTCAATTGAGAAATATAGGAAGAGGAAAACCCATGGCAGATAAAACTAACTAGCACGTAGACATCATTAATGATTAATTACATACAAGTTTCTGGTTAGTCACATAGTCGTAATATTCCAAGAAATCGATTTTCGTTGCGTCAGACGAGGAAAGGAACATTAGTTTACTGAGCGAAATATGCATTCATTTTCTTGAAGTTTGATTGTTTGTACACTCGCGAGCAATGAAATCTATGTTATTATTATTTTAATATTAAATCAATTATATGAAAGCTTCATTCATTAGGTCTAAATGAATACTGTAGTCCGCGTGGTAGAAGGCGCGGGCGAAATATGAAATATGCAGTTCTCTTAATTCATTATGCAATAATACGTAATAATACTAATCCGTAATATTACTATATACTATTATAACAAATTATTGCTCAACTAGCTGTGCATGCGGCTTTGCCCGCGTGGTTATTTCATTTAAAAGTAGCCCATACGTGTTATTCCAGGACCACAAACATTTCTTTAAAATTCGTTCAGCCGACGAATAGTTCTTTTATCGATTGCTCAGTATCTAATCATCGAATACCAAGTACCCCAGTCTATAAGTCAAACCCTAAGCTATCCAACAGTGAAAACAGCATCGCAATCGGTTCAGAAGTTTTTACATGATGCGCGAACTAACATACAGACAAACTAACAAAATAAATAACATCCAAACGATTTTTAAAAATGGTCTACTCTTGTTCAGTAGCTTATTTCAGGTGGGTACCTGAAATAAGCTACTGAACAAGAGTAGACCATTTTTTTTAATTATCTTTATTGTACAGACATTTTCGTTCTTAAAGCTTTCTTATAAGTATAGATATTGATATATAGTTAACTATAGTTTGTACAACATAGCTTGATCGCCAAGACAGCTGCCAGAGTTATATTTCTAGGGTTGGAGTAGTGTAGGAAAAAACCGATTATCGAACGAAGTTAAAAAAAGCGATCATATAATTATGTTGCTCACTTATGTTCTATATTCTAATTGTGACTTTTTAGTACATACGTTATCTATATAGTATCAAACGATTTGATGTGGTGACATATAATAAAACTATAAACAAAGTGAAATCTGTACATGGAAGATAATTTAGAAAAAAAAAACATTATTGTTTCAGTATATGAAAGTAGGAAATTAGAATGTTTGTCTTTCTGTCTGTCTGTCTGTCTGTGACTTGATCAAGCAAAAACCACTGGATGGATTTTGATGATGTTTGCTGAACTGTATTCCTTGGAGTCCTGCGGAAGTTTTTATCTTTGTTTTATCAAAAACCATTCAATTGTTTTTTTTTTCAATCTGTCTGTCTCAATATGCCGTAAAATATCTTCGCTTGATAAAATGTCCTCGACATTAGACTCGGCAAAATCTCTTGATTTGATTTTGATGATGTTTGCTGAACTGTATTCCTTGGAGTCCTGCGGAGGTTTTTATCTTTGTTTATCAAAATCAATTCAATTCAAATCTGTCTGTCTCAATATGCCGTAAAATATCTTCGCATGATAAAATGTCCTCGACATCAGACTCGGTAACCTTTTTTGCAAACAATCTAGCGGTGCACAGTAGCGCCATCTAGTTACCTTATTGTAAAAGTAACAGTAATAACCAAGGTGCTCCATCAATTATCTAGTTGGTAAAGGGCTGATTCCACTGGTAGAAACCTAAAAGTTTTACTGCATTTTGAGGACCTCTCTGCCCCCCCCCCCCCCCCCCCAATCAAAAATTCCCGACGACTAAAATATTCTAAATATTAGCTTAACTTGTAAACCAAGTTTCATTCGGTGGAGAAATGCGACCTGTCAAGCATCCATTTTGAAAGGTTGTACACATTTTGTAATCCAATGGATCGAAGAATAACATAATATATTAGGTATTCATAAACGATGGTAGGTATTATGGATGGTGTATTATCTTTACTTAGATGTGGTGACACATCATCTATCATCCTCATCATCAAAATCATCATCCATTGCCGGACGTAGGCCTCTCCTTATCAATTCCACTGAGCCCGATCTTCAACTCTTCTCTCTATTCGCAATTCGTCACTCCACCTGGCCAACGGTCTCAGTACGTTCGCCTAATCATCGTCTTCACAATAAAACTCGCTTACCCCAACGGTTGTCGCTTCTTTGAGTTATTATTATTATTCGAGTTAAGTCGCGGGCGAAAGCTAGTTCTTGATAATTATTTTTCCCTACGAATGTTTTTTTTTTTACTTGGGTGCATATAGAGTATAAGACCATCTAGACCAAATAAAACTGACATTTTGATAGAACAAAATTAGATTAGAGCGGAATCTATTTAAAGCCAGTAAGCGTAATTCAAAATCTTTGCATTTTACCACAACAATAGATTCAAATTAGCTTTTAGAAACTTTTTTATGAATTTATTACGAATAAACATATAAAGTGATTTCAATTTTCATAATATTATTTTTTATATATTATGTTATTAAGATGTCGCAATGAAAATTTAACATCCCTTTCCGTCACACCAATAAAGTACGACATTGTTGTGGATACATTTTGACTATAAAAAATACGAAACCTCATGCGCGTTATCTCGATGACAGCCGCCATGGAGATCAAGCTATAAAAATCAAAGTATAGCTGCGGTTCAGCCGTTTACTAGTGAAAAAGGCAGAAGAAACAGCCAGACAGAGACAGAAGTAAAGTAAGCATTTATAATATTAGAGTAATTGATTTCTATCTCTAATTAGGGAAACCTACTGACTGGCTGAATACATAAGTTAGAAGCCATTAAAAAAGCCTCGCTATTTGTTTTTAATTAATTGCTAAAATTTTATGACAAGAGCGGTAAAAGGAAACGGCCATATCGCTCTGTCGTAAAGAAGTGATTAATAATTCAATATGCTAATAATACGAAAACTAATAATTAAGATTGACGAATGACTTCCTTTCTTCCATGTCCCATCAGACAGTTAATGCCGCGCAGGTAGAAACTTGTAATTAAGATTGACGAATGACTTCCTTTCTTCCATGTCCCATCAGACAGTTAATGCCGCGCAGGTAGAAACTTGTAATTTTGATTCATTTTAATACATTATTTATTTTAATGGAAATGAGACTTTCCAAGATTTACCACTCAGCATGTCACGCCTAGAACTTACTTGGCAGGTAGTAGTTTATTATTTCTATTCGCGAGCAATAAAATTGGCTCAGCTTCTACTTCAAATGCGTGGTCAGAGCCTGCCCAAAAAAAGGAGTGCAATGTTTTTAGGATTCATATATGTTTGTGTATATGTCCAACAACACAAGAATATATGTATAACATGTGTGATGATATAATATGTGTGATGTGTTGATGTGTGTATAACATGTGTGTATATGTATGTTTGTAACTATGTATTTATGTATGTATGTATGTATGTATGTGAGTTTCTTTATTCCACCATAACTTTTAAATCTCTGAATAGATTTAGACGTATGGGGTATCGTTAGAATTCTTCATCCCCACAAGTAAAATAGCCTATTTAAAAAAATTACAATATGGCGGCGGCAGTATGGATATATTTAAACAAGAGAAAAAATAATATTTTCTTCTAATTTTACAATATGGGTATCAAATGTAGGCCTTGTTAAGCACATTCCAACAGTATATAATTCATTAGCTTAAGTTCTTCTTTGGCAGGGCAGGCGTGTTTTTTAACTTTTATCTACCTAGTTATTCTTTTATGTAATTATTATTTAATTTAAAAATTCAAACAATTATTTGTGAGCTTCATTAACTCTTCATAAAAATATCGTAGAACTGAAACTATACTTCTAATAAATGTGTAAAATTATTGTTTTCCTCGTTACGGCCAGTGTCACGCAGAAAATGCTAATAAAAACTCCGAAACGGAACGGATTCCTAATTTTTCTCCATAAATAGATTTTCTTGTTTTTTTTTTTTTCAAATTTACAATTCCTCAATCATTTGTTCTTTACTGATTTTCACATAAAGTAGGCGATAACCTTTCAATTCCTATATAGTTTTTCTTTGAAAACTAGCTTACCCGAGCGCGACTTCGCCCGCGCGGACTATATTTAATCGCGAAAAATGCATCCTATGTTCTTCTACGCTATTAAAAACCAATGCAAAAGTAGGTATAGCACCAACACTCTTGATGTTTTTTAACAGACTTGTTATTTCGTTTCCATGGCAACCACAGATCATTCTGTGGTGGCAACCGTTCCTTACAGTGAGTAATCAACATTTTCCAGTTTTCCCGTGAAAACCTACCATTTTCCGGGATAAAAAGTATCCTATGTTTTATTCCAGGGTATAAGCTATCTCCATTCCAAATTTCATCAAAATCCGTCCAGCCGTTATCGCGTGTAAGCTCCCCAAACAAACAAACACAGACCTTTGAGGTTTTAAGTCGATTTCATTGCTCGCGAGTGTAGACCGATTTTATAGTTCCGCCAGTAACTGCCGAGGGTCTACGAAGGCTTAGCCTTTCCTACGAGTATAATTCGAATCTAAACAACAGTAGTAACAAATTATATTCAATTCGACGCAGAGTGGTTCAACAATCATAGAACAACTTTTTATAAACAGACATAAACAAAAAACATAAACAAATTACACGGCAAAAAGTGCGCGTTTGACCACAGAATAGTTTAACTTTAAAAAAGCTTCAAAACAAGCTTCCCACAAACCGTTATACAAATATTATACAAACTAGCAGTTACCTCATTCATATAACACCGTTCTTACGCAATAAATGCATAACATCGTTTGTATTTGTGACTTTCTATACTAATTTAGTGAAAGCAGGTTTTTAATCTGTCAAACTGAATGCCGCCTGACCTTTGTCACGCAAGTATAGTGTAAAGGTAAAATAAGTGGGAAGCGCAAAATGTCATTCGTGTTTTAATCGATTTGTTTAGTCGATTTTGTGACATAAGTTATCGATATAGTGATGCATTTCGTGATTCGGATAAATTAGTAATCATTATACAATCTATCTATACTCTGTACTTATAATAAAGCAGTAAGTACCAAAAAGTCTGTACAATGAAGATTTAAAAAAATATTGGCTAAGGTACATAAAATAAGCTACTGAACATATTATTAAATCCTATCTGTTTGTTAGCGCATCACGTAAAAGCTAGTGGACTGATTGCGATGCGAATCTGTTGGATAGCTTAGGGGTTGACTTAAAAACTGGTGTACTTGGTATCTCAATCCGATGAGTAGAAGCCGAGCAATCGATAAAAACCTATTTTGACGGCTGAACGAAATTTGGTATTTTACACTGGAATATCACATAGGATACTTTTAACCAAGAGAAATGACCACGCGGGCAAAGCCGCGGGCAGCAGCTAGTACCTACCTAACTAATAAACTATCTTGTTTACCTATAAGGAAGGAACCGGTTCCGCCCGCGATACCGGTACCGATACCGATAAATTAGTAAATTGTTTGAGTTGAGATGATGGTGATAGAGAAAATTTACAAGTGAGACCCCGTCAAATGGTGTGACATAATTATGAAAGGGGTTTGATAGAATTTAAAATAAAATTGCTTAGTTTTAGGCATTGTAGAACCCCAGTACTGTGGTAGATCCAAGGTAAAAATATTTTTTCGAAGTAAGTAACTCGTAAAATACGGAAATAGTGAAAATCTTCAAAGCAGAAACTCACCTTGAAATCAGATTTCAAATTAGCTAGAACCTACGTCAATGTCAGTGTCATCGTACGCCGCGCGCCGTGAAAAAGCGCGGGAAAACGATCCCAATGTCACTGTCATCCGTGGAAATGCGCGGGAAATCGGAATTCGTTCCGAACGTCCATTCAAGGTGATTGAACTGTCTGCGTTCATTTTCACCGATTTCTTTGGATGAGAACAATATGAGAAAGCTAGATGGTGTTTAGATTACAGTAGTACTATTATAAATTCTCTGGTAGAAGATCTGTAGTACGCGCCCCCTTTTTACCCGAGTACGGCGAAGCAAGGGAAGGGTAAAGAGTTTAACAGCATAATGAGAAAGCTAGATGGTGTTTAGATTACAGTAGTACTATTATAAATTCTCTGGTAGAAGATCTGTAGTACGAGCCCCCTTTTTACCCGAGTACGGCGAAGCAAGGGAAGGGTAAAGAGTTTAACAGCATAATGAGAAAGCTAGATGGTGTTTAGATTACAGTAGTACTATTATAAATTATCTGGTAGAAGATCCTAAGTACGCGCCCTTTTTTACCCGAGTACGGCGAAGCAAGGGAAGGGTAAAGAGTTTAACAGCATAATGAGAAAGCTAGATGGTGTTTAGATTACCGTAGTACTATTATAAATTCTCTGGTAGAAGATCTGTAGTACGAGCCCCTTTTTACCCGAGTACGGCGAAGCAAGGGAAGGGTAAAGAGTTTAACAGTATATGTTTGTCGTAGCCATATCATACGTACGTACTGATAACTTCATGATGAGGTCGATAATTTCATGAATTATAAAACAAGATACAGACGTTCAAAAATGATCGCGAAAATTACTAGAACTAAGTGAGAATTAAGTGCTAGAACCGGGCCTTAAAACTGACCATATTGTTGATACATCAACGTTAAATTTTCAAGGTTAATAAAAACACGACTAACCAACCTATCACGGCCAAGTCGGGCTTTCCCTCGCCGTCCATTTTACGATATGATCACTAATGTTTGACCATATCATGAAGTAGCCGTGCGTTTAGCTGTTCATATCGTCAAACGCAAATTATTCATTCGATGACCATGATGATGATTCAAAACCATTTCATGATGTGACCGATAATATCAAGAATTATAACTTTTTCATGATGAGGCCAAATATTTCTTGAAATGATCAATTTTATGATATCGCCACGACATGAATATGTGGATATGAAAATGAATATGTATGCGGATGTTCCACCATAGCGTCGCCCCTATTGGTCCTATTTTGACAAGCGAGGTATCAACTGAATCGTCTTTATTTATAGAGTGTCATTACACTACTTTATTAACTCGTCTACGGCGAAGCTAAGGAAGGGTTATGTATTCAAAATAAAAACTTGGTCCTATTTTGACAAGCGAGGTATCAACTGAATCGTCTTTATTTATAGAGTTTCATTACACTACTTTATTAACTCGTCTACGGCGAAGCTAAGGAAGGGTTATGTATTCAAAATAAAAAGTTGGTCCTATTTTGACAAGCGAGGTATCAACCGATTCGTCTTTATTTATAGAGTGTCATTACACTACTTTATTAACTCGTCTACGGCGAAGCTAAGGAAGGGTTATGTATTCAAAATAAAAACTTGGTCCTATTTTGACAAGCGAGGTATCAACTGAATCGTCTTTATTTATAGAGTGTCATTACATTACTTTATTAACTCGTCTACGGCGAAGCTAAGGAAGGGTTATGTATTCAAAATAAAAAGTTGGTCCTATTTTGACAAGCGAGGTATCAACCGATTCGTCTTTATTTATAGAGTGTCATTACACTACTTTATTAACTCGTCTACGGCGAAGCTAAGGAAGGGTTATGTATTCAAAATAAAAACTTGGTCCTATTTTGACAAGCGAGGTATCAACCGATTCGTCTGCATCACAAGAGTGTCATAGGCTTTTTTTACCCAACAATAGTTTAGATTTTGGTTTTTGAACTTATGCCTTGTTGGTGTTCCTGCAGCAGGTCTTGATTTCCATTATTTCTATTCTATGCGCCGCGCAAAGATAGTTGGTCAAAATAACATTCAATCTAGTGAGAAAAAAACGTGAACAATGTCTTTCGTGGATCAAACCTACGGCTAGTTCAGCGACTCGTCCCACAAGACACTCGTCACAATAGGAAGAGTTACTGAATTTAAAAAATATTATTTTTTCGGTTCAGTAACTCGTCCTATTGATTTTATCCTTAAAATCTGAATGGATTTAGTACAGTCGACAACATAATCTTTAAATGATTAATCTTTTATGCCTATAAACCGAACCGTGACACACTGACTGACTGACTGACTGACATATAACACACAGCCTAAGCTTAATAACCTAGAGCCCCATTACGAAGTTTACGCCGCGCGCCGTCTGTCCTTCTGTTTTTTTTTTTATAACGGACTAGGCAATTGTTTGACCACAATCTCACCTGATGGAAAGCGATGATGTGGTCGAAGGTGTAGCACGCTTGCCTAGTAAATACCTGTTCACTCTTGACTTGAACAAACCTGGGCTATACTTTACCGGAAACACTGACGAGGGAAGAGCATTCCACTCCTTTGCAGTTCTTTAAGTTTAAGTGCAAAAACAAAAACCCGACTACGGTCGGTTAAAGTTAGCCTTTGACACTCTTGCGATGATGACTTATCAATTGATACCTCGCTTGTCAAAAAGCGGACCAAGTTTATAGATTGAACACATAACCCTACCACAGCTTCACCGTGGTCAGGTAAAAAAATAGCCTATGACACTATACCTGAAGACGCCTGAAGACGAATCAATTGACACCTCGCTTGTCAAACTAAGACCAATAAGGGCGAAGCTATGGTGGAACATCCACTTATATACATTCATACATAATAGACTGTTAAACTCATTACCGTTCCTTTTCTTCGCCATATTCGGGTAATAAATGAATAAGCCTCGACAGTCCTACCTTTAAAACCTTGTTAAGGTAATGGCTGTATATTGATGACCAAAAAGTAAATACTGTTTCGGCAACTATTATCTCGTGACTAAAATAAAATCTAACATAGATAAAAAATAAATTGCGCTTGGAATGTTTCATGTTGTTCATTGACCTGAATCTTACGTAGTATTTATATACTATTTGGACCTGAACAAGGAGGCCTTTGATACTGTCTGTCATAATTTGCTAGTCAAAAAACTTAAAAGTATTGATATTAACGGCTCCGCGCTTAATATATCTTTCGTTCATACATACCTATCAAACAGATCCCAAGTAGTTAAGGTAGATAATGAACAAAAAAAGTGAAAGATACTCAATAACTATGTGGAGTTCCACAGGGCTCGATGTTGGGACAATTACTTTTTCTCATATATTTTTACAACATTCATGAAATAGAATTACGGCCATGTATGCGGATGACACCTGTTTGATCTTAGATCTTCGGTACAAGACATAATTTCTAAAGCTAAAAAATTTGAATACTTTATTATATTGGTTCCAATATAACTTTCTTACAATAAATACATCAAAAAGATGCTACGCCAATTTCAAACCAAAAATAAAAGCATCCCACCCACCTGATATCCATCGTGGAATACCAATCTATGGTTACGGGACTCTCGGTTCGCAACTCCGACTCGCAAGTGGCCGGGTTTTTTTACAAACCAACTATTATTTATTTTGTGACACCAACATTACAACGAGACGACCGAGGCGCAATTCTTCCTTGTACGACATAATCTGACATTAATTATAAATTTTCCGTCTTTATTCCGCTTGAACATCGACTCTGTGATTAGTAAACAACATGGCCTGGGGCGAAACAACATCAATATTAATGTTTTCATTAGTTAGTTACCCTAAGCGGGCTCAATTCTTGTTTGCGGTGCCTTGTTCATACAGGGAGAGCTGACCAATTGATAGGATTGATTGCGCTGGCACATTAAAAATTCAGATACTCAAGAATTTTGGGTGAAGAATTAGAATTCCCTCTCTTCTTGATACAAACTTAATTCACAATCAGCATTACTACAGCATAAGTGACAATGGGCTGGTCACGTTTGTCGTAGAAATGACAACCGTTGGGGTAGAAGAGTTCCCTCCCGCTAGACATGGAGTGACGATCTGCGCAAGGTAGCTGGCAGTTATTGGAAGAGAAGAGCCGAAGAGCTGACACAATGGCGTGCCTTGTGCCGTGTTTTTTTTTTCAAGAGAGTGACGACCAGAAATGTTCCTCATTCGTGGTAAGCATCACATTGTACCCAGAACTTTGGTTGCAAAATCTTGCGCGTCACTGTACTGCGCTCGTCACACTAACATATTGGTTTTGATGTCTCATGCCCAGTCAGTACTGTTTGCGCACTACTGCTTGGCGGTTGAGTATCTAGAAAAGATCTGGTACTTTCCCAGGCGTACTCTTGCGGAAAAGGTCTTAAAACATACCTAAAACAAAAATATATACTATCCGAATTCTTATTTAATAATCTAGTTCTCGAACCCAGAGGCCTTGTCCTCAAACCAATATATATAAAAAACTTATAAATATAACTGCAAATTATAAGATGTATTTAACGAGCCGGATGGAGGTTGCAGTACGACAAAAATGACTGATTCTTTATGTAATAATCCGGTAATCGAACCCAAGGGCCTTAGAGAGGCCTTGTATTGACCAAAATGTACAAAAAAATAAAATGTTATTTAAGAAGTGCATATATGAGATGCATAAAAAGTTGGAGGTCACGGAACCGGTCTCCCTTGTCGCCAACACTTCTTGTACAGTCGCAGGCAACGGTGCAAGTCACTCAGGAAAAAAAACAATACGTAAAATGTTCGCGTAAAGTCCCTTTTGCAATATCCTACTGCAAAAAAATATTTTAGGTACCTCTCGTCACAAAATAAATAATAGTACTAGTGTCTTGTAAATGTTTTTTTTACTGTAGGTCCCAAAAATACTCAAAAGGTTTCAAATTGAAATCATTCCACCGGTCAAGCAGAGAATAAATAATTTGACAGAAGTCTGTCTCTTTCGGTGCGTATAGTCAAAAGCTAGCCACCAAGTGCGCGAAAGATTTCGAAAGTTCGCGGAGTATTCCCCGGTTCGTTTCTTTTCCGCGACTTCAAAATGACCGCAAATCGCAAAAATGCGGATCATTCTCGTTAGATCTAGTGCTAAGATCCATAATGGATCTATCGAGATTTTATTTTCTCATAAGATCCGGTCATAATGGCGCGAAAGCGGAATTACTCCACCATCGCGCGTGTCTCAGTAAGCATAGAAACCCTGATGCCGCTCTGTCCACGTCAAGTGGTTTTGTTGAATTGAATATTACTTTAATAATTATTAGCTGTGCCCGCGGCTTTGCTCGCGTGGTCATTTCATTTAAAAGTAGCCCGTACGTGTTATTCCAGGACCAAAAGTTCCTATAAAGTACAATATACTACATTTCTTCAAAACTCGTTCAGCCGTCAAAAAGTTTTTAATCGATTGCTCGGCTTCTACTCATCGGATTGAGATACCAAATACTCCAGTTTTTAATTCAAAATCTAAGGTCTCTAACTGTAAAACTGCGTTGCAATCGGTCCAGTAGATTTTAAGTGATGCGCGAACAAACATACAGACAAACAAAAAAACAAGTTTAAAAAAAATATGAATACAAATAAGTAAGTCAGTAGCTTATTTTATGTACCATAGTTTTTTTTTTAATTATCTTCTTTGTACAGACATTTCGTTCTTATTGCTTTATTATAGGTATGGAAAATAACTAAAATAAA
Source organism: Alsophila aescularia (assembly GCA_946251855.1). NCBI lineage: Eukaryota > Metazoa > Arthropoda > Insecta > Lepidoptera > Geometridae > Alsophila > Alsophila aescularia. The sequence continues at coordinate 64,359,784 of OX276373.1, forward strand.
ATGAGCGTGACTTAACGCGCACAACGTTAGGCCCGTAGTAATTGAATATGCCAATGCCAGTAGCGGATCCAATAAGTACACTTTTGTGGCGAGATTCAAGTACGCGCGCGGGCGCGTGAACCGCATTCGCACGCACAAGAGTTTTCTCCGTGGCAGTACTGCAGCAAAGGCCGAAGCATTAACGTATTATCTCAGTAAGCTCCGTAAGGTCAATAACACTTGGTTCCGCCGAGAAACGCCGTTAGGTTAGTTACCTTACCGTTACCACTAACGAGCTAAATTCATGTAAACGTGCGGATTTTAACTATTGCTAGTCGTTAAGATATTAGTCATATTGATCTTAGTGTCTTGTTTGTTGATGTTGACTATTTAGGATTATAGGTAGTTTTAAAGTTATTTTGAAGAAGATGTTGGTGTCGATTCTCTTGTTACCGACTCAAACGGTTCTCTTTAAATTCGAAGCCGATGTATACTCTCGGGGGGAGTTGTGCGCACGGCCAGTCATTACAATTTTTTAGTAGTTTTTTTTTTTAATTTTGAGTTTTACTTTTTTGGAAATATTTTATTTTGAAAATTTTGCAAATAAAAATATTTTCTACCACTTTTAAGAGGTAAAAGCGAAAGTTTTGCGAAAATTGTTGACAATTGTCATTACAATTGCTATAGTAGAATTGGGGCCAAACAATTGCAGGGCGTGCGGGAGAGGGGAAAAGTGGGGTAGGCGGGTCGGGCGCGGGGGAAGACGGGATTTCATTTTTTGAGACCCCCCTCCCCCCCTTTCGCTACACACCATTACCTCCCCCCACCCCCTCCAACCCCCGCCTACTTTTAAAACAGTTAATCTATCTATCGGAAACAAAAAGATATAATATAATTCTTGGTGTAATTTTTGACCGAGCGAGCGCGAAGCGTCTCCGTTTCAGCTTAGGCAAAAATGCTTTCGTATGTCCGGATCTACGGCATTTCTCCTCTACAGGTCGCATTTCTCGTCTGATCTAAAAGAAACTTGGTATACAGGTTAAAAGGATTTTACGTTTTTTTTTCTCGTCGTGGATTTTTGATTGGGATGCCTCCCAATCAAAAATCCACGACGAGAAAAAAAAACGTAAAATCCTTTTAACGTAAATTCCCGTTAACGTAAATTCCTTCCTCCAAAAAGAAGCAAAAAGGCTTCTGAAAATCTCCGCCTTACTAGAGCCGATTTCGGTGGTTCTTTTTTAATTTGAAAGGTAGGTGGTTCTTATTTAATTTGAAAGGTAGGTGGTTCTTATTTAATTTGAAAGGTAGCATAAAAAATTGGTGAAGATCTGATGACGATCTTCGGCGTGATGAGCAGAATAGCTCCTCAAAATGCAGTAAATTGCCCACTTTTAGGTTTCTACCAGTGGACTCAGCCCTTTACCTAATAGGTAGGGATTGATAGAGCACCTCGGTTATTAATGTTAGTTTTACAATAAGGTAACTTGATGGCACTACTGTGCACCTCTACATTGTTTGCAAAAAAGTTTGTACTCGCGAAGTATACACCTCACAGAGCCACTAGTAATATTTTATGGAAATTAAATAGTTTATCCATCTAATTACAACAAAAAAAGTTTATTACCTAAACCGATTTCCGCTTTATAAATTTACTAGTTTCTATGAAAACACCCACACTTGTTCGAAACATCTGAATTCAGAACAGCAGTCACGCAGTTCACGCATGCGCTTTGCGGCTGATGTAAAGGCCTACTATGAGACCATTTCCGACGCTTAGGCTTAGCTAGTTCCACAAGCCGCAATAACAATTAAAACACACTAACAAGACCGTATGCAAATTAAAAACACGCGAGGTGCAATACCGCGCGCAATGAAGCGTAGGTAGCCATTATTTCAGTTATTAGAGTGTGATACGATTTCCAGTTACGAAATAAATCTCTTTATTGATATACTAGCTTTCCCTCCCGCGACTTCGTCCGCGGGGACAGTTGTTTATAGCGAAAAAAGCATCCTATATTCTTCTAGGATATTAAAAACCAATGCAAAAGGAGGTATAGCACCAATGTTCTTGATCTTTTTTAACAGACTTGTTATTTCGTTTTCATGGCAACCGTTTCTTATAGCGAGTATCAACATTTTTTCAGTTTTCCCGTGGATACTTACAATTTCCCGGGATAAAAAGTATCCTATGTTTTATTCCAGGGTATAAGCTATCTCCATTCTAAATTTCATAAAAATCCGTCCAGCCGGTATTGCATGAAAGCTCCCCAAACAAACAAACAAGAGACGACGTTTTAATTTTATATATTTGTATATTGCTTTATTATAAGTATAGATTTTTACTGAAAATTTGGCATAAATATGTTAATTAGAAAATAAAAATAGAATGTGTATGTTAGGTACTTGTAATAACTACGCAATTGATTTTCTAGAATAAGTCAAATAGCCTATTCTATGTTACGGACAGATAGATGAACATAACGAAACAATAATTGTTATTATATTGAGATAGCTTTATCTCCATTTCAAATTTCATCAAAATCCGTCCAGCCGTTATCGCGTGAAAGCTCCCCCAAATAAACAGACTTCACTTTTATATATTGGTATGGATAATAATTAATTTACTATTAATTTTCACATCGAGACATATACTAGACATACGCAAAATAATCTTTCTATACTTGTAACAAACAGTCAGTACAAAGAAGATTATTTTGTAAATGGTGACGAGGACTTAAAATGAGCTACTGAACACTCATTCCATGACAAACGCTACTCAACCCCTTTTTTTAAATATTGTACTATAAAATAATTATATGCTGATTATATTATAAAACATTACACATTTTCATGATATGATTTAAATAAAAACAGAAATTTGTGTACTTCTCATTTTTTGACAAATGTAAACATAATCAAAATTGATTCCAACGATTTCCTACAAGAAAAAACTTTTAAAAAAAAGACATGGCAGTGCCTGTAACTAACGTCAAACTAAGCGCGATTTTGAGATTAAAGATTCAATCTTTGTTTGTGCAGGTAATTTTATGTATAATTTTATTTTTAAATGGTTTTATGAAGCTGTTTTTACGTGTCCTTTTATTAGTAATGCCCGTAACGGAAAACAGATAAAAGTTTATTTAATATTAATGCAATACAACATACATGAACCTTATTGTTATAAGTAAGTAAACAATGGTATGTTAGCTTAATTATTAGCATGTTTTGTTCAATTTTGGTGTTTAATGGGTTGTTAACGTAAAAGTTCCTTTGTAACGCCCGTAATGTTACGGGCGTTACGATTTTATGTTTATGGAATTGGGACTGGTTTTACTATGCTTTTTATGCAGGCTGTACATGTATACAACGATGTACGTAATACAAGTTGTTTTTGTATTTTGTATCTTGTACCGTGCTTATAACGTATTTGTGTTGGTAAAAATTCTGCCTAATGGATATCGCAACTAAAAACAATTTACAAATATAAAATGAATAAAAAAACTGGCACAGAATAAATAAAATAAAAACTGATCATGACGATGACTGTGACGTACAAATTATGTTCCTAAAAATGATAGGAGATACCGCCACGATGTCGGTCACCAATGAAAATGACGTTTCAGATGTGCTTTTTAAGTACATTATTTGCAAGTTGCCAAACCCATTGTTAAAATCAATAGACCATCGCACATATTAGGAACTTGAGCAAAATGTAGATGTGTTTGAAAAAGGACAAAAGTAATTGGTGTTATTTTAAGGACAATTTGTTATTCGTGTGCTATTCGTAAGTAAAGGAGAACAAAAATAATAGGTGTTTTTTTGTGTGAAATAAATAACTATATTCAGGACAATTTTTAATTCGTATAGTTAAAGTTAATTTACAGTTTGTAATCTTTCAATTAAAACTAAATAGATATACAAACTTCTTTAAATTCGTACTCGTAACGCCCGTAACGTTATCTTGTTTTTTTTTAAATAATTAAATATAGTGACAGAACCCACATACATTACAAAGTACATAGTAAATTTATGTCACTTTCAGGATAAATATTAAAAACAAACTGTTGTCTAAAAAATCGCTAATTTCTTATGTTTTGTTATTTTAGGCAAAAGTGATAGACAAATTCGTGTAACGCCCGTAACGGGCACGTTTTCATATATTTATCATAACATTTAACGCATATACTTTTTTTTTACACTTACATTGAAGTGTGATAAAAAAGGATTATGTTTATCTGTTATTTCATTTATTTTGCAAAGGAAATAACTAAATAAAAATGTGTTAAAGGCGTACAAACAGTACGCCCGTAACATGGAATGGGTGTGAAACAACTCTCTGTCTGTTTGTCTAGAATGTTTGTCTGCGCATCACGTCAAAACAACTGAACCGACTGTAATGCGGTCTTCACTGTTGGATAGCTGAGATTCTAACTTAAAGTCTGGTTTACTTTGTATTTAATACGTCGAGTAGAACTCATTTTTGCCACTAACAATCTTTCCCAAACCGAACGAAAAACAACCCTATATTGCCCATACTATACATACCCTATGGAATATAGTCGCTTTTCCAAGGTTAAATTTAACTGTCATGTCATGTAAACACGCAAAACGAACGGTGGTCGTTGTAACTGTTATTTTTAACCCCCGATCTCGCTAAGAGGGGGTGTTATAAGCTTATGGTGTGTATCATTGTATGTATCCGTGTCTACATACAATGTCTATCTGTGGCATCCTAACTCCCAAACTATATGTTAGCTAAAAACGAGGAAAAGAGGGGGAGGGAGTGTTATATTTTTTTAATGTGTGCTTTTTGCTGCTGTGGCGTGGTTGTGGTTGTGAAACCTGACTGAACAGTAGTATGAAGTAGGATAAAATATATACATATAAAAAAGCAGTGAGTACCTAGTGAGTACCAAAAAAAGTGTACAAAGAAAATAAATTTAAAAAATGCTCTCGGTACTTAATATGAACTACTGAACAAGAATAACGTTTTTTTTAAAATCGTGATTCGACTGTTTGTTCGCGCATGACGTAAAAACTACTGGACCGATTGCGATGCGGTTTTTCACTGTTGGATAGCTTAGGGTTTGAAATAAAAACTGGTGTACTTGGTATGTCAATCTGATGAGTCGATAAACAACCACAACACACATTTGACGTCTGAACGAAGTTTGATGATTTTGGTAGTTTTGGTTCTGGAATATCACAGGATCCTTAAATCTCAGGAAAATTACCACGCGGGCAAAGCCACGGGCACAGCTAGTAACTACATAAAAAAAGGCTTGGTAGTCAATAAAAAATGAACACCATAATCATCATCATCATGTCAGCCTTTAGAAGTCCACTGCTGAACATAGGCCTCCCCCAAAGAGCGCCATGATGAGCGATCTTGTGCCACCTCCATCCACCGACTTCCTGCGATGGCTACAATGCCGTCGGTCCATCGTGTGGGGGGGGGGGGGTCTCCCCACACTTCGCTTACTTGTTCGTGGTCGCCATTCGAGAACCTTTATTCCCCAGCGGTTATCGGTTCTGCGAACTATATTGCCACTTCAACTTGCAAACGCCCATTGCCACTTCAACTTGCAAGCTCTGAGAGCTATGTCGGTAACCTTGGTTCTTCTGCGGATTTCCTCATTTCGGATTCTATCACGTAGTGAAACACCGAGCATAGCTCTCTCCATTGACCGCTGCGCAACTCTGAGCTTGTGTATGAGACCAATAATAGTTAGTGACCACGTGTCAGTGCCACAGTGCAAAAATGAACACAGTGATTATTATATTATTCAAGTTTTTCGTTATGTGTTTAAGCTGTTTGTTGGTTGTCAGACTGTCGGTCAGTCAGTTATGAAACCGTTTCATATATTTATATAAATACTTTTTAAAACAATATATTGTTAGAATGTGTATTGTGTTTATAATTGCCAATTACATGATGCATAAGTTCAAAATTTTTTTTTTTTTTTTCTTCTTCATACCTTTTAGACAAACCCATTATTTTTCTACTATTCCTTTTAGGTACGTATCTAAAAAAAGAAACACGAAAGCTAGAAAAAAAACATATCAAAGGCGGAATAAATAACATGTACAGTAGTCGCAGCGAAAGTATGTGCCTCGGAAGTTGTCTGCTAGTCGCTGCGCAAACTGCTATTTTTCAGGCGCAACTCCAATGTTGAAGGTGAAGACAGCATTGTAGCCTCGCTCACTCGCTTTTCGCATATTCTATCTCGCTCTTACTTTATGCTGTTTTATCCCCACAGCAGTACCTGCACAACCGTACAGATTGGCTGCGACTACTGTATGTACATGAAAAGCTACGAGGGCTGTTCTCACTCCACGCCTCCGGGTTTATAAAACACAGGGTAATAATACGTTATAATACTTTGTTATAAGTAAGACCTTGATTATTGTTCTGTGGGAAAGACCACATTACACATATTGTGCAGTTTTCCCATTGTACCCCATAGAGTAAGGAATTTTCCCTTGGACATTTCGTTCGCCATTGCTATACCCTGATTCATTAGGAGGCCTAAAATGTAAACAAAGAAATGCCAACAAATTTCATTGTCAAAGGTTCATGTCAAGTGCGATCAACCTGTTTTAAACAAAATATTGTTTTTTGAAAAAAATCAAAATGTTGTGATGTAGAGTTAGTTTTTATTCTCAATCTTGTGTATCTTCGAGTGTTAATGTGTAATATTGGTGGAATATTAACCATTAGGTGTTCGTTAACGTGCACGAGTGCGGACAAAAGAATCAAACGCAGAAATAAATGGCATTTTGTGATTTTTCCAAATCTCCCTCGGAAGTTTCAGTAAATGTCCACTATTTTAGTGATTCGTGACTTTGACAATAATTGACTGTGACGTGACATTACTTTAAACTATAATACACTTGACATTGGCGAAATTGCTAGTAGGCCAGTGCCTCCGCAGAAGCCATCCAATAAAAAAAAGAAGAAGAAGAACAAAATATTATTTCTATTAAAATAGGTAGGTACATGTAAATACTCTCAACTATACACCTTGTGTGTATTGCTACATACGGTAAAATTTCTGTTTACAAAAAGATCTCTAATTAAAAATCCGAGATTTTAATTTCTCTTAGAATTGTTGGAACTGTTTTGTCTGTCTCTGTCCGAAATTTAAACATCTACTGTTCTGTCCTTCTGTTCTGCTCACTATTCTGATATGCTGCTCTGCCTTTGTGTGACACGGCCATTAGGAAGAATTATTAAGACGTTGTGTCTGTTCTATTCATTCTGTCTTTGAACACACAATGAATATAACAGACAGAAAAATAAAATGGCGGCGATTGCACAAAATGTTTCAAATCTCTGCTGTGTTCCCAGACTCCCAGTACCTATAGGAAAAATAAATTCACGAAAAAAAATATCATTTTTTTTATATTTTTGTTTAAAATAACAATTTGCAAAAACGACCATTTTCTTTTTAAATCATTCATTTTTATCATGCTATGTCTAACATCAAATTATGGATTGCACGGCTTTCTATATTTTTTCTCGTTCTGTCAATCCATTTGTTTACATTTTAGGTCTCTAATTATTATGAATCAGGGTATAGCAATTTCGCCAATGTCAAGTATATATAATAGTTTAATATAAGTATTGTCACATCACCACATATACCTGATAACGTCACAGTCACAAGTATTGTCATGTCACGTCACAGTCAACTGTCAAAGTCATAATTCAATTAAATGGTGGACGTTTTAATGAAACTTCGGCAGTTTTAGAAAAATCACAAATCGTCATTTATTTGGCATTTGATTATTTTGCCCACACCCGTGCACGTTAGCGAACACCTAATGGTTAATATTCCACCAAAATTACACATTAACATTCCAAGAAACACCAGTTTGAGAACAAAATCAAACTCTACAACACCAACATTAAGTTTTTTTTTTCAATATGGCGCTCGGGCACCAAACCTTTACCAAATAACTACTACGCCCTTTCCCCCAAACTCCTGGCAAACTATCTAAATCCAACCCAAAGGGTTTCTTACACTTGCTATGGCACCTGACATTTCGCGTTTCTGCGATATTGGAGCTCAATGATAGCATAAATGTATACCATACGCTTTGAGGTCCAGTATCTTTGAAACTCTACACTTCAGGATACTAGAGTATAACCCGTATACATAGAGAAAACTCATGCTATCCCGCTCAGATTATATTTTGAGCTGAGCGGGATAGCATGAGATTTATACGTTCAGGCCAATCCCATTCTTTAACTACGCGGTTCATACCAACATTTTTTGTCATTGAAGTCCTCTATCTATTTATTAGGGTTTGATAAGTGGGCATAATTATTTTTTTCACTTTTAAGTATGCCATAAAGGTTAGTAGGACTTTAACAGGAGTATGTTCGTGGTGCTACAAGTTTGAGAAATCCTTAACTACCTACAATCTATCTGTATCTATACTTATGATCAAGCAGTCAGTAAAAAAGCCAGTATAAAAAAGAAAAAGAAATATTTAATAGGGAACTTTAACACAGTACATATATACGTAAGGACTATATATGTACTGTGACTTAAATAAGCTACTGAACAAGAATATATAATTTTTTTGAAATGGCGTTTTTCTGTCTTTCTGGAGTCTGTTCGCGCATCACGTAAAAACTACTAGACCGATTTAAATGTTATTTTCACTGCCAGATAGGCAAGCTTTTGATTTAAAATCTGGTGTGCTTTGTATCTCAGTCAGATGAGTAGAAGCCGAGCAATCGATGAAAACTATTAGACGCCTAAACAGATTTTTATGAAATGTAGTATATTGTTTTTTTTTGCACTGGAATATCCATAGACCACACGTGCAAAGCCGAGGGCACAGCTAGTACTTATATGTAGTTAGCACAGATAACAAAAAAAGTCTAGAAATAAGCAACAGAACAAGAAAACCATTTAAAAAAATCGTGTCTCTCAGTTCGCGTATCATGCAAAAGCTACTGAACCGATTGCAGTGCGATTTTCACTGATGGATAGCCTAGGTGTTGACTTAATATTTAAATCCGATTCTTGAAGCCGAGCAATCTATAAAAAAATATAGCTGACGGCTGAACGAAATTTGGTATTATGTACTTTTGGTCCTGGAATAACAACACATAGATTATTTTTAACCTAGAGAAATGACCACGCGGGCAAAGCCACAGGCTCAGCTAGTACTAAATATAAATGAGTTTTTTGACAATAGGAATTTTCTAGAAAACTTTGTGACCTTTTTTATGTATCAAATTACTTCGGACTCCGGCCGAATTTAGGATGGCGCCTTTGTGAATCCTGTTTTTGATGTCATCCTAAATAGTAGCCGAGCTAAAATAATTTACTCGTAGCTAGCAATCCGTTTTCAAATGAGAAATCAATACAATCAGACATCATAAAAATATTTATTCTTGTAAGCTAAAATCTCCACTAGCAGAAGCAAACGTTCAAACTGGCGGCGCTGCAACCAAAGCAGAGAACCTCAAACATAGTATAGGAACCTTGACAGAGGCTGTACATTTTCTGTAACTGGGGTTACATGTTTGTGCCATTGGGGTAACTAGAAGTTTAGGTTTCGGAGAGCTACAGGAACTTGGCAAATAGAATTGGTGGACGTAGAGGCGACATTTGTCCGTCTGGCATTGCAATTCAGCGTGGCAATAGAGCCACCTTTTTTTTATTACTTTCTGTGACGAGACGGGCAGGTCGCTCGCCTGGTGGTAAGCGTTACACCTGTCCATAACAGTAGCAGTGCCACCCAGAACTTTGGCTGCAAAATATTGCGCGTCACTGCACTGCGCTCGTCACCTGAGACATTGGTTGTTAAGTCTCATAACCCAGTATATTCGCTGGAAACATTGCCCTTCAAACCGAAACACAGAAATGTTTACACACTACTGCTTGGCGGCTGAAAATCTGACAAAACTCAAAATTAACAAACCACTACATAGGGAGACTTATACCTCCACCAAAGCTTGGAAACTCGCTATTAATTTACTACCTGATTTGAGACAGGAACGTTGTTTATCGTAATTTGTTTAACGATACACGTGCCCTCGCTCTAAGCCGCTGTATTTTATTCAGGATCTTTGTGAGTAGGTTAGGTATACTTTACATGCAGGAAAACTACACCGACGCTAACAAATCAAATTCACATCCTTATCAGGGTACTGTACCCAAACAGACTAATCGGAATTGTTTTATTGTGGCTATGCTATCTGTCCGGCCGTCCTTCTGTCACGGACATCATTCCTTCCCCATGGCAGCGCCAAAAGTCACTGCCAGTGTCATGGGGAATGATTATTCCAAGTGACCCAACCCTAGCGATGTTCTGTTAACTTTTTATTGATAAACTCTGTGATCTACGACCTCTTTTTGGTAATTGGGAAATACAAAACGCTCAATAATGACATAATCAGCTTTTATTACAATTACTAGCTGTGCCCGCGGCTTTGCCCGGGTGGTCATTTCATTTAAAGGTTACGTGCTATTCCAGGATCAAAAGTACAAACCTTATAAAGTAGAATATATTACACTTCTTCAAAATCCGTTCAGCCGTCTAATAGTTTTTTATCGATTGCTCGGCATCTAATCATAGGAATAAGATAATAAGTACCCCAGTTTTTAAATCAAACCCTAAACTATTCAACACTGAAAACGCATCGCAATCGGTTCAGTAGTTTTTAGGTGATGCGCGAACAGAGAGACACGATTTTTTAAATGTTATTCTTGTAATGTAGCTTTCATTTGCCGACTTAGAGTTGAATCTCACACAGGAAAACACACTTCCGACTCTACCGGTGCTTCGGAAATAAGTCCGTTAGAGAAGAAAGTACCAAGAAACTCTAGGTTCCTGCAGGGCACATTAGGTTCCACTCCCTTGAAGCACGCAGGTTGCATGATCAGCTGCTAACAATGTACTGAGTCCTTCACGGTATTATAGATTTCCCACAATATTGAGTGAGGTCAGTCATGTTTACGTGCCGGAACAGCGAGCTAGATTCCGCAGTAGGTGCGTACCTCTATTTGCACCGATGCCGGCGCGCACGGGTGCTCGGCAACAGTCCCCTGTCTGCCGCGTGACGTCACCTCAACGCACTTTTCACTTCATGCTTCACAGGCACAATGGGATATAAATGACAGGTGGCCTATATTTCTTAAGAGCTCTCTTTTGTACTCTGAGCAAGATAATATATAATATAATGCCTTTAATAGTTTTATATAATAGTTTTCTCAAAATATAGAAGTACAATTCATACCAATATATAAAAGTGAAACGTTGTCTGTTTTGTTTGTTTGTTTGGGAAGCTTTCACGCGATACCGGCAGGACGGATTTTGGTGAAATTTGGAATGGAGATATACGATTAGATGGAGCTTATACCCTAGAATAAAACATAGGATTTTTATCCCGGAAAATTATAAGTTTCCACGGAAAAACTGGAAAATGTTGTGTAATCGCTGTAAGGAACGTTTGTCATGGAAACCAAATAACAAGTCTGTCAAAAAACATCAAGAGCGTTAGTGCTATACCTACTTTTGCATTGGTTTTTAATAGTGTAGAAGAACATAGGATGCTTTTTTTCGCGATGAACTGTAGTCCGCGCGGACAGAGTCGCGGGCGGGAAAGCTAGTAGAACATACAAGTTACATCGCCACCATTTAAATTAAGGTGAGTACTTACAACAATTCTCTTAAAATCATACTAGCGCTTGTATGAGTTTGAGTGTGAGAGTGTGTATGTGTGGACGGGAAATTCGCCAAAGACTGCCCTATTTGTTACATTTATTTTTTCATATAGATATAGCAATGTAACGCATTGGATGACTCTATAATGTTACATTTGTGAAAATAAGTAAATAAACATATTTTCTTACATTTTCAAATAAATATTTTTAGTTGCTAGATGCCAATGACAATAATGAATACAAGCATACTAATATTTATTTAAGATAAACAATCATTCTGTTTAGAATCTTCTAGACTTCGTTTTTACAAGAGAATGGTGAAGCTTCATAATATTCATAATAATATCTAACTCGTTAGTGCCGCTTACAAAAATATCTTTTACGACATGGCAGCTTGAAAATCATCTGCATAACGCGTTTCAGTAACAGGGTTGTCACTTTTGTAAATAACAGTATTTTTGTTGCAAGTATTATTTGCTCGCAGATGCGCCTTTCCCCGCGGGAAATCCCGGGGCAGCTAGTTTCATTTGCTGTGATAGAAATGTATTTTATGAATCTGTCCAGTACTTTCAAAGATAACCTCTGAATGTGACGGTACACACGCTAAGCTTTGAATAAGACTGGCTCTCGAAGACGCAGGACGACAGATTTAAGGTAGAATTTCTACTAATACCTACTAATAATTACATTAAAAGTGAAAGGTTTTCTGTTTGTTGGATTTTTTGAAGGGCTTTCACGCCAAATCTGCTGGACCGAATCTGCTGGACCGAATTTATGTAATTGTATAATATATGTAGATGTTGTACAACGTAGAGACAAACGATAGGATACTTTTTATAAAAGTACTAGTGACCAGCCCCGACTTTGCACAGGTGTAATTTAGAAAAATAAAGAGAATAATGGGAAGTTCTCACACACTCGAAAACTCCACTTTAAGGTTTAGCCTGTGTAAGCCATGTAAAACTTAATTATGTTTTATATATATGTATAAACCTTCTGTGAAAAATTATCTAACTGATGAATTATCTAATTATCTAAATCCGTTTCGTGGTTTAGGAGGGGTTAGGGAATATACAGTCAGACGCGGAAAGAGACTTTGTTTTAATACTAAGTAGAGAAGAGTTAATTTACGTAAAAGAGATTAATAAAAATATTAATTTAAATGAGAGACGGCAACCCTACCTTACTAAAACATGCAAATTACTGTATTCTCAGGTATCGGAGGCCATTCAGGTTTTAGCCGCTTCAAAGCTAATGATATTCGGACGGCGTGCGGCTAATTATCGACGTCACTCACGCTAACATTGAGGACGAGCTGAAGACAGCGGTCGTCCGACTGAAACTGAGCGTTACCCAGCTCCAATGAGTATTCAATCCTCCCGAGAGTCATTCAAAATCTTTGATTCAATCAATGTGAGACTCCAGTAAGCGAAAACCAAGATCTTTGATGTGAGATATTAAGCACAGACTAGGTACCTATCTACCGACCTCATTGTACTGAGGAAATGTCTAACCTACCTAGTGACATAGTTCGTGAGATATTTTTGAGATACTTTTATAGAAAGGTTAAGGTTTTTCCGTTCTATAGACATTTCTTACGTCGCCGTTGAGTTCGACGCAAAAAGAGGTGTAACGCATGTAACGATACTCTTTGCATCGGATTTTTCAAACGGAAAAGCGATTTAAATTGTTCAATTTATCCTAGTACGGCGAAGCAAGGGAAGGGTAATTAGTTTAATAGTCTATGTATGTATGTTCCACAATAGCGTCGCCCCTATTGGTCTGATTTAGACAAGCGAGGTATCAGTCGATTCGTCTTCATCGCATGAGTGTCACAGGCTATTCTTTACCAAGTTTAAGTTTTCGAACTTATGTCTTGTTTAATTGAAAGCTGGAGTTGGCAACTTCTTAGATTTGTTAGAGTATATCGGTGCAGCTGTTCCCAGGCCAGCTGTGATCACTGCTCGTGCAGGGAGCTCGGGAACTATTGCAGCTACAATCGTTGAGTTTGTTTCAACGGCATTTTTCGTACGGCCCTTTATATTACCACCTTGTTTGTTTGTCGTATGAGGTAGTAAGCCCCTGGTGTCAGAGTTTGTCAGGCCGCCCGAGGGTCTCTGGCTTAACGACTGCTATTAATCAATAAGAGCCGGGACCAACAGCGAAGCACGGAGCGATAGAAAAGTAAAAGTAAATATCTAAATATACAACTAGAGCGAAGAGAGTGCGAACCAAAATAGAAAAAATATTCGGGGGATTTTATGAAAAAACAATTTATTTATATTTTAATCGATAGTAAGTACTTAACTCCAACATCATTATAAAACAAATTGGCGTGCCTTCTGTAGCATTTGTATTTTTGAGCTATCGAAAATCGTTTTTCGAAGTAGCGTAGTGAACCCAAAAGAACAGTAAATTCTCTATGGCAAAAGCCAAGTCACGAGTAGCTACAACAAATAAATATATTAAGTTTCAAAAAATCTTTCATGTGCTTTAAATTTTTAAATGCATTATCATGTCTTTTTATTTTTTTATTCATAGTTCCTAGTTGTGAGCTACCCTGAAAGTTTCAGCCTATACGGCTGAAAGTTTCAGCCTATACGGCTGAAACTTTCAGGAAATCGGCAAATCGGGAAGCGCTCGAAATTTGAGTTGCATGAGTTAAATAAAAGGACAGACAAGTTAAATAAAAAGCTTTTAGAAATAAGAATGGAACGAAATCGAGACTCGCGCCATTGTGATCCGCTCGAGTGACCGCTCGGTATTTTATCATAAGTAGACTAACGGCCCGCCCCGCCATCGCACGGGTAGCTAAGGGTTTCTCTTCTATAATCGAATACACAATTACATTAACCACTCAAGCCCGCGGACCGGCCCGTACCTGCGCCACAGAATAAACTAATAGTAGGTTCTCCTGGGTCGCGCAGAATTAATTGAAATGCGCTCATCAAAAACATCGAAACTATCAAACTACTCGTCAAAATCTGTGGTACATTATATAAGCAAGTAAATGAAATAAAGAAAAAACCTAATATTTCTGAAATTTATATAGATTAATAACTAATATAGTCTACAAAGAGCTCTAGAAAGTAGATAAATTATGTGTTTTAATCGACTTCAAAAAAAGGAGGTTCTCAAGTTGATGTGTATGTATGTAATCTTGTTGAAAATGTGTAATATTCATATATGTTAGTCGATATGGGTGTTTAGGCATACCTATGTGTATTTGTGTATGTATGTAAGCTACCTATGTATGTATGAATTTTGGACAATAACACATACATAACATGTGTCATTGTCAAAAAAATATAAATTCATATATTCAAATTTCACGAATGTATGTATGTTTGTCTACGTATTTCTCGGAAACTACAAGTCTGATTGCAATAGTTCTTTTTGTAATAGTATCGGTATCTTTCAACTCAGAGAATAGTTTAAGTTTGATCAAAATCTGTAGAGTAGTTTAAAAGTTATGGTCTGTTAACTGTTTCCAGTATGTATTATTTCTTAGCGAACTGAATAAGTACGTACTTTTAGACCTACTTTAATGAAACTAAAACGTAAGAAAGAAATTACTAACGTAAGAAATAAATTACTAATATAAATAAAAACCACTACTAATAATTCTTCGTATAAAACTTAAAAGAAAGAAATAATTCTAATTTTTAGAGGTCTATACCGATTTTGACGGGACTTTCACTTGCAGATAGCTGATGTATAAGGAGTAACATATGCCTACTTTTATGGCATATGTTACTCCTTATAACTTTTATGGCGTGATACGCCAACAAAGTGGTTTTTACGGTTGGTTTATGTCTCTCACTATTCGACCATGCACCCTAAGTTGGCGAAGCTCATGAAATTTCAGAGTTAACGCGGGCATGAAGGTCTTTGCATGGAGGTTATTTGCATGGACGTTCTCATGGAGGATCTTTGCGTGGAGGTTCTTTACATGGTGGTTCTGTGCATGGAGGTTCCTTACATAGAGGTTCTATACATGGAGGTTCTTTACATGGAGCTTCATAAACAGGGCCAGCTGCTCCACTAGTGCCAACGCCAACTGCAGATGTGCATGCACCTGATTCCTATGGACACATCTCACTTGAGTTATTACTATGGAGAAACAAGCAACAGGATTCAAAAGTAAATGTAGATAATTACATATAATATTAAATACTTTACTGTAATAATTAATACGTAAAAGCCACAAAACGAAATGGCGGCCATACTTAGTATTTATTATCTAATAGCTGTGCCGCGGCTTCGCACGCGTGGTCATTTCTCTCGGTTAAAGTTTATTAAAATTCCTTCAGCCGCCAAAAATATTTGTAACGATTACCCGGCTTCTTCTCATCGGATTGAGATACCAAGCAGTTTTTACGTCATGCGCGAACAAACATGCAGAAAAACAGACAAACACGATTTAAAAATATGATATATTCTTGTTCAGTAGCATATTCAAAAACCTAGACCATTATGTTTTTAATTATCTTCATTGTACATATTTTTGTTACTAACTGCTTTATTATAAGTAAAATTAAATCTGTCCTAACGCGAACAAGCGTTTAAATCCATACCAATATATCCATAGGAAAGATAGCATATAGCTTTTAGCTTATATTGTAACTAGCTTTCCCGCCCGCGACTTCGTCTGCGCGGACTACTGTTTATGTACTGTTATGTATACTGACGCGAAAAAAACCATCTCCTATGTTCTTCTAGGATATTAAAAACCAGTGCAAAAGTAGGTATAGCGCCAACGCTCTTGATGTTTTTTGACAGAATTGTTATTTCGATTCCATGGCAACCGTTCCTTACAGTGAGTAATCAACATTTTACAGTTTTCCCGTGGAACAATTTTCCGGGATAAAAAGTATCCTATGTTTTATTCCAGGGTATAAGCTATCTCTATTCCAAATTTGATCATAATACGTCCAGCCGTTATCGCGTGAAAGCTCCCCAAACAAACAAACAGACAAC
Organism: Alsophila aescularia; assembly: GCA_946251855.1. Classification (NCBI taxonomy): domain Eukaryota; kingdom Metazoa; phylum Arthropoda; class Insecta; order Lepidoptera; family Geometridae; genus Alsophila; species Alsophila aescularia. The sequence continues at coordinate 64,376,433 of OX276373.1, forward strand.
GTTTCACTTTTATATATTTGTATGGATGTAACCTATGTATTATTCTTAATTCTGCCTAAAGGTGAGTTACCGAATTAATTATACCGCAGTGACTGGGCTTTTTTCGAAAAATTCACTTATGTCTGTGAAGTCGGGATTATTCTTAATTTTTAGTTAGGTATTTTTTTACACATATAATTTTTGGTACTGTATGTCATAGCCATTTTATTCAGTTCATCATCATCAGCCCGTGTCAGTCCACTGCTGGATATGGGCCTCTCCCAAAGCACGCCACTGAGCCCGATCTTCGGCTCCTTTCTTCCAACCGCTGCCAGACACTTTGCGTATATCGTCGCTCCACCTAGCCGGAGGGCGCCCTACACTACGTTTGCCGAGTCGCGGTCTCCACTCAAGAACACGTCTACCCCAACGGTTATCAGTCCTTCGACAGATTATGACCAGCCCAATGCCACATCAGCTTACTAATCCTAAGGGCTAAGTCGACAACTTTGATTCTCTGCCGGATCACCTCATTCTGAATACGATCTTTCAGATAAACTCCAAGCATAGCATAATATAGTGCGAGAGCAACCTTAAGTTGGTGGACTAGTCGTACCGTAAGTGTCCACGACTCGGCACCGTATGACATAACAGGTAGGACACACTGGTTGAAGACTTTTGTCTTCAAATTTTGCGGTAGGTTATAGCGACGAGAAGACTTGATGAAGTTTCGCAAATGCTGCCCAGCCCTGTATTCTTCTGCGGGTCTCTCTCGAAGTTGTTTTTACCTAGTTACAAAGTTTGCCCCAGATAAACATACTCCTGAACAACTTGGAGAGCAGTTCCAATAACAGCAATCGGTTCCAGAATAACATGTTCGTTGAACATAACCTTGTTTTTGTCCAAGTTCATCCGGAGACCAATGCGTTGAGACGAACCAGCTAGGCTATACAACATCTGTTGCAGAAACGTTGCAGGTGCAAGTCCTGCAACGTTTCTGCCACTATGACGATGTCATCCGCGAATCTCAAGACTCACCGTTAATGTTAATGACACATCCTTTCCAGTTTAAACAATTTCAGAGAAATAACGTCCCCTTGTCTCACACCTCGATGCAGGGTGATATAAATACAAAATAATTTATTGACATAAATATGGTTAGTCTGCTGTTCTTGGACGGTTATTATTGAGGCGTCATACAGACATCTCAACACTTGGATATACCGCCAGTCGACTTGGCATCGTTGCAGGGACTCCAAAACAGACCAAGTTTCGCTAAAGTTAAAGGCTTTCTCATAGTCCACAAACTCCAGGCACAAGAGCTGACCGAAGAGTATATCTTCGGTCTTCTGTGTAATCTGCCGCACTGTATGGATGTGGTCTATGGTGCCGTATTCTCCCCGAAACCCAGCCTGCTGTGTTGGCTGGAATTCGTCGCATCTCCGCGCAAGACGATTCGTGATGACTCTCGAAAACAGCTTGTAGACATGGCTCAGGAGGGAAATGGGCCGATAGTTTTTCGGCTTCGACCAAGCTGTTGTACGAAGACTTTTGACTCCCGATTTCACTTTATTCTATGGCGCTTGTAATGGAGCGTCGGAGGTCTCACCTTACCAGCTTTGATGCTTGCTTATTCAATGCCCGCTGATCTGATGAAGTGACTGCTGGATCTTCACGTCATTTCTCAATGAGCTGCAGAGACTCCACCGAAAGTTTTGATTTCCTGCTTGTAAACCGCATCTCGCAGAACTTCGTTCCCTCTTCCCTCAGGATTCCCACCACTGGCTCAAGTTCCTTGTCAATGTTAACGTCGATTGTGCTTTCCAAGGCAGCGAATCGGTTCTCCAGTTTCAGCTGGAATGTTTCGGATCCATTCGTTTAGAGCAGATTAGGTCGGAGCGTGGACTTCATCAAACGGAGACTTTCAAGTTTGCAATCAATATACAGAGTGCTTCGGAGAAGTCGGTGATCACAGAGACATCTCTGAATATTCGCTTTTTGTCCGCTATGATGAAGTCGATCTCATTTTTCGGCGCACCATCGGGGCTTTGCTACGTCCACTTCCGTTGGAGCTGCCTTTTAAAGAATTAGTTAAATAAAAACAACCCTTATTTCTTCAGGAAATTGACTAGCATTTGCCCCCTGTGATTTCTGTTGCCAAATCCGTGTTGTCCTACTACTGACTCGTTGTACGTCTGCACTCCCACTTTAGCGTTGAAGTCTCCCATGACAACATTGATGCCATGAGCCTTGGAGGTGTTATGCAAGGCTTTAGATATGTCTTTGTACAAAACCTCTACTTCATCATCAGAGTGTTTTGAAGTCGGTGCGTATACCTGAAGAACATTGATATACCTCTCGGTTAATTTCATTACGAGGTACGCAACCCTATTCAAAACACTGGAGATTTCTACATGTTGTTAGAGAGGACCTTATAGACAAGGAACCCGACACCACCTTGGGATTGCTGGTCTACTTTCTCCTGAAATACATATGATGGCCCGACTCTAAGGTTACGGTATCCTCTCCCTCTCTTCGGACTTCACATAACCCCAGTTTGTGCCCCAGCTCCTCTTCCAGTTGCGTCAGATGTTCGTTGAGTCGTAAAGTGCGTCCTTTTATACGTAGCTAGGAGTCAGCCGGTTTTGGCGCCCTTCCGTAGCCCGGGGATTCTTGTTCTAAGAATCCCCGGGCCCCTGCCCTGCCATGAACATGACCGCCGCCGTGGTCAGGAATAGCAGGGCCTGCCGGAAATTGGGGGCCGTACATTTGCTGAGCTTTTCATGGGAGATAATGCCCATAACCGCCACGGTGGGCAGGCTGGTTGGCGATCACAGGGCCGTTTCTTGCACCAATGACGCTGCTGCCCGTCACCGGTCTGTAGAATTTAACTGCGCCAAATTAGAGTGGTTATACGTAAAATTTGAACGCGTGTAAAGCCGCGCAGGCGCAGCTAAGAGATAGAGGATGATGAGTTTTTTTTGACGTTTTATCACGGAAAAAAAACACGCGGGCAAAGCAGCGGAGCGCAGCTAGTTATTTATAAAATTAAATACATAATTAGTATTAACGGGTAAGTTTGTAATTCTATTAGCGTTCGTGCGACAAGCGCGTGGCGCGTTCCGTGTTCAAGTCAGCTCCTCGACAGCTCAGAATCGGTGGCGGGGTGAGGAAGCCCCGATTGGTGGGGGGGACAGTGTCCATGCTATACGTAGTTTTATTAGGTGTTCTGTGCTTTCGTGACAACACGTGTCTGCCCAATGTATCTTCCACTACGGCTATTATTTTGGCTATTTACCCGACTATGGCGAAGCAAAGGTATGGTAATGTGTTCAAACTAAAAACGATTTTGACAAGCGAGGTGTCAATCGATTCGTCTTCATTTATAGAGTGTCAGGCTATAATTTTACCCGACTACGGCGAATCAAAAGAAGGGTTATGTGTTCAAAGTAAAATTTCGGTCCGATTTTGACAAGCGATGTATCAATCAGTTCGTCTTCATCGCTAGAGTATCAGAGACTATTTTTCGTTTTTGAACTTGTGTCTTCTATCTATACTTATAAGAACGAAAAAGTATGTACAAAGAAGATAATTAAAAAATGGTCTAGGGTATTAAAATACGCTTCTGAACAAGAATATAAAAAAAAACGTGTCTTTGCTGTTTGCTTGTCTGTATGTTTGTTCGCGCATCACGTTAAAACTTGGATAGCTTAGGGTTTGAATTAAAAACTGGGGCACCTACTTGGTATCTCAATCCGATGATTAGATGCCGAGCATTTGATAAAAACTATTTGACGGGCGAAGGAATTTCGATCAAATGTTGGTATATTGGTAGATTAGGTCCTGGAATAGCACATGAGTACTTTTAATCTCGAGAAATGGCCACGCGTGCGAAGCCGCGGGCACAGCTAGTGTTACAATAACATACAATGACTTCGACTTACCTCGTTTATTTATTTTGTCGGTGTGCTAGTTGTATTTTTCTATTGTTGTTTTGTAGCGAACTTTAGTTACCTATTGTTAATAAATATTTCATAATTATTTCACATTGCAATAATATGTCAAGTATATCGTTTATTCATTGATATTTATTACATATAAACAATGTAAGAATACTATTTGCACAGCTGATGGGCATTATTTATTGCATGAAAAAGGTAATAAATTATTAAAGAGTTTCATTTGAACAACCTGCAGTGGTGGTATAAAAAGGGTCTGAAGATGCACTTGGAGCATAGTGCAGCCGACTGTTCATCTGTCTGTACGGATCATTGCGATCCAAGACGAACATGAGTCTGAAATACCTTGCTTTGGTGCTTGGGCTCAGTGTAAGTACATTTTAAATTATTCATATATTAGAACAAGGCCTTTTTTTTATTTACTTCTTTTTCTCCGTGATACGTTACTGTATGTTGGTGTCTGTTGTGTACTCTTTTCCTGGGCAACATTTCTGCAGAATCGGTTCAGCCGTTTGGGTATAGATCCTGACTAGAATTCCCTGTTCTAAGAAAATGAGAAAATACAAACACCGTGGTCCCACAAACACCACTGCATACTTACTGGTTGCACACGCAAATATTATCCATGCGCGGGAATTGAACCAGCAACCGCATGCTAGTCGGGATTGTTCTGAGGCTGTTCGATGTCATCTTTGCTTCATCATCTTTCATCTGTTTTCGTGGCGTTCTTGAGCGAAGAGAAGACTTGATTGACTTGAACCCAGCCGAACTATCGGCTTCCTTTTCGAATTTGTATCTGCCCAACTGACGAGTTTGTCCAAGGTAGACGTACTCCTGCACAATTTTAAGAAGCATGCTACTGACGGCTTTTGGTTGCGGTGTTATGGCTGAATAATCAATTTCGTATTGTCAATATTCATCTGAACAATGCGTCGGTCGTCTAATGGTATAACTGGTATTAACTAGAACCACCTATACCAATACAGGTATAAATGGGACAACTTAGAACCATTTGTACTATTAATGGTATAATTCAATGGTATAACTGTTCCGAAGCGGTCGGGAGGCATAGTTAAGCTGGTCATGATCTGTTGCAGCTATTGCAGCGATTCCGCCACTAAGACAATATTAATAAGAGATGTACTCGCCCTGTCTTTCCAGTCCAGCATTTTGAACACATCCTCCACCACGTATGGAAACAGTTTCGGGGATATTACTTTTCCTTGTCTTACACCCCTGAGCAATTGGATAGGTTCCGTTTGCTGGTTCTGGAATTGAACAGACATAGCAGAGCAGCGACATACAGAAGTCTCAGCACTTGAATGAATATAACGCCAGTCGACATCGCTGCAAAGAATCCAGAACAGACCAAGTCTCGATGGAGTCAAAAGCTTTCTCTTGGTCCACAAAAGCTAGACTCAGTGGCCGATTATACTCTTCTGACTTCTGTATGTGGTCTACGGTACCATACCGTCCGCGAAACCCGCCCTACTCGGGTGGCCGGAATTCATCAAGACGCGCAAGACGGTTGGTGATGACCCTTGAGAACAACTTGTAGACGTGGCTCAGGAGCCTATAATAATTCTTGAGCAAGGTTTTATCCCCTTCCTTGAAGAACTATACCGCTGTTTCACCCTCACAGATCCCAGTAAATGTTTTATCCCCTTCCTAGAAGAACTATACCGCTGTTTCACCCTCACAGATCCCAGTAAATGTTTTATCCCCTTCCTAGAAGAACTATACCGCTGTTTCACCCTCACAGATCCCAGTAAATGTTTTATCCCCTTCCTTGAAGAACTATACCGCTGTTTCACCCTCACAGATCCCAGTAAATGTTTTATCCCCTTCCTAGAAGAACTATACCGCTGTTTCACCCTCACAGATCCCAGTAAATGTTTGTAATTGTGTCTTTTTTGTTTTTTAGGTCCTGAGCGCATATGCAACACCAACGAGAACCATAGCACCAACAAGTGAGTTTATTATATACTAGCTGAACCCGCGGCTACGCACGCGTGTTCTTTTCTTTAGGTTCAAAGTACCATAATGTGCTATTCCAGGACCAATATACCAACATTTGAACAAAATTTCTTCAGCCGTCAGAAATACTTTATCAATTGCTCGGCTTCTAACTCACCGGATTGAGATACCAATTACGCCAGATTTAAATCAAACCCTAAGCTATCTAACAATGAAAACCGCATTGCAGTCAGTCCTGTAGTTTTTACGTGATACGTGAACAAACAAACACACAGACAAACAGAAAGAAAGACACAATTAACAAAAAAAAAAAATTCAATACCTTTTTTAAGCACCCAAGAGCATTTTTTTCATTTGAATCGATTTAGTAGTTTGGGTGCGATGCGCGGTCAGGAAACGGACAAACAGACAGACAAAATTAATAAGTAAAACAGTTTGTCTTCAGTATCGAATATATAGAACCAATCAAAAAATATTTTTGATTACTTAAATATTAACATAACTTTGGACCCATATCCCGCAGAAACCCCTTACTTTTTCGGGATAAAACGTGCCCTCAATTTTAACCCATCATATAACTTAAGACAGTGCCAAGTTGCATCAAAACTCGTCCTTTACTTTCAGCGTGGTACGTGTACTTTTAAATAAGTTTCAACCCCTAAATAATAAATAACCCATACATTTTTCGATATGTAAAGTATCATAGAACATAGGTCCTACCTCGTAGTATGAACTCAAATCATACCAAGTTTCTTTTGAATTCATCCAGTAGTTCCGGCGGCGTGATGCGCGGCTAAGATACAGACTGACAGACATACAGACAAAAATAAAAAAACATACAGTTTAGGCTTCATAATCTTATAAGACAGACAGACAGACAGATAGATAGATAGACAAAAAATAAAAAATAAAGTGATGGCTTTAGTATTGAAAATAGAACGGCCTCCAAAAAACAAACACACAGACAAAAATATCATAATATCTTCAATTTACAGAATTTTGGACATTATCCCGAAAGAACACTTTATTTTTCGGGATAAAAAGTATTCTCAATTTTTACCTATTATATAAACTATGACTGTGCCAAGTTTCAACAAAATCTGTCAAGTAGTTTCAGCGCGATACGTGTTCTTTTAAATAACTTTCAACGCCTATCCTGCAGGAACCTTTTAATTTTTCGGGATGAAAAGTATTCTATGTCCTACCTCGAAGTATGAACAGACAGACAGCCAGAAAGACAAAAAATAAAAAATACAGTTTTGGCTTTAGTATTGAATATAGAACGGCCCCAAAAAATATTACAAAATATCTTTAATTTACAGAATTTGGGACATTATCCCGCAGGAACTCTTTATTTTATTGGGATAAAAAGTGTCCTCAATTTTAACCCATCATATAAACTATGACTGTGCCAAGTTGCATCAAAATCCGTACAGTAGTTTCAGAGTGGTAAGTGTTTTATGAAATAACTTTCAACCCCAATCCTGCGGGAACCCTTTCATTTTTTGGGATGAAAAGTAGGCTATGTCCTACCTCGTAGTGTGAACTCAAATAATACCAAGTTTCATTTAAATTCATTCAGTAGTTTCGGCGTGATGCCTAGCCAATACAGACAGACAGACAACAATGAAAAAAAATACAGTTTTGGCTTCAGTATCGAATATAGAGCAAAATCCAAAAAAAATATTCAAGATATCTTTAATGTACAGAATTGGACCCGTTACAGTTTTATTATAAGTATATATAGATATAGATAGATGACTAATGGATAAGTATAGTATTATACTTGCATGCTATATCTATACTTATAATAAAACTGTAACGGGTCCAATTCTGTACATTGAAGATATTTTGAAATTTTGGACCTTACTCTAGACTCAATACTGAAGCCAAATCTGTTTTCTTTTTCATTTTTGTCTGTATGTCTGTCTGTATCTTGGCTAGGCATCACGCCGAAACTACTGAATGAATTTAAATGAAACTTGGTATGATTTGAGTTCATACTACGAGGTAGGACATAGGCTACTTCTCATCCCAAAAAATGAAAGGGTTCCCGCAGGATTGGGGTTGAAAGTTATTTCAAAAAACACTTACCACTCTGAAACTACTGGACGGATTTTGATGCAACTTGGCATAGTTATAGTTTATATGATGAGTTAAAATTGAGGATACTTTTTATCCCGAAACAATAAAGAGTTCCTGCGGGATAATGTCCAAAATTCTGTAAATTGAAGGTATTATGGGTTTTTTGGAGGCCGTTCTATATTCAATGCTAAAGCCAACACTGTATTTTTTTATTTTTGTCTATCTGTCCGTCTGTCTGTCTGTACCTTAGCAGCACACCACGCCGAAAATACTTAATGACTTCAAATGAAATTTGGTATGATTTGACTTCACACTTCGAGGTAGGACATTGGATATTTTGTTTCTTTGTTCACGCATCACGTAAAAACTACAGAACCGACTGCAATGCGGTTTTCATTGTTAGATAGCTTAGGGTTTGATATAAATCTGATGTAATTGGTATCTCAATCTTGGAATCCGGTGAGTTAGAAGCCGAGCAATTGATAAAGTATTTCTGACGGCTGAAGAAATTTTGTTCCAATGTTGGTATATTGGTCCTGGAATAGCACATTATGGTACTTTGAATCTAAATAAAACAACACGCGTGCGAAGCCGCGGATACAGCTAGTATTAAATAAAATCTACCCCAGTTTTTCTCCTACTTACCTTCACAATAACTATACACCAAACAGAATCGTTTTTTAAAATTTAAGTGTATTAAAGCTTAGACTGAACAAATGTATTTTAAAACCATTGCGTGTTGCTTCCTTGCTTGTCGTATGACATATGGTACGTATGGCGACCTGACAAACTCGTCAGGCCGCCCAATGGCCTCTGACATGGCCTAACGATTGCTATATATCAATCGATAACAGCCGGGACCGACAGCTTAATTTACGTGTCCTCCGAAGCACGGAGCGATGGAAAACTGTAAAATTAGAAAAGTAATTGGTGCAGGGGGATCGAACCCGATATTGTTGGATTCTAATTCGCACAAAACGTTCGGGTACCATCGCTCTAATTATAATTCTATTCTAATAAAACCATTATTCTATTATTTGTAAATACTATGTTATATAATCCACCGAGCCTGTCAAAAAATAAAATAAACAAAAATAAACAGATACTCCAATTACTTCTTCGTAATGCATTGTTACACATATATTATGAGGACTAAATTTGTTTCAGCGTGTAAACCTGATGACGTGATCTATCGCGAAAACCAAGACATCAACTCTAACAAAGGCAATGACGAAAGTTGTTACCAATACCAAGACGACAACTCAGAATCCAAAGGCCGGTACGGATCTGACTGGACAAACCAGGGCAAAAGCAGGGATGTGTCCTACAAAGACAAGGAACTCGAGTACGCTGCCGCGGACAGATCAGGGCGGAACGCCTACCACTCGGATAACGACAACTACTACCGAGATAAAGACAGGGAATCCACTGGCTCTGGACATTATAGGAGTGTTGGTCAGAATAAAGGTTCTAGCCGTTACATAAACACTCCTGATTATACCGCAGCTAACACCAAAGACGTAGACTATAACAAATGGAAATCAGATAATTGTAACCGCGAAGTCACCAAAGACGGCGTCTCAACTGGTAGAGATAAATCAGGCGGTAGCTATCTCAACGAGAGAGAAACTAACTACTACAAAGATAAAGATGGCACATTCTCTGGCTCCCACGACCACGGTCAAGGCAATTACCACTCAGTAGGAGACTACGACTACAAGGGCAATGACGGCTCGCAAGGACACGGCTCAAGTTGCTACGATAGTAATACGGAAAATGAATCGGTACACAAATCCTATTCCTCACCTTCACATGAAGATTCAAATCCCGATCCTGAGCCTGTAATAATAATAGATGATGCTGATGATGTTGTAGAAGAACCGGTGGCAGCACCAAAAGCATCACCACAACCACAACCCACAAACTACCCGCCAAAAGCATCACCACAACCACAACCCACAAACTACCCGCCAAAAATTGTGGCGTAATAGGCAAAGTTGATCTACATCCATTAAATGAGGAAGATCCGTACCAATATATAAGTAAAAGTGAAACGTTGTCTGTTTGTTTGTATGTTTTTTTGTTTGGGGAGCTTTCACGCGATAACGGCTGGACGGATTTTGATGAAATTTGGAATGGAGGTAGCTTATACCCTGGAATAAAACATAGGATACTTTTTTACCTGGAATTTTTTTATGTTTCCACGGGTAATCTAGAAAATGTTGATAACTCGCTGTAAGGAACGGTTACCATGGAAACGAAATAACAAGTCTGTCAAAAAACATCAAGAGCATTGGAGCTATACCTACTTTACTTAGCATTGGTTTTTAATATCCTAGAAGAACATAGGATGCTTTTTTCGCCATAAACAGTAGTGCGCGCGGACGAAGTCGCGGGCGGGAGAACTAGTATCTGTTATTTTTGAGCTTGATAAGGATTAATAATGTATAGCACAAAGAGCTATAGAAATACGAAGTAAATATATATGTCTATGTCTAGAAAGTTGAGTCAGTAAATTAAGATTTGTTTGTTATGTTCTGAAAAACGTTTATTTTGATCTTTTTAATAGGTAGTTAGGTACACATATGGTGATTGTAACTTTTAAAAACAAAAAATCATTATTATGGTTATGGTGATTGTCTTCTCGTGACCACGATCAATGCAACTTGATCGAAACGTCGAGGTAAATCAATATTAAGTTTTCAGCGCGATTAAGTCCCGTTTAAATAAGTATTTAACTATACACATATGGTGTATGTAGCGGACTTTTAATCGTATTCTAAAAGGAGGAGGTTCTCAAGTCTTCTGTTTTTTTTGTATGTGTACATGTGTACCTCAAATCTGTAAAACTTTTGAACGGATATGGATAATTTTTTTTTGGTTGATAGGTTAAGACTCCGACTAGGCCCCATTTTTATTTGAATTCAAAGTTTATTTCTTTTTTAGTACAAGGAAAATGATGAAGGATTTCTGAACCGATTAGAATGATTATTTTTGGATTTAAAAGGGTAAACTTTCATTGTAGTCTAATATAAGTTCCATCAAAAATGGTTTGTTTTTTTATTAGTAAATCGAAATGTTTTGATGTTTATATTCTCTCATACTTTAAGGATATCTGAACCGAATAAGATATTAATTTTTAATTTTTTTGTAAGAATAGACCTAAAATTTTATACTGTATAAACTTCATCAAAACTGGCTTAGTAATTATTTACAAGCTTTTATTTAACTTATTGTGTTAGTATCTTTGGGAACAATCTTACAAGTGAATTTGGAACTACATTATGACGTCCAATGAAAGTGAAGTTTTGCAAACGGGTGTAGTCTTATGACAATATAATATGATGGTACTATTGAACTGGCCTGATGATGGAGCCGGAAGTTAGTCAAAGGAACTCAACAATCAAATTATCGAAACCCTTCGAGTTTGGGCTTATTTGGTTTGTCTTGCTGATTTCTTTGGTTTTATGTGACATCCAGGATGATGGAGCCGGAAGATAGTCAAAGGACTCAACAATGAAATGGTCGAAACCCTTCGAGTTTGGACTCATTTGTTTCGTCTTGATGAGTTCTTTGGTCTTATGTTATATCCAGGGTTTGATGGTGGAGCCGGAAGGTGGTCACAGGAACTCAACAATCAAGTGATGGAACCACTTCGAGTTTGGGCTCATTTGGTTTGTCTTATTCGATTGGTATCGATGAGTTCTCATTTATTACAAGACTTGTAAAGCTATATGTATAGTATCTTTATAGATAAAACTTATAATTAAGAAATTCATTTGTTTTACTGTTTATATTCCCTCGTATCAGAGAATTATAACTTTTTTATATTTGAAATAGTTCCATTTCAATGTTAGATCGATGCAACTTGATCGAAACGTTGAGGTAAATATAAAATAACTTTTCAGGGCGGGTAAATCCCGATTAAATATATAACTATGGTTCCATTTCAGATAAACCACAGATAATTTTCGCCAAAACTGATTCAGTTGTATTTTAATTAAAAAAATAAAAAAAAACAAAAAAAATATATATTAATTTGTTTGTAATTAATTCTTGGTTCTTTTTTATGAACAACCACTATAAATAACAAAATAATTACTGTTGAACCGAAGCAATATCACTTTTTCAAAATTACAGATATGTAATATAAATACAAAAATACAACGTAAGATAAGAAAGAGTTTTTTGAAGGCGGTGCCAAAATTAAACATAATTTTAATGTAATATCTTAACAACAAAATTAACACCTACATACATATCATACGCACCCTCATTATCATCATCAGCCTGTACTCGTCGACTGCTGGACATAGGCGTCTCCTAATGCGCGCTACTGAGCCCGATCTTCAGCTCTTCTCATGCTGCCAGCTACTTTACACAGGTCATAGCTCCATCTAGCCGGAGGGCATCCTACACTACGTTTGCCTATACGTAGTCTCCACTTAAGAACTCGCCTAACCTATCGGTTATTGGTTCTTCGACATAATTATGTGACCGGCGCATTGCTACTTCAGCCACAGAATAAATAATAGTACAAGCTTCAGCCTGCTAATTCTTTGAGCTATGTCGGTAACTTTCGTTCTCTGCCGGATCACCTCATTTCGGATGCGATCCTGAGAACCCCCGAGCATAGCTCGTTTCATGGCACGCTGACGCTGAGAGACCTTGAATTTGTGGACCAGTCTCAAAGTCTGTGTCCACGTTTCGGCTCCGTATGTCATCACGCATCCTCATACAAAACACGAAAGAGACAAAACAAGAGACTGCAATCACACGAACGGATTTTGACTTTCACACGTCCACAAACCGATTGACACGCATAAATGACTAAGTACAGCAATCTAGTAAATGCTAAAGTATTTGTACTTTATAGCTTATTACACTTTAAATTAGCACGTCAAGCCGTTTAAAACATTAACTCGATCTCATCAGCTTACAAACAGAAAAAACCGCAACAAAATCCATTCGTTTGGGAGCTACAATGCCTGCAATGCCACAAACAGACACACAGATAAATACACACGTTAAACTTATAGCACCCCTTACTTTTTGCAGTCGGGGATTAAAAATGGCTGTGACATACAGACGGACATAGCGAAACTATAAAAGGGTTCCTTGTTTGACTACGGAACCCTCAAAACCTTAGCCGACACGATATAATGATGATAAATGATTTGCCGGAAGTTGTCAGCACTGCTCGTTGTTTGTTATTTGCGGATGACTTGAAACTTTTTTTGAGAATTCGTGACAGTAGTGACAGCGATAGCTTTCAACAGGACATAGATAGTGTACTACGATAGAGTAAACGTAGGGGGTTTTTTACAAAAAAACAAAATGTTGCGTTGTAGAGTTTGATTTTATTCTCAATCTTGTGTTTCTTCGAGTATTGATGTGTAATATTGGTGGAATATTAACCATTAGGTATTCGTTAACGTGCACGAGTGTAGGCAAAATAATCAAACGCAGATATAAATGGCATTTTGTGATTTTTCCAAATCTTCTACGGAAGTTTTAGTAAATGTCCACCATTTTACTGATTCGTGACTTTGACTTGACAATTAATGACTGTGACGTGACATTAATATCAACTATTAAACTTGACATTGGCGAAATTGCTAGTAGGCTAGTGCCTCCGCAGAAGCCATCAAATAAAAAGAGAAGAAGAAGAAGAAGAGTAAACGTAATAAGCTCTTTTTTAATGATAAAAAGTGCTCGATTGTTTCGTTTACTAGGTCAAAAGAGCCAGTGATGGTGGACTATAGTCTGTTGTTAGACTATACTAGACTAGGTGACTTTAAAGTCCCAAGAGCCAAGGCTACGCGGGTTCTGGGAGTTATTCTAGCGACGACCTATCATTTCGATTGCACATTAACAAGATCTGTGCCCAAGCGTTCGAAAGCCTTGGATTTGTTTTGCGTCAAGCCCGTCATTTGGATAGCATTTGTCATTTTGTCATTGTCATTTGTCATTGCTGCTATAAAAGCAATTTACATCGCGTTAGTATTTATATACTCTTTGATCGCGTTTGTCCGGAGTAAGCTGGAGAATTGTGCCATTATATGGAATCCCTATGAAGCCAAATACATTCAAATGGTGGAAAAAAAACAAAGGAAATTTGTGAGATGGCTTTATCATAAACAATATGGTTATTACGTTGGGTATCCATATCTGTATCCCAGTGAGTTTCTCCTCGGTATGGTCGGGTACAATAGCTTGGAAGTGAGACGAGCCGTCTCACTGATGGAATACATCTGGTGTGTTGGCAGTACGAGCATTCCATCTGTTCTGGAGCTGTTCCTGATAACTACATTAGGGCTCGTCGGCACAAGTTTTTTGGGCATCCGTGCTACAGGAGCGTGCAGGGCAGGTAGGCGCCTATACCGCGGGCACTGCGCATGCTTAATGATGTGCTGGCTCAGGGCCCGAGCCAGGATCTGGATTTATTTAAATGGACATATGACGAGTTTCACAGAGCGGCAATGGATTTAATAATGGAAAATCCAAAGTTGGCAAGTGCCTAATTTTTGTCTGAGTTTCTGTACTAAATTATTAGTGTAAATGTGTATTAATTGTGAGTGTCTGTTATTTGTTTGTTAAATCATTTTTTGGTGTACTTGCTCTTGATCCTTGGGTGGGTGAATTAGGAAACTGTAATGCCCACCCACAGGAATGTTAGAATAAATAAATAATATAAAAAAAATATGCAGGTATAGCTACTTAACTTTCGGCCGCGACTTCGTCGGAGAGGACTACAGTTTATCGCGAAAAAAAAACCTGTGTTCTTCTATGAATTTAAAATCAATGCAAAAGCATAGCACCAAAGCTCTTGATGCTTTTTGACAGACTTGTTATTATTTCGTTTCCATGGCAACCGTTCCTTACAGCGAATAATGGACGTTTTCCTGTTTCCCCGTGGCATTTTACGGGATAAAAAGTATCTATTAGTCCCTATATTTTACAGTACCTATTTACAAAGTTTCATCAAAATCGGATCTGCCGTTTTGGCGTTAAAACTCCCCAAACAAACAGACAACGTTTCACTTTTATATATTGATGTGGATGTATTTGATTAAAAGAAACACTGGGTGCTCTGGGTGTAATATATGAGCCATTTTATTAAGTCAGTAGGTACTGGATGACTAATTTATATTCTCTTTGAATTTCTTTGTATTATTATTTAATTAGGTAAGTTGATGTTACTTAATTACCAAAGAGAATATAAAAAAAAACTTTTTATTAGTCTAATCATTTCTGGTTTAGTCAAATATAGCCCAGGCGATGAGTGACGGTTGTTTTGTAAACATTTTATTTTGATCATCTCGATTTCGTCACTATCAAATCGCAATTCATTTAAACATTGTGACATCTCGTGTGAGAATAACTAGGTATACTGTCCCCGTGTGAATTAGACGCTGAAAATAAAACCATAGATAATCAAACCATGACCCAGGCCGAAGGACAGCCGGTGAGCCCCAAGCTCTAATTTCAAACAAAAAACATTTTTTCTCGTTTAACACAGCCGTGTGAAGGTCGTATTTCCAAACTGCCTAGAAAATGGCGCGTAAATCTGACAATGCGAGCGAAATACTTACTTACCATAGTTCTGAAATTGCGTCGACGCATTTGTTCGCGCAAGGTCGAACTTGGTCACGAGTTTTTTTTTTATTGTAAACGACTGACGAATAAATATTAATTTAGTGAATAACAAGTAACACCAGTTAGCAGCTGCATAACAACATACATGGCCAATTTTTAGGGATGCGTACTTTAAAAGGAAGAAATGAACCCTTGTAGGATTATTTCGTTATCTGTCTGTCTGTCAATACCCTGTTGAACGCGTGGAGGATCAAGTTGAAATTAATATCAAACATTCAGGTCTGCAATCCCTTAGAGCTGTGAAAAAGAGAAACTTCTAAGTCAACGCAATCAAAAGCTACGGCCGATTATGGCGTTCATTTTGACACTTGCAAGGGGATCAAAACCTGTGAACGTACTACGAACCCTTTCGTTGCGCGAATCCAATTCGCACTTGGCCCTTTTTGTTTTAAATTCCTTTTAGTCAGGTACAGTAGTCGCAGCCAATCTATTTGTTTGTGAAGTTAGGCTCTGTAAACGATTGCGCAGGTACTGCTGTGGGGATAAAACAGCATGAAGTAAGAGCGAGATAGAATATGCGAAAAACGTAAGCGAGTGAACGAGGCAGTTATACAAAGCTGTCTTCACCTTCAACATGGGATTGTGTCTGAAAAATAGCAGTTTGCGCAGCGACTTGCAGACAATTTGCGAGACACATACTTCCGCTGCGATTACTGTATGTACCTATGACCGCAGTCTCACCTGATGGCACAGAATAAATAATAAGTAGTAAAGTTCTCGGCTTGTATGGCTTTTAATCCTGCGCTAGCTAGCGTGATGCCGCAAGTATAATATTTATTAGAGTTGCACAACGGATCTTAAGATCGGCTGAGAAAAAAGTGTGTTATTTATTTAAGTTTCAACGGATCTCGAGAACCGATGTGAAGAAAAAATAAATAAATTTGAGTTGCAACGGATCTCGAGATCCGTTGTGAAGTACACTTCTTCGCGCACTCCTCCTTTGTGATCTGTGTAAAGTGGTTTGTACAAGTATACGCGGCGCCCAAAGGAACGTGACAAGACGCTTTTCTTTTTTAAAAGCTTTTATTTCACTTCACTTGTATGTAAGTATCTATGTATTTTGTGTGTCCTGGAATGTTGCAATTCAAATATCGAGCACTTCCCGATTAGCTATCCGGCTGAAACTTTTAGGGTAGCTCACAAACCGACAATAAATAAAAAAAAACAAAAGAAAAATACGTAAAAAAAAACGTAATAAGTGACAATGAAAAAATATATAAAAAAAACATTAATTAAAAAATAAAAGTATTTTTTTTATGTATTAGCTAACCAAAGGCGTGTCGTTAACTCCTGTAATGTATCCTACGTATGCTCCATAAGTTTTTATAACAGAATTAACCGTAATAATTTACATCTATTTTATGTATATTGTTATTTAATTCACGATATTAAATTGACAAACCTCAAGAGACACAATATTTTTACACATAACTCTAAGTTCAGTTTTAATAGAATACCATCTCACCACAAACAACTTTATGTTTTGGAAAACTTTCTTAATTTTCAAGTTATAAACGATACACTTTATTAATTTCGCTGCTGTCGCTAGCGGCTGTAAGTTACATTAATTACAAGTAACCTGTCAAGTTACAGAACAACTAAATAGTGCTTAATATTTACCGCACTGGGAGCGCAATTACTAGTTATGCAGCGATTCAATAATGCACTCGAAAATAACTCAATTGAATCATTGAACCTGTAAAAAAACTGTTGTGTAATGTACCACGATGATTAATAAAAAAAGCTTTTTTATATTTCTTTTTAATATCTCGAGCCCAGCGCTGACTCCACATCTCGTATTTTTTGTTCTAATTAAACAATGAAACTCGTAAACAAGCCGTTGTTTACGAGTTGAGGGTTTAAATTGGTATCTAACTGTCTGTCTTCTCTCTCGAAAAACTACTAGACCAATTAAAATGCCGTTTACGCTGTGGGTTTTACTTAAGGACTTCTAATGTACTTTGCATCACGAAGTCTCTCGTCTTCCTTACACGAAGGAAGAAACGTGCCACTGCTTAGTCTACACATTGGTAACAAAACTCACTTGGTAACTTGGTAACAAAACTCACAAATGATAAGCGCTGAGCTATTTTAATTCAACCACTTGATTATTATTCTGACAACTTAATGGCTTGGCGATGAAATTTCGTGGGAACTATACCTACCAAACGGTGGAGATATAACTTTATAACATTTTCATTATAATTCGAGCAGCTATGAGAATTTAGTGGGAAGGAAACAACAGTACGTACAAAGTGCGTTTTTACATGTTTAAGGGGAGCTATACACTTTCGGATTCTGCACGCTAAATCGGGCTGATTTACTTAGATTTCGCTGCGACAACCGGTGAAGGTACGCACGTACTAACGAAACAGCCGTAGCTCGCTTGCTTGAGAGGAGTACAAAAATAACCAAGACCATCATTGATATATAATTATATTGATTCATATATGTATACTTATAATAAAGCAGCAAGTACCAAAAAATCTGTACAATTTAGATAATTAAAAAAATATGTCTTTGGTACTTAATATATCGTGTCTGTATGTATGTTTGTTCGCGCGTCACATATAAACTAATAGCTTAGGGTTTGACTTAAAAACTGGGGTACTTGGTATCTTTATCCGAGCAATCGATAAAACACTATTTGACAGCTGAATTAATTTTGAAGAAATGTAGTATATTGTACTTTAATAGATACTTTTGGTCTTGGAATAACACATATAGGCTACTTTTAAATGAAATTACCTCGCGGGCAAAACCGCGGGCACAAATGGCGAATAGTTTTCATGTTTTAAATTTAAGATTCTGTAACATTTTTGCGTATGTCGTTTTTAGCCTAACTTTTTACGCATCTAATAATACTTTAATGGTTTATATTATTCCTAAGTGTGAGTATGTCGAATCCGATTTTTTGTTTATTGGCTCTCCCGTAAAATTACGATTTGCATAATAACGCCGCTTTTCGGTTGGACCGTCGATATAGTCCTCGCGCTAGTCGCGCTTGACATTCAAGTTGGAACAAAACAACGGGTGATGGTGAAATATTCTAATGCACCGGAATGTGTGAATGACTTGCAAAACCCAACGCCCGACACAAGTCACGCTTTGCACAAGTTCACAGCTTTTTATTTAGTTTCACACCTGTGACTAACAATTAAATCTTACGATCGACTTTTCACTCTCTTGGTAGCAGCTTTTAAATACCTACACCAGGGCCTGCAGTCTCAACATCGATAGAGATTGTTTTATAACCGAAATCGGTCGCAAAGTTCGATTATAACAATATTTGGTAGTCTCTACCAAATCTCGATGTCAAACATGATCAACGTCAGTACAGATACCGATGACAGTCGATAGCTTTTGATAATAACTGTCAAAACTAACGATTGGCATTAGTGTATGTATATACGATTTCAGTAGTAAAGCAAAGACTATCTATGTTGAGACTGCAGGCTCAGGGCCTACCCTTTGATGTCGGCCCTGCAGTGCAAGCATGGATCTTATCGATCGATAAATTTACCGACTTTTTTTAATTAAGTTTCACGTTAATATTCGTTAATACGAGTTCAGTAGCACGGAACGTACTTATCGACAACGACATAAATTCGATAAATCATATTTAATATATAGATTTATATCAACAAAAGGAAGCATGAATCTTATTGTTGTCGATATAATGTCGGTAATTTTACCGAATTTATCGAATTTTAACGGCTTTTTCAAGTTACACGACATACTTTTTTTTTTGTAAATTCCTTTTCGGATCATAAGCCAAAACGTGGAGGCGTCAGAACATCGTGAGGCAAGTTTCAGGGATGCCAATGATCCCTTCGATCTGGAAGAACAGCATTTTAAGATTATTTTTAGAATTTATAAGGAAATTTCCCTCGCCCTCATTCAAGATGTTGAAGGCGTTTGAGAAGGAGTCGATCTAATGGACTGCCTGCGCATGTTGTAGTATCTACTTTACATAATAATACCAAAATACTTAGTTACGTTTTTTCTATTTCCAGAAATTATATTTTGTTGTGATTGTGTCTAATGCTCTAATTATTATGGTACCTAGTAGGTACTCAGTCTAAAAACTACCTGTATAATCTTTGTTGTAGGTTCTATCCGCTGTACGCTTTTTCACCGAGGGCAGTTGCACCAACGATGCATCGGCCAGGAATATAATATAGCACTAGGACAGCGCACTGACAGACTTGTCAGGGAGGTGTCTCAAGCAATTGTGCAATGAGTTATGGCTAGTTATACTTTAGGTTAGGTTCAAGGAATGTACTACTTTATGGTAGTTAAGTAGAATTCCAAATAACAGAAGTTTCTCCGTAACAACTCAAAATAATAAAAATCTGCCAAATTGTGTCAAAAAATATTTTTTATACTATCAGTCGTCTATCTGATTTATGGTATAGTCCACGAGTTGCAATTTTTTAAATCGATAAACTCACGACGTGTTATCGAATCAATAAAATTTACCGAGAGGCTAGATCCATGCTACCGCATTTTGATAAAATTGATAAAAAAAGAACTGTTTACCGGTCGATAAATTTATCGAATTTTATCGATCGATAAGATCCATGCTCGCTGGGCTGTACTGACGTTGATCATGTTTGACCTCGTTTGACATAGATATTTGGTGAGACTACCAAATATAATCGGACTTTTTTTTTTTTATTAGGTTGTAAAACAATCTCTATCGATGTCGAGACTGCAGGCCCTGAGTATTTGATATTAATTTCAACTTGATGACGCGTTCCTGAGAAAAAGAGTTTTGACAGACAGACGGACAACGAAGTTATCCTATAAAGGTTCCTTTTTTCCTTTTGAGGTACGGAATTCTAAAAACACATAACTCATCGAACCGTGAACTCATCAAATATAAAATCGATATTTCACCCATAATCGTAATCATTCGAGCAGCAGTATCGCGCATTGCGTAATCGAATTCAATCGAGACGTAACTCTAACAGTTCAGTGAAAGTGACTGCATGCGCGTCTAAGCATCGTGATAGTTTTATAATAAACTCTTCTAAGGCCGAACTTGGGTCATAACTTTTAGGTACTGTGTACTATAATTTATTCTGTGGTACTGTTTTTAGTTCTAATGCTTTTGCGAAAATTATTATTAATACGTTTTTACGAGAATTCGTGTAATTTTGAAAGTAAGTATTTATAGGTCACATCATGTAAAAATAACGCTGGAAGAAAGTGGAGGGGTGTGTTTGCGCGTAGGTACACTCGCGCACAAAAGTACTAGGCCTATTGTTTTAAATAATTATTAATTAGCCTTTCGCTACCAAATGGACCACCAAATAGAATTAGCAACCAAATATACCGATATATCGCCTTAACCCTCAACGTTTATTTTTTCTATGGAAAGGGCTATGCTCGGAGTTTCTCGGAGAGATCGAATACGGTACGAGGTGATCCGACTGAGGACCAAAGTTATTGACATAGCCCACAGGATTAGCAGGCTGTCCCGTCAGCCGATCTAGGCCAACGTGAAGTTAGCCGGTTGCCCGCGCGGAATCGTTTTTATCCGCTCGGTTGTCCACGCGCTGAAGACCGCAGGACCAAACTGATAACCCAAAAAAAAATGGCCGACGCGACACATCTAACCTCAAACTGGTAATTGAATTGATTGTATATGCGTTGAGACTACAGGTACTTGATGGTCAACCAACAAAAAAAAGAAGGTCGACGCGACACATCTGGCCCCAAACTGGGGATTTATTGGGTACGTGCCGAGATCACAGGTATCTGATTGTCAACCCACAAAAAAAATAAGGTCTACGCGACACATCTGGCCGCGCCGACTTTGCGTAAACAAACAGTTTTTATGACCACTTCATTGAGCGCTTACATAAACAAACTGGTGATTTATGGAGCTAAATAGGTACGGCACATATTTCAAGTGTTTATGTTGTGGGTTTCGAAGCAAAATAATTATATAAACACGCTTAGATTTGAATGATTATTGATGTCAATAATGTTCAAAATCGAGTGGCAAAATTTACGTCGCTATCGAGTGGTCCGATGATCGATGAAAACAAAAAATGTGACTGTAGCGTTAGTTGCGATGATCAATGAAAACAAAAAAAGTGACTGTAGCGCATGGAATCAATCGAGCGGTTAGGAGCTAAATTGTCTATTCTGCAGCCAAACGGCTAACTTCACGTTTGCTTACATCGGCTGACAGTACAGGGCTGCGTTCACTTACTACGCTCGAATCATCCGTGCGATTATCGGTCGATCATCCGACATCCGACGAACTGACAACTGTCAGTTTCATAATATTCCTCCCGTCCCCTACTAATTTTCGGATGACCCAGGCGAACGCCCGACGACGCCGTGAACGATTTCGAGTGATCGCGCGGATGATCCGTGCCTCCTCGAACATAGTAATTGAACGCTCCCCTGTAAGGGAGATGAGAGACATTAAAACATACGGAAACACACATTGAGGAGTTGCTCGCTGTTACAATCAGAAGGAGGGATTTTGCCATAATTGCGCTTGGCAGTTTCAAGTGGTTCAATCCTGCTTTCAAAAAGTGTTTAGTTTTGGCCATTTTAATTCACTTTTTCCTTGATGAATGTCAGTCACATTTTAATGTGTTTTTCATTCATCATGGACTGTATGCCTTGCCACAACACTACTGCAATCAACTTTGTAGACTAGACAACGGGCTTCCAGGGGAAAGTTGTCTTTCGGTGACCGCAGCCTTTGAGACACTTTCAAAGTAGTGAAGACTGTCTTATCTTATCAGTAAAAATGCCGGTTTAATTCAACTTGTACTTCCACTGTGTACTAGCAGTTTTATGTTTCACTGTGTGGGCCACTGTCTCTATGGATTTGCTCTGCCGTACTTTCATTTGTTCTGATTCAAAGCGCCCCACCGAGCGTCCATGGAACTAAAATTGACATTACTTCATCTCCTGAAGTTAGTCACAGAATTAAGAATACCTAGTAAAAAGCCTTAGTTCCGTGGACGCTCACTGCTGCCAAACTACTGCTATCAGCGCCAAACTGGCGATAATCAAATGATCTCATTGCTACGTTCGTCAACAGCCTGTCTAGAGTAAGGACTTAAGGAGTATTATACAGAGAGAACGGAGTAATATGCAATGGTGTGGGGTCTTTCCATTGTAATCAGACGACAAATTGTGAACGGAGTATCCAATCTTTTATACTTATAACAAAGCAGTACGTATGTTACGAAAAATGTGTACAATGAAGACAATAAGAAAAAAAATGTATAAAGTACATAAAATAAGATACTGACAAGAATATAACTTTTTTTTAAACTTTGTCTGTTTGTATGTCTGGATGTCTGTTCTCTCATCATGTAAAAACTACTGGATTGATTGAAATGCGGTTTTTACTAATGCATAGCTTAGGTCTTGACCTAAAATCTGTATCTGTATCTGATGTACTTAGTATCTCAATCCGATATAATCAATGTCAGTACGGAGTCGATAGCTTTTGACAGTAACTTTCAAAGCTAACGATTGTCATCGGTCTATGTACCGATCTTTGTTGTAAAGCAACCACTATCTATGTCGAGGCTGCAGCCCCTGATCTATCGGTGTATCCGGTTGCCTCGGTGGAGTATTCTGGTCCCAGTAGAGTTTTAAATGAAATAGATGGTTAAGCCATAACAACAAACTGACATTTCTTACAATAGTACGGTGAATTCCACATCAGCGATTCTACACACTGCCACCACCGCTTCACACTCCGCTTACCTTTATATCATCCTATCTGTACTGGCGAATCTACTAATTATCACTATAATTAATACGTCGTATTCTGTTGGTAGTTCTCACCATCCCGCTAGATTGTTACAAAAAGGTTTATCCAGTCACACAGCTTGCGTAATTGTTTTCTCTTTTCGATTGTTTATTTAGTAATCTTTCTTTTTAAATTAGTGTTGGGTTGGATGCTCTCTTTGTTCTCCTCTTGCTGTTATTAAGAAGACGCAGGAAGAGACAGAAACAAAGCAAATACTAGTCCACCAAATTCTTTCTATCTTGAATGAGGGGCATCACTTTAACAAAAAATATAGTGCCTTAAAACAACGGACTGTAGAACAAACGCTACAAGCATAAGAAACGGATTTCACAACAAAATCAAATTTGATAATTACCAAATTTTGATATAACGCCCGAACAAGTCTTTCTATCGTGCCGTTTCTTATTTTATACACGACTGCTCAAATAAAGGAGTGAACTGTTTTTAGGATTCATGTATGTTTGTATGTATCTATGTATGTATGTGAGTTTCTTTATTCCACTATACCTTTTAAATGCCCGAACAAAATATGGGGTATCGTTAGAATCCTTACATCCCCTCGAGTAACATAGGCAATTTTTTTTAAGGCGGGCTCAGTCCCGAAATCAGCAAAAATACTAAAAGCGAAACGTCGAGAACGACGTAATAAAACAACTTTGTGCGAACCAAAAAATACTGTGAATAGAAAAGTAAACTACCTAAACAAATAACCGAACAGAACTTTCAGAAATGGCTTAGTATCCTTGGAAAAAAAACACGAACTCCCACATGAAAATAACTTGTTGCAACACTGTTATCGTTATTTTCAGCGAGAGCAACATATTTTCTTTTAATAATTAGTGAGCTAACCTATTAAACTAAACAAGTAACCGAACACTTTTTTTTAATTGAGTTTTATATATTGAGATATCGATAAAACAGCACAAAATGAAAAAAAACTCAAACGCAGCCTCGAAATACCCATAATTTTGCTAAGCGATTTCCAATCTTATCTCAATGTAGTGCTTGCTCAATTAGCATGCGCTGTGATGTCAGTCCGTGAGCTCTGCTCGCTTTGATAGGTCGTGTTACGGACGCTCTGTGTAATTTTTTACTTTTGCAATTTACGTAGTCTTGTTGTATGTTTTATTATTATTTTGAGTGTCTAACAGTGAGTTATAGTTATTTCGACTTATTTGCTCGGTGTGCTAAGTAAAAAATGGTAAATAAAAACAAGAAACCTCAAAAAAGATTTGCGAGAAAGCGTCGAAAAGTCTCAAAAAATTACGGAATGTTTGGGTATTTTTTTACTTAGATAAATATATTATTTTGTATTATAGTCATGATTAGGTACCTATATATTTTTTGCTTTTGATAAAACTAAAGTAAATAAAGACTAGATGCAGTGCCAACATTGACAGTAGTAGAGCTCAATGAAAGCTGGCGAGTGCTGTAAACTTAGGCACTGACCAGCGAAACAATGTCCGTGCGCTGTGTCATCCGGCGGGCGACTTGTACGACTAGTCAATTCATTTACTAGTCAATTCATTTAAAAAAAAGCAATGTACCTACTCTACATATGTTATTTTCATTTTGCCTTCGTATTTAGTTTGGCTTTTCATATAATGCCTAAAACGCTTAGGAAATGTATATGTTACCGGTAATGTTTATAATCCGATATTTTAGTAAATGTCTAACATAATGATTATGTGTTGTAAAAAAATAAAACAGTAAAAATAGCTATTATACTTTGAGTTGTGTGCAAACTACTTTGAGGCTAGACAATAATGGAAACAAAACTAAGGTAAATTTTCTGATTTTCCTCTTTTAGATCAAAGAAACGCAAAGTCAGTGTTGCCGATGATGATGTTGGTGAATCTGGTACCTTGGCTGAGTTGACTTCAGTAGCACCGACCAATATGTGAGTGGATACTTTACGTAAGGTACTTTCCGAACGGTGGAAAAAAAGTTATATGATTTTGATATTGTACAGGGTGGCGCAATAGAACGTGCATATTGCATCATCTTTTTTTGCGGGGTACAAAGTGCGCGGGCGGGGGGAGCCTGCGTCGTTGGGTAGGCGGGCTCATGGAGTTTTAGTCACTATGAGTCACTTCGACGGGAAGCGTCGCGCATTTTGCGTGCGCGCATTTTACGAGAACTCTCGTTCATACATCGTTACTGGGCGTTTATATTGTTCTGAATATGGACTACGGCAAATTAGTGAAGCTCCGAGTGGTAATTTAATTAAAATATGGGTACAGCGTTTTGAAGACACCGGTTCAACGTTTAAACCACAAGCAAAAGGTCGTCCAAGAACATCTAGGACCGACGACAATATTGAGAAAGTTATGCAGTCGGTACGAGGAGATCCACAAATGTCTACTCGCAAGAGATCGTCTGTCTTACACTTATCGCGACGAAGTTTGCAACGAATTTTAAACTTGGATCTTAAACTGCATCCTTACAAGCTGCAGTTAACACAAGAATTGAAAGAGTCTGACTTCGGAGCAAGGCTCGCATTTGCTAATGAAATGCTTAATCGATTTTCCAATTATGACAATATCCTTTTCTCCGATGAGGCCCATTTCAATATCAATGGGTTCGTAAACCGTCAAAATTGTCGTTACTGGAACAGTGAGAATCCCAAACTCAAGCACCAGAAACCACTGCATAGTCCTAAAGCGACAGTATGGGCAGCAATCTCTGGTAGAGGAATAATTGGACCATTTTTCTTTGAAAATACGCGGGGGCAAAACGTCACTGTTAATACCGAACGCTATGTTGCGATGTTGGAAGGTTTTTTGGCTCCAGAGCTTGAAAATTCAAGAATAGTGAATTCTAGGACTTGGTTTCAACAAGACGGAGCTACCTGTCACACATCAAATAACTCCATGGCGGTTGTGAAACAGATGTTCCCTGGCAGGCTGATTTCGAAAAGAGGTGATATCCCATGGCCCCCACGTAGTCCAGACTTGACGCCTCCTGACTTTTTTTTGTGGGGATACCTCAAACACAAAGTCTACAGCAATAATCCGAAAAACATCGATCAGCTCAAGGAGAATATCCGTGGTGAAATGGCAACAATTACACCAGCATTACTGAAGAAAGTTTTCAATAATTTCCGTTTGCGATTAGAGGAGTGCCGTCGTAGAGAGGGTCATCATTTAGATGATGTTATTTTTAAAAAATAAACTTCAGTTATTTCTTTACAATACCTTAGTTTTATTTTGACTATACCTTTTGTATTTATTTTTATTTTATTTTTTCAAATATGCACGTTCTATTGCGCCACCCTGTATTTTGTCTGGAATTGCCTAAACAATTAGGCAATAAATGAAATAAACTTTATAAGAAGTATATACCTACTTATTTAACAATAACTTCAATTTTTTAAATAATATGTGTAAACAATAAAAATATATACTATAGTTATAATGATGTTCAAATATATAAATCCTGATAATATTTTTTTCATCATTTTAGGCCAAGCAGGCTACATAATCACACAGAATTTGTTCCAGAAGCACCGAATAATATGTGAGTAAACACTTTTTGTATACAGTAATGAATATGTACGTACCCATTTTGTTATAGTATAGAGTTTTATTTTAGCATTGTAATACGTACGAAGCAAAGCGTGGTGAATACTATAGATTTGCTTAGAACTGATAAATATATAATTAATATGATGTTCAAATATATAATTTATTTAAATATTTCTTATATTATTTTGGGCGAATAATTTACTCAATAGACTCACACGGAATTGATTCATTTTTGCTGGATTAGCTCAGCGCACTAATGCTCGTGGTGTTATATGGAGGAGGCCAATGTTCAACAGTGGACGTGTTCCGGCTGTTGATGTGGTGCGTGCTGCATGATGAGACACTAGTAGCCATCAAAAATATTTTTATTGATTGCTCGACTTCTACTTATTGGATTGAGATATAAAGTACCCCAGTTTTTAATTCAAAACAAAAGCTATTCAACAGTGAAAACCACATCGTAATCGGTCCAGTAGCATTTACGTGATGCGTGAACAAACATACATACAGACAGACACGAATTTTTAAAATGTTATATTCTTGTTCAGTAGTTTATTTTATGTACCCATTTCTTTTTTATTTATCTTCTTTATACAGACTTTTTCGTTCATATCGCTTTATTATAAGTAAAGATAGATACTTAGTTAGAATTTAATAGTAGTTTTTTTAATTGTTACAGGTTTCCAAGTGATGAAACTTATATTGTTGATCCGAATTTACAAAATGAGGTGATTCATAATATAACTGGGCGAAGAATAGAACATTGTATATTTCTTCAATAAATTGAAAGAAATATCTAACCACAATTCATTATTTAATTGTGGTTTTCAATGTGTGCAATTGTTAGGAGAAATAAGAGTAGGATTGATTTCAAAGTACAAATTGAAATGCAACTTGTGCGAGACCATTTTCGACATCGATTCTGAGGACCCTACACATCCTGAAAATTTTGATTTGAATTTAGGAGCTGTCATAGGAATAGTATCTTCTGGGATAGCTTACTCTCAATTTGAAGAAATATCTACGTCTATAAATGTGCCTATCTTTTCGGAAAAATGCTCCAAATACTCCAAAATACAAAGCAAAGTTTTTGATGAGTGGGAAGCTACTGCTGTTGATGAGATGGAAGCTGCTGCAGGACGTGAACTCCAAGCTGCTATAGCTGAAGGAAGAGTCAAAGATGGCATTGCAATCATAGACGTATACGCTGACGGATGTTGGAGCACAAGGTCTTATGGCAACAATTATCGCGCTCTATCTGGAGCTGCTGTAATTATTGGCAGAAAATTTGGCGAAGTTTTATTTATGGCCGTCAAAAATAAGTATTGCCTTATTTGCGCTCGAGCACAAAAAAAAAGCCCCGCAAGATCATCTATGCTACAAAAATTATGAGGGGTCATCTTCTGGAATGGAAGCTCAAATCATCAGCGAGGGCTTTAAACATTCTTTAGACATGTATGGGCTAATGTATGGCAGGCTTGTTGCAGATGGAGACTCGGCAACTTACACCAAAATGTTGGCCCTGAAACCATACCCCTACAGGACCGTGGTCAAAATTGAATGCAGAAACCACCTGCTTCGTAATTTATGTAATAAGTTACGAGCAGTGTCAAAGGAGGTTAAATACCCTTTAAAATTCAGGAAATTAGTAACAGACAGAAGAGTGATGACCATACGAAAGGTGGTTGTGTCTTCAATCAAAGAGCAAAAACGGCTACTTCTGGAGGGTACTTGTTCAACTGGACAAGGGATACAAAAATTACATGCAGATGTTCAAAATTCAATATACCATGCCTTTGGAGACCACAGATTATGCCAAAATTACTTTTGTAATAATTACAAGTCATTACTAAATGCCCTAGAAATCTCCAACTCAACGTTATGGTTCCGGTTGAAAGCCATTATTATGCATACAGCTTCAAAATCTCAAAGTCTATTGGAAGACGTGGACACCAACGCAGCTGAACGCTTCAATAGTGTAGTTGCCAAATTAGTTGGTGGAAAGCGTATTAATTTTTCCCAAAGACGGGCATATCAAGGAAGGTGTGCAGCGGCAGTAGTGTCCTTTAATAATAAACTTTCTAGGTACACACTGCAGAAACGATTTCTAGGAAAAAGTCCAAAAAGTAGCCTAAAACGCATGGAAGAAAGGCGTCAGAAAAAAAGATTATATAATCGAAATCATCCTAGGAAAAAAAACAGATAGAATAATAAAACTGACCCAATGAAAAATCAAAATGATTACGGCGTCAATAGTGCTGCTCCTGACATGACTCAAAATCAGCTAGAGAAGGCGAAAGAAGACTTCTTACAAAATCTCGAACATTTAACGTTAGACAAGGATCGTATACAAAAAGAAACCACCTTGCAAAGAGATAGCAGTGATTGGCTGGAACTGAGGAAAAATATGGTAACTGCCTCTAATTTTGGTAGAATTGTTAAAAGGAGAAAAAACAAAAGTTGTTGCAACTTGGTTAAAAACCTAATATACGCGGAAAGTATATCACACGTTGCTTCTATTGCTCACGGTGTTGAAAATGAGAAACTTGCACTTCAGCAGCTCGAAAAACAAGAAAACGTTGTCATAGATTCCTGTGGATTATTTATCGATAGGAAATACTCATTTATTGGTGCAACACCTGATGGCATTATCGGCGAGGATATGATAGTAGAAGTAAAATGTCCAATGGTGGCATTCAAAAAGGGAATAGATAAAGCTATGCAAGAAAATAAAGTTCAAATATATAAATATAACAAAAAAGAAAATACTTATTCCATAAATCGCAATAGCAACTGGTATTATCAAGTTCAAGGACAACTTCATGTCACTCAGAGAAAAACATGTATGTTGGCTATTTGGAGTGGAGAAAACCAAAAATTGAATGTGGAGTATATTGAAAAAGACGTCAATTTTTGGAACCAAAATATTGAAAAGGAATTGGTTTGGTTCTACATGCAATGTATTCTCCCTGAAATCATCGACCCTAGACATACTCGTGGTATGCCCATACGCGATGGTATTAATAATATACCTCAAAACAATGAGGGAAACCCTACGGAAATTGAATCTATGCCACAAGAAAATTTATCGAGTTGTTCCCAAATGGAATCAACCATTCAATTAAATATTAAACCTAGAATGCTAGATTTTACCGTTTTTTTTTTTTCACCCGGTAATTGCTTTTATCATCTAACTACAACAGGAAATAATAAACTAACTGCTACGCAAAACAGATGGAGAACCTATTGGCTATAATAAGCTTATACCCAACCAACACAAACTAGTTGCATAACGGCTTTAGAGCCAATCGGATTATGCCCAAAGGTGCTAAGACATAAGTGCTATAGCGTGCTCTGGAGGCCTAATAGCACCGTTTTGGGCACAATTTTATGCAGTCCTTAGTTACATTACGACTGGACAACAGTAGTAAAACAGTGCCTCAAGAGCTGCAACGAATGACTAACGCCACACTAACGCTTTTATAATGCTACTTTTGTGAACTAGTGAGCGAATATGAATGAACGTATTGTATGTCAAAATGGTGAAGTGTAATTAATATTGTAATCGGCCATCATTAAAATATTATTGTTAAGTAAATAATACATATGTGCCCTATTATTTTGTTAATCACAAGCGGATAAAAACGCTTTTATGTTTACTGCGCATATATATGATGTTTTTCCAGTAATTTTTAAGCGCTTTCGAAATAATATGAAAATGTAAGAAATATTTGCAAAATAGTATTGACTTTTTCAAATATAATGATTTTGTATTTTTATTACGTGTCGACAGTTAATTATCTGCAATTGGTTGTTTGTATATTGACAAAAGCAAAGTTAATTCCAATGAAATACATCATTATATCATCTAAATTTTGCAAGTAAATAAGACAATTTTCTTGAGAAATGGCGGAGTGACAAAGTCTGTACAACGGTGCAAATAATTTCTATTGTATTACTCAAGGTAGCTCTTATTCCATTTTAACGACTTCAAGTAGGTCTTAGTTACATTGATTGTCTTTTTGTAACTCGAATCTGTATTAGAGTATATTATTACCCCTATTATTAAGCGGGGAAATGCCCTTTAGAGCGAAACTATCGGTAAAGGCAAAAATACACTTTTTTCTCTAAGCAACTTTTACTCCATTCAATCTTCATGACAAACTAAAAACAAAACACCACTAAAAAAGTATAAAAAACACAAATCAATAAAAAAGGACAAATATGTACAAAAAAGGCCGCAACATCCTCCCCCTTTGTGGAGAAACCACAGTATTAAAAATATTAATTTATTCAGGGGATAGGTACTTGGGAAACTTGGCTGAGCAGGGGCACGAGTTTTATCAAAGGCCGCCTCAATATACCAGCTATTGTTTGCACGTCAGCCACCCTTATTACGTTGTCACGACCTGGGTGAAGTGCTACGACTCTTCCTTTTGGCCACATTCCTCTGGGCAACGCTCCATCCACAATCATGACTATGTCTCCAGTCTTCAAGTCGGGACGGGCTCCCAAGCCAGCTCTTGGCAGCAATGTAGGTAGGTACTCTCTGCACCATTTGGACCAAAAGTAGTCAGCAAGATATTGTGACTTTCTCCAGTCGCTTCGTCCAAGTAATGCTCCAGCATCAACAGCTAGTGGGATGGGTCGATAACCAGATGATGACCCCAAAATGAAGTGAAATGGAGTTAATGCTTCTTCAAAGTTCGAGTCTGATGGAATATGGGTCAATGGGCGGCTATTAATCAGCGCCTCCGCTTCCAGTAATACAGTGTGAAGAAGGTCGTCTTTTGGAGTCCTTCATTGTGGCCTTCAGGGCTACCTTGACACTTCTTAACAGGCGTTCCCACGATCCTCCCATGTGAGGAGATGCTGGTGGAATAAATTTCCAATTAATACCTCTATCAGCTAATTCCCGGGCCATTTCTTGTCTATAAACTTGCTTGAGAATGTTATTGGCCCCAACAAATGAATTACCATTGTCTGAAGTTATAGTATTTGGTGTTCCTCGGCGTGAAACAAATCGTCTTAGACACATTACTGCAGCATCCGCTGTTAAATCTCGTACAACTTCTAGATGTATTGCTCTCGAGGTCATGCAGGTGAATAGCGCAACATATCTCTTCTCACGTCTTCTGCCCACAGAAACTTGGATTGGACCCATGTAATCAAGCCCTACGTGTGTGAAAGGACGTTTGTTAAAGGCGAGACGCTCTGGTGGCAAATCTCCCATCGGTGGGTTGAATGGGCGTCTTTTTAATAACGCACATGTGGGACATGCATTTGTTACAGATCGGACAGTTCCCCTCAGACGAAGCAACCAGAAGCGCTGACGAAGCTCATTTATTATGGTCTCATGGTTCCCATGTGCTGCTTTTCAGTGGTAAAACTCAATTAATAGGCGTGAAGTTCTGTCTCGACTGTCCAAAATTACTGGTCGTTTCAGGCTCTCAGACACGTCTTCGGCAGCTCCTATCCGACCAGATAATCTAATCAGGCCATCTGAATCTAAGACTGGAGACAATTTCCTCAATGGACTTCGGCGATGAACTGGTAACGACGCTCGAAGCTTTGCAAGTTCATCCGGAAAACTCTCCAACTGGCTTCTTCGTAAAATGTGCAATTCAGCCTCCATCAGATCAGAAGAGTTCAGATATGGTGACAATGGGATTCTTGATTGATGAGCATGTGATGTTGATGGTTGATTCGGATCACAAGCCAAGCGTTTGTTTTTTAATTTGGAATTTAAAATTTTGGCAAATTGGTGCGCGCGAGCGGTCGCACGAACCATTCGCATCCAATCACTAAATCGTGTTGGGTCTGGTGCGATTGGAAGAAGAGAAGGTGACAATTCGTCTGCTTCCGATAGCACGTTGATGACATTCAAATCGTTTTTAAATTCATTGCGAAAGTTTTCATCTTTTGGAAGATGCTGAACCTCTGAGGGCCACAAATCAGGTGAAGATTTTAGAAAATCGGGGCCTTTTATCCATCGTGTTGGAAAATCTTTAACTGAACGTGTTCCATCATCAGCCACATTTAAACTAGTGGGAACCCAATGCCACTCAGATACTTCTGAATTTTCTAAAATCTCCCCAACCCTGTTAGCTACGAATGGCTTCAAAGTTCGCGCATCTGTTCGTAACCAACCCAATACATTCATAGAATCAGTCCAAAAATATCGCTTTATTGGACTCCCGACATGTTCTGATTCTATGGTAACAGCTAAACGCATGCCTATTAAAGCTGCTTGAAGTTCAAGCCTCGGAATGGATACTGGCTTCAAAGGCGTTACCCTGGATTTGCTCGCAATGAGCGAAAGTTTCACGTTATCATTTACGGTAAAACGCCAAAATGCTACGCATGTATACGCCAATTCACTTGCATCACTAAATATGTGAAGCTCTCGCTCATGATAAGAAGCAAATTGATACCAACGTGGTATTATCAAATCCTTAATTTGGGACTCAAGCAACAGCCAAGCCGCCCACTGAACTTGTTGGTCCCTGGGTAGTGAATCATCCCAGCCTACACCTAATCGCCAGGCTTTCTGTAATAAAGTTCTTCCGTGAATAGAAACAGGAGCCAACAAACCCAAGGGATCGAATATTCTCATCACTAACGATAGAGCATTTCTTTTTGTCAAAATGGGAGGATTATTAGAAACCGTATCCGACCGAAAACTTAAATTGTCTGAGCTTGGGTCCCAGATTAAACCTAAAGTGCGAACAGGAGCGTCGTGCATATCTCCTATTGGTACCGCTTTACTAGAGACTGCCCGCAATTCTGTAGGAATTTTACTAAGTGCTTCGGGGACATTAGATATCCAACCTCTCATTTCAAACTTGGCTTGCTGATGTAAGTTTGTTATGTTGATGGCAATTTGTGACGCCTTATCAACATCGTCCACGCTTCCAACGTAATCGTCCATGTAATGATTTTTACTAGTAGCTAGAGCCGCATCGGGATATAAGTGTGAAAATGCATTTGCACTTTTATTTAAAACAAAATTTGCGGTACACGGACTTGATGCAGCACCAAAAATCAAAGAACTCATTCGATATTCTTTAATGGGAGAGTGAACTTCTCCATTACGCCACAAAAACCTTTGCATATCCCTGTCTTCAGTGCGTATTTTAATTTGAGGAAACATTTCCTTTATATCGGCCATTAAACCTATTTTCCCCTCCCGCCAACGAAACAAAACTCCTAATAAAGATTGCAGAAGGTCGGGGCCCGTTAGTAACATAGAGTTTAATGAAACACCTTGAGTAGTTGCTGCTGCATCATGTACTACGCGCAACTTATTTTTTTGAGGATGAACAACGGGAAAATGCGGCAGGTACCAAAATCTAGGCATATCTACAAGTGAAACAAGATCAGCATGAGTTGTTAAACATTCTTCTGCGTACCCCTTTTCTAACATTGCGTCTATATTGTGCTTATATTCCGTCGCGAATTTATTGTCTTTAACCATCCTACGCTCTAATGTTTTTAATCGTGATAACGCCTGAACATAACTATCCGGGATCTTCAAATGATCTTCACGCCAAAGCATACCTATTTCGCACCTACCATCAGGCAATCTATGAAAAGATTCGTTTAATATTTTAAGCGCTCGATCATGTAAAGATCCTACTGAAGTAGACCGTTTACTTATACCTATAGCATCTAATTTGTACTGCTGTTTAACAAAGGTTTCTAAATTACACATATTTTCGTCGAGTACGACTGCTTCAGTGACCGCAATCTTATCAATAAATTGAACTGGTTTTGCACGACTGTCCAACACGCCATACAAAGACCAACCCAAAGCAGTGCGCGCAGCCACGGGTTGACTAGTTGTTCCATATTTAATTTCCAGCGAAACGGACAGGTACCAGTTCTGATTTCCTATTAAGACTAAGGGCTCAGTTTCCTCGTAAACCAGTTCATGAGCAATACCTGTCAAATATTCAAGTTTCATCGCGTCATCTATACTTACGGATTGGGTACCTACACCGAGGTTTGCGATAGAGGAAGCATTGTCTATTGTAAATTCCCTATCCCTATGCTTGCCTCGAATTTTAAATGAAACACGATGAACTTTATCTTGACGGTTCATCCCTGCACCTTTCCCATAAAAATCTAGTTCAGGACCCGTGACACCTATACGTTCCGAAAGTTTAGAATCCATCAGTGTAACACTGGCACACTCGTCTAAAATTGCTAATGTCTCTACACTGCCTAATGGTCCCGAGACTATAACTGGTATCATTTTTAGAAGTACTTGCTTACGATGTTCACGAGATTGGTTCCTCGAACACACTAAAACTTTACCTCTTTCAGAATCAAGATGAACGTCCTCTGGTTTTGGAAAAGGCTGAACTTCAGGTGAGAGTTGAACAGAACCTATTTCTTCTATTCTAACCGTATTTACAGAAGCAGATTGAACTGAAGTTGAACCTTTCACAGTAGCACCATGCAATAACGGGTGGTGGAAACGGTTACAGCTATCGACATTGCATCGATGATTGCAAGAGCGCCAGTTGTGTTTTTTGTTACTTAAACAACGAAAACATCGACGAGTTTTCGTTACAAACCTCAACCTATCATTAACTGTCATTGAACCAAACTTTTTACATCCGGTCAAGGTGTGATCTAAATGGATTATTACCGAAATCCCCACCAGACCGTCCCCACCAGTGGGGATATCGGGGAAAATCTAAAAAAGTTTTCCCGAAATCCCCACTATAATCACAGTGGGGATTACAGGAATAAGCAAAAAAATTACATAAGTCACATTTGAAATTGTCACTATTGTCATTACTGATGACAAATAAATTTTCCTGACGTATGTTTTTCTTGTTGTCTTGTTGAGTTGTGGTTGGAAATAAAAGGCCAAACTTTGAATGATTTTTAGCTTCAGATCTAAGAAAGTCCGAAAGTAACTCGAGTTTCGTGCAGTTTGATGGATGTTCTGCAGCATATCGAGTCCACAAAGCACGCAGAAGCGGCGTCAACTTTCCCAACAAAATATTAAATATTTCGGGCGAATACAGATATGGAATCTGATCTAAATGTTTGATGACCGCTACTAAATTATGTACTTGACATGCAAAATGGTTCAAATCTTTAAAGTCGCTTTGCAGTCTAGGCAAAGCTTTAGCTACCGCCAACTCTTGTAAAACTATTACCTCCGGCCTTGCAAAACGTTCTTCAAGAGCCTCCATTATTTCTTCGGGTGTGTTCGATGTAATTAGTAGGGCTGCGACAGACTGCGCGGCCTCTCCACTAAGCGCACAGCGAAGACGCGACATATTCTCAGCATCCGAAAAACTGCCCTTTGTGACGTTAAATGCTTTTTGAAACGAAATCCAATGTAAAGGTGAACCATTAAATATTGGCAATGAAATGAGATTACTTTTATTTTTATGCGTATTACCTAAAGATAATATTATCTCTGCTAACTGTTTGATCTCCGATTGTTTAGAGTTAGATGCGATTGTAGCAGGATGGATCTGTAGATTATTCGAATTAGGATAGGCTGATACCGCAGGTACTGTAACAAAGTCAGGACACCCCGCAGGTACAGCAGACACAAGTGGGACATCTGCCGCCTGGTGTGTAGACGTTTTCATAGCTTCGTTATTCTGATCAGGTAAACTGCAAACCCAAGAATGCACACGATTGCTACGAATACTACGTTCACTTTCTATAGCAGCAAGCTCAGCCGCCAACGATAGGCGTTGAGCTTCTTTTTGTTTTTCTAACAAATTTTTTCTCTTTTGAGCAAGTTCATTAAACATCTCCGCCTCTAAATTAACTACAGCCTCGGCATGACGAGCCTCAGCTTCAAGACGGCGTTGTCGAGTTGAGGTGGAAGAAAACTGAGTAAAAGTTGGTGTTACCGATCTTGTATCCGATCCTCTCAGGGGCATGTTTTCGAAGGAGAGCGTCCTTCGAAAACATGCCCCTGAGAGGCTTCAGCAGAAATGGCGGTAGAAGGCGCCGCTAAAGCCTCGTCGTGTTGTCTCGATGTCCCGGTTACCATGGCGGTGGAAGGCGCCGCCAGGATATCGAGTGGTGTGATGAGGTCTGCAACGGGTGCGACATAGTAACAAGCCGCTGGGCCCGCAGTGGCAGTAGAAGATGCCACCGCCTGGTCCACGGAACCTACGGTATCAATGGCGGTAGAAGACGCCACCGGAGGATTCCGCTTCTTAGTTGTCGACCTTAAAATCATCACAAGCGTTTAAACAGACTATAAAAAAAACGAGAGGACCAAATTATTAAGCGGGGAAATGCCCTTTAGAGCGAAACTATCGGTAAAGGCAAAAATACACTTTTTTCTCTAAGCAACTTTTACTCCATTCAATCTTCATGACAAACTAAAAACAAAACACCACTCAAAAAGTATAAAAAACACAAATCAATAAAAAAGGACAAATATGTACAAAAAAGGCCGCAACATCTATTATGGAACTTCTAGTAGAATAAGAGTGGTTATTTAAACTTTTATACAACTGCTTTATATGGCCTGCAATTAACTCTTTTATGCAGTTGAGCGGCGTATATCAGTAACAAGAGAAACCCTCATGAAACTTTCAGTAACAAATGCTTTTCGTAACTCTCTATAAAAGGTGTAGGTGATAAATTGGTTCTAGAATAAACTATTATAAAGACAAGGGTGGTATTTGGTTCCGATACTGACACTTTTGGTACATTTTGTACCTACAGACGTTTGTAGAAGCAGTAACGCAACTTAAAACTGCTTCCTGGACTCTAATGCCACTATTATACACCTTAAAGTTACAAAACAGGCTGCAATTTCCACTAGTGTGTTGGTTGGGTAGGCAACCCAAGTGTTCTAGCCAAGAATAATTAATTAAAAAGAAAACGAGCTAGCCTTACAGTAGTCGCATATGATGTGTAACAACTGACATCTTACCTTAGTAATAATCCAATAAAATCGCTCGGGTCATGCTCTGTTTTATCATATTATATAACACTAATAGGAACATTTTATTATCCAATAAAATAGCCCGGTTCAAGCTCTGTTTTATCATCACTGTTGAAGCTCTGTTTTACCATCGCTCGGTCCAAGCTCTGTTTTATCATCGCTGTTCAAGCTCTGTTTATCATCGCTGTTCAAGCTGTTTTATCATTACTCGGTTCAAGCTATGTTTTATCATATAAGCTCATTGTTTAATTATTTCACAGTAACGGCGAAACAGTTGACCAATGAGCGAGGGCGGCCCAATTGTTTCACTTTTCATGAAATTTCATAGATTTCAGAAAAGCGAGAGGAAAGATGTTATACATCAAAAAATGACAAAATAATGCAAATATTAAGTATATAATGTAATATGAAAACTCCATGCTATCTACAAAAGTAATAAATTATTTTTAAACTAACTAAATTGTATTTAATTATGTTCCACAAGCTTTTATAAAAACAATCGAAGTGTTTTCTTCGATGTGAAATTTTAATAACGAATCAATGTATGTGCAATTGAAAGTTATTGTAATAATGTACGGAAAAAATATTTCATACATAAATAGAGGTATATGTACTCGTACTATCTCGTTGAAAAAAAAACAATTTTGTGTACGTATATATTACTGCCCAAACCCGATGGGCAAACTAGTTTTGCCTGGGCTATACCAGTTCTTCCTATACGCTTTATGATAAAGGCATGAGCTTCTCTTAGTCTTCTACCCTAACCTATCCAAATCGGATCTGCCCTAGAAGCTATGCCAAAAACTAATTTCTCTGATCGGACTTAGGACGAACCAATTTGGCCTAGGAAAAACTAGTTTTTCCTAATATGGGGTTTGGCCAGTAACATAACACAATAAAAAAATGCAACGAGTTTGCATTACTTCTATTTTACCCGACTACAGCAAAGTACGGGTAGGGTAATGATTTTAACAGTCTATGTACTCGTATGTATGTATGTATGTATGTATGTATGTATGTATGTATGTATCTATCTATCTATCTATGTATGTGGATGTTCCACCATAGCGTCGCCGATATTGGTTCGATTTTGACAAGCGAGGTGTCAATCAATTCGCCTTCATGTATAGTGTCATAGGCTAATTTTTTACCCGACTACGGCAAGGCAAGGGAAAACTAAAAACTTAGTTCGAATTTGACAAGCGAGGTATCGATCCGTCTTCATCGCAAGAGTGTTGTATGCTGTTTTTTAATTTTTGAACTTATGTCTTGTTGTATGAAATAAATGAAGTCCTGCTGTACCTATTGTAATTTAGCTCATAATATTTTTGTATAAAAAAAAGGAAACCGCAGAATGAAAAAAATATTTGTAGTATATATAATTCCAAAACATGTATAGTTCAAAATAAAAAGTTTACCTAGACCAAAACTCTTGTAACTCTAAAGAAAAGGTGCCTTTATTAAGTACTTGTACTATTATTTAATCTGTGCTTTTAGGTAGGTACTTATATCTCTCTATTAAAAAGTGCTTTTGACTAAATATTCACTAAGTACCTAGATATATCTATTTAGAATCAAAATAGTTATGTGAAGCGCGAATTCTCATTTTGATAGTAAAGTTGTTCAACTGTACTAGCAGCACTGTGACGTTAATACCGTGTGGCTCGCGTGTGGCGCCGTCAAGCGTTCATAGCTTGCAACTCTCGTACATCTAATTTGCCTACTGGCTCCCTACTAGCCCGCCTTAAGAGTCAATGTGTCGGCAATATGACTATTTTAAAGTGCGGGAAAAAACCTTCTCTTTTTACAATATGGGTATCAAATCGAAAGTCTTGTTAAGCACATTACAACAGTATGTAATTTATTGACATAAGTTATTTTTTGGCACGGCAGGCGCGTTTTTTTCGCTTTTAAGGCAGGCTTCTAGCACATTTGAAGGTTTTTGAACCTCTGTAAATCGACTAAAATATAAAAAAATATATGAAAAAAAATGATTTATTAAATTTGAATATACACTCTCGAAATTGTAAATGAAAGAAACGTGATTGAGAATTGTTGGCTCGATAAAAAATAATTTCAAAGAAGACTCAAAATTGGTATTTAAAAAGTGTCCTGTTAAGTAATACTATCATAAAGCCATGTGAAAGTTATTCCAATAGACGTGGCTTTTTATTCTTTAGGAGCTGTATGACAAAAATATTCTAATTTCGTTCTAATTTTTTTCCAAGAAGGAAAAACAACCAAAATTTTGCATTTCGAACACTAGTCGTCGTCCGTCAGTGTCCGCCGAGGCTTCTCCGAGGAGGGACCTGTGTCGTTTGTCTCCGCAAAAATACCCCTCGCGCGTAGTATGTATGATCATTGTAGCGTAGAGCCGTAAATAAATGATTGGAGTAGTAAAGTTATCGTACAGGTAAAAATTGTGAGTAATGTATTTTTATTAATTGAAGTTGATTTATATTTTCCAAAATGGGTAAGAATAATAAAATAATTCAGATTCTATTCTTAAATTAATTGAGCACCATCTCAGTCTCGTCTAGGCTGACGTTAGGCAGTTCGTCAGTTTAGTGGCGGGTCATTGCGTGGGAATCCTCTTTGCTGGGTTCAGGTTAAGAAGCATGCGAGTCATACAATCCGCCATAGAAGTAAGTCTCCGTTCTCAGACATAATTTCCGGCTTAGAGACGATGGTTGTACCATTATTGGTATTGAGCTTCGTCAGATGGGACCTACTCAATTGCTGGGCGAAGGCTTTCGACCACCAATTTTGCTCAATTGCCTTTTCTATCAGGTGTGTATTTGAGCATCGGAGGTCACGCCACACCAGCTTACTAATCTTCTGATTGAGCTCCCTTTTTTGTGACGGTGTGGCTTGTTGTTGCTCCCGCCGTTTGTCCATAAGTCGAAGAGCCTCTTCTGGGATTTTAGACTTCTTGTCCGTACGCTGCAGCTGACAAAATTTAGTGCCATCTTCCCTAAGGATTCCCACAACTTTTTGGAGTTCCTCATCCAAGTCATTTGGGGTTTACAAGGCAGCTTTTTTTTTAAAACTAGCTTTTGCCCGCAATTTCGTCTGCGCGGACTACAATTTATCTCGAAAAAAGCATCTTTTGTTTTTTAAGGTATTAAAAATCAATCGTGTCTTTCTAATATGATTACTTTTGTTTCTGTTTTTATATTTAAGTATGATTGACAATTTCAATTCATTTATTTCAATATAGGTACAACACGGTACAGTTATGAGCGTAAACAGAGAAAACATAATAAACAAATCTATTATAAACAATAAAAATATCTATAAATTAAACAATTAAAGTAAATTAATGCTGTAAAAAATATCTTAGAGTTTAGTACTTA
The DNA here is from genome assembly GCA_946251855.1 of Alsophila aescularia. NCBI lineage: Eukaryota > Metazoa > Arthropoda > Insecta > Lepidoptera > Geometridae > Alsophila > Alsophila aescularia. The sequence continues at coordinate 64,417,715 of OX276373.1, forward strand.
TGGTACCTTCCAAATTCAGCCATGAAGCCTTGTCACTTAAAAAATCTTTATCGCTATAATATGCCTTTTGCATTAAAAAGTCCTTTACTTTAGTTTTAAATACGCTGTCAGTTTGATTTAATAGTATTGTTTTCATAAGAAGAGGCCTACTAAGTGCAGCTGTGGACAGATATCTAGGCTGATGATGATGATGAAATCTACAGAGAAGCAACCAAAATATTCCGATCCACTTACCTTAGCGTTCTTCCAAATCCGTTCAGCTGATATAGATAACATAGTTTCAATTATAAATAGGCACACAAACTTTATTAGTATGATATTGGTACAGCTATACGTTTATTAGCTGCGCCCAGTGGTTTTACTTGCGTGGAGAAATGATGATGGATGATGATGATAACATATACACAAATTCCTCAAAATCCATTCAGACATATCAGCACTTAATGGTAACAGATACACATAGGTATACTAACAAATATAAATGTTTATATCTGAAATAAATGAAATTGAATATACATAAATGCACACAAACTCTTGGATATTCATTATAAGATTAGATTGCAATTACAATAATAATTCAGACCTAGGTACCTACATAACAATTAAACATACTCAGTAGAAAAGCAAATTTATTTTCTCTTTCGTACCCACCCAATACAGCGAAAAGCTAAACCAGATTATACCCTAACCCTATCTACATATCTTCTGCATTTACTATACTGTGGCATGCCCAATAGCGCGGGGGCACGGTAATGTTCGGGGGCCTCCCCACTCGCGCCGTGTTTCTCGCCCGTTGCGTCTTTACGGTCGAAACATTTGCAGGGACTGAGGAAATGTTTTCATACCTACATACTGCCTAGAAGAGCGCCTTAAGCTACTTATTTTCCTTCACAGACTTATAATATACAGTATTAAAAGTGTTTAGTGTGTGTGTGTGTGTGTGTGTGTGTGTGTGTGTGTGTGTGTGTGTGTGTGTGTGTGGCATCGTAGCTCCCAGCACTACCTCATACGACAAACAAACAAACATAGCTCCCAAACGAATGCACCGATTTTGATGCGGTTTTTTTCTGTTTGAAAGCTGATGTGATCGAGATTGTTCTTAGATATATGGACATACATTATGGATGTGGGGGAGGTGAGAAAAGGGGGGGTGAGAATCGTAGCTTTCGAACGAATGGTCCAATTTAGCTACGGTTTTTTATGTTTGGAAGCTGAGGTTATCGAGATGGTTCTTAGCTATAATGGGGGGAGGGGGAGGGGGCGGGATGGAGGTGATGATCGTAGCTCCCAAACAAAAAGACCGATTTTGATGTGGTTTTTTATGTTTGAAAACTGATTTGATCGGGATGATTCTTAGCTATATAGAGGGAAGGGGGGGGGGAAAAGTTGAGAAAAGGAATGGAAAAATGAATGGACCGATTTTGATGCAGTTTTTTTATATTTGAAAACGAAATGGGGGATGGGAAGTCGGGGGTTATATAAATTTTTAAATTGTGCTTGTTATTTTGTTATTATATTTTTATAGGAATCTGATATAAAAAATGTGCTTGATGCGAGTCAGTTGTGCACCGCTATTCATATGAGGATGGAAATTCATCTGGCATTACGGCAGCATCAGAAAATGATATAGTACTTACATAGATGAACACATCATTAAAACAATTAAAAAACTAAGTAGTCTTATCTCACCAAGACACCTGCGACAACAATTAATAGCACTCATACAGAGAAGACTTTTTATCCAAAAAACATACAGAGAAGACTTGTTATCTCTGTATTTTCGTAGGTCTTAATATCTTGTGTAGAAAAATCTCTTCATAGGTTCCAAGGCGTAAGAGGGTGAATCCGGTGTTTATGACATTTTCTTCTACGCCCAGTGGTAACAGCTAAATTTGATTTTAGTTTTGCTGTCCATTTTAGACGTGCATCTCAGCTGAGAACTGCATAGGACTGTAAAAAAATGTGGGGCCTTTTATTTGCAGTGCATGCTAGATGAAATTCTGTATACTAAATATTAACCGCAAGTGTCAAACAGTGTAATTTTTAAGTGCGGTTTGAGCGTAAAACTGCTTCACTATTATTTCACCTATTATCTTAGGGCAATATGACAAATTTAATAGGTAGGTGTATGTTTCTGCACTATAACTTATTCTGTGGTTATCTGGTTATAGCCTACTTAGTGTAATGCATTTACCAAAGGTCCTTGCATTTACCATCACAATGTGTATATATCGTAGGTAGGTAAAACATTATCATTTTTAGTTTTCCAAAGTTTGTCTGCTATAAGCATGAACAGAGGCCAGTGACATAGTGGGTAGGTACATTATCTCTTACCAGTACCTACTAGTACTCAACTACTCACCCACAGAGTACTCTGGTCAGAGTACTATGCTATCCTATCCAGTTAACGTTTCGGTAGGCAGGTAAAATTATTGTATTACCAGGAAATAAACAAAGCGGCACAACTTCGGAAGCTTGACCCACGATTTTAGGGGTGGGGAGGGGGGGAACAGGTAGGGATGAGTGTGTACAATCATATCTCACCCCCCCCCCTTTGAGATATGATTTGTTTTATATATTTAATTTGTTATTTTTTTCATAGCTTTTGATCTACATTTTGGGGAGGGGGAGGAGGACAACGGGTAGGGGTGAGGGAGTACAACCCCCCCTGAGAGTGAGCTGGCTAGATCTTGCCCCCCCCCCTGAGATATGATTTTTTATATATTTTATTTGCAATTTTTTTGTAGCTTTGCCCTTGTATTTTGTTATTTTGAGCTGTTTTTTATTTTGCTTTCTAAAAAATATAAAGTGAAGTGTTATGTATGGCCCCAAAGACTAGGGTAAACCGGAAAGCACCAACTTAAATTTACGGCTGTTTGGTCGCCAATGACGACTAAACGGACGATTTTTAATAAACTTTGTGATGATTTTTAGTAAAATTAAAACTGAAAATATCGCATACACTAAGCGTCTACGCGGAAGGGGGGGGGGGGAGGGGGTTTACCAGGGGTAGCCCTCCACCTCCCCCACCTCCGTCAATTCTATATATTCACCCCCACAGTGCATGGAGCAGCGAATATGTCAAAACATTGAAAAAGTTGCAAAAAATATTTCAATAATTCATATCCCCGAGGGGGGGGGGGAGTTCAGCCCCCCACTCTCAGGGGGGGTTGTGAAGCACCCTCCAAAGGTTAAGGTGTCGCTAAAATGACCAAATATATGATACAAATTATAAGTAAGTGTAAAAAAAGATATCTCAGAGAGGGGGGGAGATCTAGCCCACCCACTCTCAGGGAGGGTTGTACTCCGTCCCCCCTAAAATCGTGGATCAAGCTTCCGAAGTCGTACCAACAAAGCTTAGATTGATGCAACGTAATAATAACGGCGAAGCAAAACCTAAGTAATAAAAAAGAAAAACATACATACAGCCGAACATATAACCGTCTCTTTTTCTGAAGTCGATTAAAAATTCAATAAATTATAAACCGTACCAGTCGGTTGATTGTCGGAAGTCACTGGCTGCAAAGAAAATAACCCCAAAACGGCAATTAAAAAAATATAGTCGGTGTCAGTAATTAAGTTTAGTACTCACTTGATCATGTTTTGGATGCTCGTGATTACAATGAACATGTGTATGTTCAATTATTTGTGGACTGGAAGTGGACACATATTGAAGTTGCACAATCAAAATCACAAGCACTAATAGCACTGAGACACAGTTTACTGTTGTTTTAGCCATTTTTGCGAACAATAATGCAAGATTTTACTCAGAATTAAGTGAAATGATTGTTTACATTTTATTTCTGGTCATAACGAACGAGTATTACGTCCCACTCATTGAAATTTCGCGTCGAGACTAACTTACTACCTAAACCTACCCGTACGTACCCAGTACATAGTGTTGCCAACTCAAAAAGATCACATTATCGCATTTCCACATAGAAATTATCGTTTTGACAACAAAATCATCGTACATTTTGGGATATAATGCCAGATACTACGAATAAATAATATGTAGCCAGATAATAAATAAAAGCGTGTTAAAAAACGACTATTTTGACCAGTTTTGAAATATCACTTCGCTTTTTGGCAGAAGATTGACGAGTACTGCAATGATATTTGTAGAATTTTATTTTTACTGTATTTTTGGGTACCTATACCCAAATACAAACAAAACTGTACATAATGTATAAAATAATCAGATTGTTACTTTACTCAAGAAAATAAATGACATTCTATTTTCTGACTCCACAAACGTGAGTCGGTCGCACTGGCCATGGCTTTATGTATTTAGGTATTGGCTCATGCGTGTTTATAAATTTTGTTTACACTACCATCGTAAAATCCAGATTATGAACTCAAAAAATGGTGGCATAATGACATACTTTACACACGCTTTCAATAAGAATAAAAAACATTATAACACTGTTTTTTTAACTAAACTGTGTTAATATATAACCTTTTTCCCATAAAAGCACTGGTTTGGCTCCTTACAACGAGGGTTTTCACCATTTATTATCTATGGCGGAGCCTGTTAGACCGTATGTATGCAAACTCTCTGTGGATTTGGTTTTTGGTGCTTTAATTTACTTTACTTTTAATTATTAGGTACCTAACCAATTTAATGTGTTTTGTGTTTTGGTTGATCAAAAGTTATATCCTGATTAAAAATGACCGACATCAGTGATATTGAGGAGAATTTGACTCACATATTATCACAGAAACACCAAAAAACATGACGTACGGGCTTTTACCAGAAAAATCTAGAAAACAACACGTTTTTTTTCAAAAAAAATTTTTTTATTGCATTAGTAGGTAAAGTGTTGTAATAAATGGTATATAACTAGGAGTTAAAACACCAGTGAGTTTAAAAAATGAGCTGTACGCGAGTTTTTTAATAGTATCACTCGAGTGTAGATAAAGTAGTGTATGAAACGGCGTATAACTAGATATTAAAACAGTCGTTATGCGACCGTCTCAAAAACGATTATATACGGTTAAGTTACATACAAGTCTCCGTTATACTGGGCTCTTGAGTATAGTAATGTATACTCAATTATTGAGGTATACAGGTACTCCAAATCTCCAACAGCCATTGATTAACTTCTATGTCTACGCCAACAGCCATCCGGGTCAGTCAGTTACACAAGCCACGACACGAGACCATCATATAGTACTCAAAATCTTCAACAGCCGTATACAGATTAGCTTATCTGCAGCATCAGCCAGCCAGCCGTCCGCGTCAGTCAATCACACAAGATAACCACAAGTGACAATCTGTGACAATGACAACCCCAAAGACAACCAGCAATCGCATCAGTGAGCTCTATTGTTTTCTAGTTTTTACAAACACAAACGCATGATATGTGCGAGGGAGAGAGAAACTTGTCCGTTAGTGTTTGTTTTTTTGGGTTTAATTTTGCCTTGGCAAGTGCGTTTCTCTGCCGTGCTTTTTAAAAATTACATGGTCAATATTATCACGATCCTAGTATCGCAATATTGCAAGTATTGAAGTTAGGCTATTGCATTGTCAATAATATCATCATCAGTATGCCGTTGAATTTACTAGATTGAAGTCGTGTGAAATGGGTAATAGTAGAAAGGCAGCTATAGCTATTGTGCTCGCATGCGCATTAAAATTAAACGTAGAACGCATTAAAAACAAAATCAATATATGATCTTGAAGAATTCTTTATGAATCTTTTACCTTAGTTATATTACTAAACTAGTGGCTCTATGAGCTGGTACAAACTTTTTTGCAAACAATCTAGCAGTGCACAGTAGCGCCATCTAGTTACACCTTATTGTACAAGTAACATTCATAACCAAGGTGCTCCTTTAATCCCTATCTACTCGTAGTAGGTAAAGGGCTGATCCCACTGGTCGAAACCTAAATGTGAGAAATTCACTGCATTTTAGGAGCTATTCTGCTCATGATGCCGAAGATCCTCATCAGATCTTAACCTAATTTTTATGAGACTAATCTAAAATGACTACCTAGCCAATAAAAAAAATAACAATCGAAATCGGATCTAATAAGGCGGTGGTATTCAGTAGCCCCCTTTTTGCCCCCTTTTGGGGAAAGTCAAAAATCCCCTAAATATATTCTAAAAATTCGTTTAACCTGTATATCAAGTTTCGTATAGATCTGTTGAGAAATGCGACCTGTAGAGAAGAGCAGAGATCCGGATGGACAGACATCCGGACATCCGAAAGCATTTATGTCCAAGCTGAAACGGAGACGCTTTGCTTGTCTCACTTGCTTGCTTCACTCGGTCAGCAAGACACATAGATGAGACGAGCCATATCGCCGAGAGAAAATACTTCCAAAACACTGCAGTACTTAGCAACTGGCACAAGCTTCAAGTGCTTAAAAACCTCTTGTTTTCTCTTTCAAGTTATTTTTTTTGTTTATTATCACCAACAACAGAGTCGTCGTCACTACTCAGACGTCGTTCCGCCATGGCTGCAAGCGAATGCTGACAGACGAATCGCTTACATTTCAGTATTATTGAAGGCACGCCCCCTTAGTATCGCGGATTTCAAGATTTCCAGATATTCTGTAATATTCTCACGATACTGCCTATTATGCTATCAGTAATATCATGATATCGTGATAATATTGACAATGTAACATGCCCCAATGCTCTGAATTTTCGTACATTTAACATAATTTGGATATTCTCTATCATACATCGTACCAATGGCTAAATAATCGTACGCCCCCATAATTTTCGTACAATCTGTCATTATCATGGCAACTCTGCCAGTTCCATCCAGTGTTCTGAAACGTCAAAATGAGAAATCTGAAGAATTTACAAGATTTCATATTTCAAGGCAATTAAATTCGAACACCATTTCTAGATATTGCGACGCCGATCATTATACTTAATTTTCCAAAAAAAAATATGCAGTAACTACAAAGAATTTAAGTAATAACTCTGAACCAAGCAGAGTTCGGTGTAATAATAAAATACCAACGACAGTAAGAAATGTCTTGAATAAAATACAGGGTCTAAGTAGTCTGTGAAATACAGTTGCCTGTAAAGAAAAAAAAACTACGCTAGAGCCCGACTTTGACAGATATATGAATGTATTTTTTTTCGAATGTGGCTTCGGTAATCTTGTTCATACCACCGAACTCTGGCAGTTACGTTCGTTTTTAGAATAAGCTACTTTTTAATAATTAATTTCTTGGAAAATATAGCTTAGATTGGAAAAAGAAAAAATACGTATAATATACGTATTTTTTCTAATAAGATATTATCTTATTTTTCAATATTATTAATGAGAAAAAATTAAAATACTAATGTTAATAATTTGAAATGTTGTCAAAAATCGGTAAGTTTGTACCTACATAATATCGGTATACATAAAAAAGCAACATATTATTAAAATAAATTTATTTTGGAAATTGGTATGCATTTTTGGAAGGTAGGATTAGGCAAGAATTGTTTTTTTAGGATCGTGCGAATATTTTTTGGCTATTGCCGCAGTCAGTTTTGCACATTGATTTTGAAGTCATAACAGTTATCTTAATTTTTATTTAAATTTACAACCTTTTTTATGATTGTATAAATATTCTTGGATCATAGTTGCAATCATTTTTGCATTGATTTCGAAGTCACAACAGTTAGCTTAATTTTCCTAGAGTACTATGATTGTATTGATAGGCTGAAATCGAAATAATTAATAAAAAAAATATTAAAATAAAATAATTAATTTTCAGTAATTTTTAGGATCGTAGTAATTCTCTGGCCATAGCTGCAGTCATTTTTTCATTAATTTCGATATAGTAACAATTAGCTTCATTTAACTGACGTTTTGCATATAATAAACCAATCATTGATTCAGTGTCCAGCCTGTTTCGTTGTTTTGTTTTTAGGCGAGAATATGCGCTCGACATTGGCGGATGATTGGGACAGTGATAAAATACCTAGTAAAGGTGAAAGTAGCCAATAAAGGAAATATTTGAGTATCATCGTCACAATTTAATACACTGGCACTGTCTCAAAATAGGTCTAAGTCATCCGGAAATGTTTTGATTTGTTCACAATTTCTTAAAACTCGAATCTCGCAACTCGCATCTCTATAACAATGTATCAAAAAATCATTGTTCTGAACAATCTTGCGAAAGAGTCAAATGGTGCCTAATATGCCCAGAAATCGTGAGAAAATCGTCCGATTTCGGAATTTCAGTAGAGCAGTCCACAAATCGTAAGAATTACTGGAAAATCGGTAGGTTCGAGACCACTGAAACAGTAGTCGCAGCCAATCTATTTGTGAAGTTAGGCTGAGTGAACTATTGCGCAGGTACTGCTATGGGGATTAAACACTACGATAAAACAGCATAAAGAAAGAGCGAGACAGAATATGCGAAAAACGTAAGCAAATGAGCGAGGCAAACAAAAAAAATGAGTAAATGAGTTATACTATGCTGTCTTCAACGTCAACATTAGGATGGCGCCTGAAAAATAGCAGTTTGCGCAGCGACTAGTAGATAACTTCCGAGACATATATTCTCGAAGCAAAATGCGAAATCTGTAGAATTGCCCTCATAACTTAGTTTTTTAATATTGTATGTTGTAAAAAACAAACGTTATCTAGGAAAGACAATCCATACCTACCAATATATAAAAGTGAAACGTTATCTGTTTGTTTGTTTGTTTGGGGAGCTTTCACGCGATAACGGACGGATTTTGATGAAATTGGGAATGGAGATAGCGTATACCCTGGAATAAAACATAGGTTACTTTTTATCCCGGAAAATTGTAAGTTTTCACGGGAAAAATGGAAAATGTTGATTATTTGCTGTAAGGAACGGTTGCCATGGGTCTGTCAAAAAACATCAGGAGCGTTGGTGCGATAATTACTTTTGCATTGGTTTGTTGTTTTCGCGATAAACTGTAGTCCGCGCGGACGAAGTCGCGGGCGGGTAAGCTAGTGTAATAATATAAAAACAAATTTTGAAAATTGTTACTTACGTGCAATTTTCAAAACTTTGAACTTTTTTGTAATGAAGTCCCATAAATAAACAAAGATTTATTTTTAAATTCTAGTTTTTGAGAGCAAGAAGTCCCTTGGACACGAAGAAATCAATATGTAGGGGAGGGGGGCCCAAAGCGAGCATACTGCCTAAAGCGAGCACCCTTAATTATACTGACGTTTGTAAACTTACCGCGGACCATGCGTGGACCCGTGGCGCGGGGGCTCTTGTCCTCGCCCCGCCCAACCCGCAACAGTCGTCACCTTGATGTGAGAAAGACCGCGCGACTTATGCGACCAAAAAACGAAATTCGACGGATTTTGAAAAAAAAAGTGCAAGGTACGTTCATCGTGTTTTGTTTATTTGTGACTATGATACATCGATTCTATATTATGACTATTGTTTTATGTGTATTTCACTGTGTTTTCGTGATGTTTGCTTGTACTTCTTTCTATTTTTTTTCGTTTAAGCTTGATGGGAACGTGCCAGTGGCGAAAAAGGCAAAGCGGGCAGGGCAAAGAGAGCATGTGCCCACTTTGCCCCTAATGGAGAATTGCTATGAGCAATGAACTTGAAACTCAATTTACATATTTTTTTTATTTAAGCTGGAGCGTACTTCCTGTTTTATCTAGTAATAGCACATGGATTATGTTAGTGACTCAAATATTAGGCCAATCAAAATAAAAAGTTTCTCTGCACTTTGGAGATTTTTTGGTATCTCGTAGAATACTATTGAAATGAAATAAATCATCTTTATTTATTTTTTTACAGTATGCTCGATTTTCCTTTGGTGTACCCGCTTTAGGCCACTCTCCGGGCAAAGCGGGTATTTGATAAGGTTTCGTAATATGTTTGATGATTCATATTTTTTCCAATTTATTGGAAATGTGTGAATGCACTACTATACTATGATAAATCGAGAACCCGATAGCAGTTAAAGATGTTGGAATAAGTCATCCCTAACCTACTTTTTTTAAATCACCTTGGAGTGCCCGCTTTGGGCCCCCCTCCCTACAGCTTATTTGACCCAAAAAGTCACTAAGACCTACCATTTTAGCTCATAAAGTTAAGTCCAACTAATTAGTAAAACAGCGAATGAAAAGGTAAGATTTAAAAAAACTTATTAAATAACCTAAAAAGTTTAACGAGCTTACTGGTGAAAAAAATTGATGCCTGCGTGTTTATTTCTAAAAAAAAACATAAAATGCAGAAGGTCCGTAGAATAAGAAGTGAAAGAGGCTAAGTCCAGTCGCCAGGAGGGCGATTCTCACGACGTGATATAAATATCACAGGAGATAAATGTCGAAAAATCCATACATTGTGCGATATATATCTATCACTGATATTTATATATCACTTCATGAGAATTGTCCCCTAGGACCTAAATCATCAAATAAAAAGATTAGAAATCTTCACACACGTTGTCATTTCTCTAAATTAAAAGTATTCATGTGCTATTCCAGGACGTTCCTTCAGCTGTCAAATAGTTTTTATCAATTGCTCGGCATCTATCTAATCATCGGATTGATTCAGATAACAAGTACCCCAGTTTTTCAGTCAAACCCTAAGCTATCCAACATTGAACACCGCATCGCAATCGATCCAGTAGTTTTAATGTGATGCGTGAACAAATATATAGACAAACAGCTTCGTTTTTTTTGTTATACCTATTCTTGTTCAGTAGCTTATTTTAAGTACACTAGACCATTTTTTTAATTATCTTCTTTGTACAGACTTTTTCGTTCCTATTGTAGTGGTTATAAATATCTATACTTACCTATATACTTACTAGGTATGTCAGTAATTAGTATTTAGTATTTAGTTCGCGTCGCCGGCCGCCTGTTTATGCAATATTATGTACGTGAACTGATTCGCTTATTTGGGAAAGTTACAATAGGTAAGTAGGTTTGTAATGATTGTTAAATGGTGTGACTAGATTTCTTCGGCCTACGTTATTTAGTACCTGCAGCCTTATTGTCTTACTCTGGTGAAAATGAAACTGACGTTCATTTACACCATTATGAACATGAATCTCCGAATTCGAATTGTCTAACTATCCACCGGTGATCTCCTCGGTGATCTTCACCGAGTCCCCACTATCTGCAGCCTTATTGTCTAACTCTGGTAGTAATGGCAATCAAATCCATTACCATTACCATTGGCGGTTCCAGTTCGCCGTCCAGGGGAATTGTCTAATATTTTCGGTGGTAATCGTCTTGAAAAAGTGAAGGCCATTTCGTTCTTTCCACAGACTACATAACACCAAAAACATATGCTCTTGCGTTCCATTTCATGAAGAACAGCTTTGAGCACTTTTTTAAACTAATGGTTGTAAAATGTTAATTTAGCCATTTAAACATGTGTAGTGTTTTATTTGTTTATTATAATCTAATTTTTATTAGTTATGCTGTTTAATAAATGGATATTCTTCAAAAAATTATATTCAAGTATATTATAGCCTGACGTTGCGTAGAACGAAACGTTGGTTTGCAAGTTATTATTTATTATGCTACATACATAAACTAAAGTATGTGTTTGTTTGTTGTTTAATTTATCATTCAATAATGAAATGAAAATCAAATGGAAAAAAAATAATTAAATAGGTAGGTTATAGTCACAAGATTTGTGTGAGTTTGTGCGAAACGTGGATAAACTAAAAGTGGAATTGCTTTGTTGTGAGATGTAATGTATGTCGAGGTTATGTTCGTTTTCGGAAATAAAATTGATAAATATGCCTTGAATTAGCAACAAATACGTACCTATGTACCATATTGTATTTCAGAATGTCATCTCATAAAGTGGTCTTTGCATCATAGACCTACAATTGGTCATCGAGTTAGATCGAAACTTTGAACAAATTTATCGCAAGTTCTAACAGTCTTTGGCTTGGCTATACAGGAATTTTGGTGGACTAATGAATAATATCTAAGCACCTATTCGAGTCTAGTTTAATTTACCTACTAGGTACATAGACATATATACTAGGTATATGCATTTTCACAAATGCTCATCAACAACATACATATTTTAATGGATTTTTACCTCATTTCAATGCATACATAATCGGGGAAATCGCATTGCCAATATTCTAGTTTGTACTGTGATAAGGGAATCAGATTGTGCAGTTCTTATGCTCACTCTCCATAGTGCAATCTGATAACTTGAATTTTGCACGTTGTCATATTTGTCGTTCAAAAAGGAGGTGAAAAATTCATTTTGTCATTTACATTCAGTGCCACTACATTTGGCAACCAGTTGGCCGAGTGGCTAGTGACCCTGACTGAAAGTCAACCAATGGATGCGGGTTCGAATCCCGCAAGGTGCAATCATTTGTGTGATGAGCAGAAGTATTTGTTTCCGAGATATGAATGTAATATTCATATCTTTGTATGTGTACTCGTATCTATTGTCTAGTACCCATATTTAGTGCATTCAGTGTATTTATGTCAGCGTACAATACATACAAAGTTTTATAAATTTTTCTTATTTGTTCCAGATTGAGTGACATGAATACTACTGGCATTTACTCTGGTTTGGAGATTGCTGTAAGCTATAAGACTGCCGATTGTGTTACCGCTACTTCTATATTATATTATGTACAATGTACGATTTACTTCTAAGTATATACAATAAAGAGTTATCTATCTATGTTTTGTTCTTATTTTTTAACTACAAATTATGATGTAAGTAGAAACATACATTGATACCTATGAAATAGTATGTCACAAGTGACATACCTATCAACTGATTCACAGACAACACACAGCCTAAACCGGTGGACCTAGAGATTTGCAATTTGGAGGAAATATTTCTTTAAATTTCGAACGAGGCTGGCAATGTTTGCACAAGAGCAAAGCCTCGGCATGCAGCTAGTTTTAGCATAAATACAGACTGAGTATGGATAGAGAAACAGAAAATTAAACAAATTTTATTAAATAGCATGTTTATTTTATTGTAAAAACCTTTTTAAAAAAAATAGAACGGGCAAGTGTCTTTATTAAATAAGGACTATACATAAAACATTCTAAAAACTTACAAGCCATTACTGGCTCACTGGTAGCCCACTAATTACAATGTAATTATATAGTAATTCACAACAACAAAGTAAATATTTCCAACACACCATTTTATTCAAATGGTATAAAAAAGTGCAGTAACTAGGTATATACCTACATATTATAATACAAATATAACAAGTAGATTTGAAAAGCAGCATCCTTTTGCATTTTATGGACATGCTATGAATCTCTTCCCGCTGCAATCCAACTTGAAATGATCCTGTTTACTGTGATAGACAGGTACTGAACTTAATCTGAAAATAAAGATATAGCTATGATCATTTGTCATTATCTACATAACAAGTACTACATAGTCAATATTGTAATATGAAGTATTACTTTTGTAGAGTTAGATCAAATTTGTAAGCAATTCAAAAGAGAGGTTAATTTGTTGTACCTACAGCTACATCAGGCTTTGTGATAGTTGGAAATGTTCATACTGACACAGGTGCAAGCTGCAGCCCATCTCCTGAACCCTGGCTGGTGCTCAAAGCACACGTGGGGTGAGAAGGGATGGACCTATTATTACTCCGGGCCCACAAGGCACCTTACATTAACAGTTTCTTAAGGTGGTGTCTAACTGTGTAGCTAGAGTATTATATAGTCAATTAATTACCTATGCGACTAAATATAGACAGATAGATAACTCTTTATTGTACACCAAAAATATACAATGTCCCGCTTGGAGGGTGTGTATTATGCATTTCTCCCTGCCAGCCTTTACCCAAGCCAGTCAATAATAATTATTAAGTATGTACCTACCTAGTTAATAAATATTATACAAAATACCTGCGGGACTACAGAAAGCTTGAGTTCTGTTGATGAATGTTTTCTTCTATTGGGGAATGTTTTACAGAAGTCAACATTGGTTATGCGGCAGTATCTTATCTGTATATCTCCGTCTTAGTTTGTGCTGTGAAGTAAAATGACACAAAACATAACCGATTATGCATGCATTGAAATGAGGTAAAAATCCATTAAAATATATATGTTGTTGATGAGCATTTGTGAAAATGCATATACCTAGTATATATGTCTATGTACCTAGTAGGTAAATTAAACTAGACTCGAATAGGTGCTTAGATAATATTCATTAGTCCACCGAAATTCCTGTATAGCCAAGTCAAAGACTGTTAGAACTTGCGATATATTTGTTCAAAGTTTCGATCTAACTCGATGACCAATTGTAGGTCTATGCAAAGACCACTTTATCAGATGACATTCTGAAATACAATATGGTACATAGGTACGTATTTGTTGCTAAATCAAGGCATATTTGTCACTTTTATATCCGAAAACGAACATAACCTCGACATACATTACATCTCACAAAGCAATTCCACTTTTAGTTTATCCACGTTTCGCACAAACTCACACAAATCTTGTGACTATAACCTACCTATTTAATTAAAAAAAAACCATTTGATTTTCATTTCATTATTGAATGCTAAAGTAAACAACAAACAGACACATACTTTAGTTTATGTAGTTATGGTCCAGAATAAATAATAATTTGCAAACCAACGTTTCGTTCTACGCAACGTCAGGGTATAATATACTTGAACATTATTTTTTGAAGAATATCCATTTATTAAACAGCATAACTAATAAAAATTAGACTATAATAAACAAATAAAACACTACACATGTTTATATGGCTAAATTAACATTTTACAACCATTAGTTCAAAAAAGCACTAAAAAGTGCTCAAAGCTGTTCTTCATGAAATGGAACGCAAGAGCATATGTTTTTGGTGTTATGTAGTCTGTGGAAAGAACGAAATGGCCTTCACTTTTTCAAGACGATTACCACCGAAAATATTAGACAATTCCCCTGGACGGCGAACTGGAACCGCCAATGGTAATGGTAATGGATTTGATTGCCATTACCACCAGAGATAGACAATAAGGCTGCTGATCTCTATGGATAGGCTCTGCCGTACTTTCGTTTGTGCCGATCCAAAGCGCCCCACCGCTTCCAGGTTATAACTGCCTTCAAGGTCGCCAGCTTTAGGAGAGGAAAAAATTATCAATTAAAGAAAATAAAACATGATTTATAATGAAAACAATATAATTTATTTAATTCGTAAACCATCGTAAATTCTAGCCCGTTTTGTATACACTAAATAAATGCTATTTCACCTCAAAGTTAACTTAAAAAATAGATATAGCAGTCAATAAGTTAGTTTTTAATACATATTTATTTCGTGGTTCTAGTTTTACTTGAAGAAAACGACGAAATTACTTTCGCAAGTGTAATATTGGCGTTAAATTATTATAGAAACTAAAACATCTTCTATCATAAATCAACATAGATTCCTTTTTTTTTCGTTGTAGTTTATGCAGCAGTTTATTATTCACAAAAGTAAAAGAAGAATGTTCAAAATAAGTCTCAAAAGCGAAACTATTTCTGACACTTATGTAAAAGTCGAAAACATTGCTAAAGTATTTTCGTGACAATACTTTCGTGATAAGACTTTCGTGACAAGACTTTCGTGATAAGACTTTTATGCTTTCGTGATAAGACTTTTATGACAAGACTTTCGTGATAAGACTTTCGTGAGAAGACATTCATGAAAGTATTTTTACGAAAGTAATTTAAGCTTCTAATTCTGAACCTGTAAATGAGGTATTTCGGTTTATGCTATATATTGGGACAAACATTTTTATACTACACGCAAAAGGAGTGTTATGATGTACTAATGGCTCAACCAATTTTGATATTGCTTACAAATTCTGATTATTTCGAAAGACTTCGTTTTAACTATCGAGAGAAAACAAATTAGGAATGCGGTGAGATTTCGAACTTGAGATTGCAATACATTTGGAATTAGACAGACATTACACACCACAATGTTGACTTTTGAACATCAATCTTTTTGTGTGGATACATTACATAAGTCATCATGTTACAAGTTAAATTCACCTACTACTTCTAAAATGTATTAAAAAACATATTTAAAAAGCTTTTTCTGTTTCTTACTAAACTACTACATCTGATAGTGAGTTTATTCTAATTCTGTACTGCTATTTTGTCCTGGTCAAATTCACAGAGTTTTCGGAAAAATTGCTTAGATGATTCGCATCTCTGGCTTACGCAGTGAGGACACCTAGAACAGAAATGTAAATTTATGTTTTTTATTTATATTACATAATATATACACAATTCAAGCATTTAAGAAAAAACAAAATGGACGAAAGGGGTCCTAACATTTTACTGTGGTACCTGGCATGTCAACAATTCCGCCATTTAAAAATAAATCGCAAAATCGCTGCCTCTGAATCGAATCCTAATAAATCGATAGACACGAACGACGTAAGTATTGTTGAGCTCCAATCCATACCAACATATAAAAGTGAAACGTTGTCTGTTTGTTTGTTTGGGGACCTTTCACGCGATAACGGAGTATGGATTTTGATGATATTTAGAATCGAGACAGCTTATACCCTGCAATAACACATAGGATACTTTTCATCATCATCATCATACTTCACTCTCAAATTATTTTCTATGTACAGGTTTTTTTGGTACTTACTGCTTTATTATAAGCATAGATTTTATTCTACTTTATACTACTGTTCAGTCAGGTGTCTCAACTACTACACCACAGCAGCAAAAACTTTATACTACTGTTCAGTCAGGTGTCTCAACTACTACACCACAGCAGCAAAAACTTTATACTACTGTTCAGTCAGGTGTCTCAACTACTACACCACAGCAGCAAAAACTTTATACTACTGTTCAGTCAGGTGTCTCAACTACTACACCACAGCAGCAAAAACTTTATACTACTGTTCAGTCAGGTGTCTCAACTACTACACCACATCAGCAAAAACTTTATACTACTGTTCAGTCAGGTGTCTCAACTACTACACCACAGCAGCAAAAACTTTATACTACTGTTCAGTCAGGTGTCTCAACTACTACACCACAGCGGCAAAAACTTTATACTACTGTTCAGTCAGGTGTCTCAACTACTACACCACAGCAGCAAAAACTTTATACTACTGTTCAGTCAGGTGTCTCAACTACTACACCACAGCAGCAAAAACTTTATACTACTGTTCAGTCAGGTGTCTCAACTACTACACCACAGCAGCAAACAATTTATACTACTGTTCAGTCAGGTGTCTCAACTACTACACCACAGCGGCAAAAACTTTATACTACTGTTCAGTCAGGTGTCTCAACTACTACACCACAGCAGCAAAAACTTTATACTACTGTTCAGTCAGGTGTCTCAACTACTACACCACAGCAGCAAAAACTTTATACTACTGTTCAGTCAGGTGTCTCAACTACTACACCACAGCAGCAAAAACTTTATACTACTGTTCAGTCAGGTGTCTCAACTACTACACCACAGCGGCAAAAACTTTATACTACTGTTCAGTCAGGTGTCTCACCTACTACACCACAGCAGCAAACAATTTATACTACTGTTCAGTCAGGTGTTTCAACTACTACACCACAGCAGCAAAAACTTTATACTACTGTTCAGTCAGGTGTCTCAACTACTACACCACAGCAGCAAACAATTTATACTACTGTTCAGTCAGGTGTTTCAACTACTACACCACAGCAGCAAAAACTTTATACTACTGTTCAGTCAGGTGTCTCAACTACTACACCACAGCAGCAAACAATTTATACTACTGTTCAGTCAGGTGTTTCAACTACTACACCACAGCGGCAAAAACTTTATACTACTGTTCAGTCAGGTGTCTCAACTACTACACCACAGCAGCAAAAACTTTATACTACTGTTCAGTCAGGTGTCTCAACTACTACACCACAGCAGCAAAAACTTTATACTACTGTTCAGTCAGGTGTCTCAACTACTACACCACAGCAGCAAAAACTTTATGCTACTGTTCAGTCAGGTGTCTCAACTACTACACCACAGCGGCAAAAACTTTATACTACTGTTCAGTCAGGTGTCTCAACTACTACACCACAGCAGCAAAAACTTTATACTACTGTTCAGTCAGGTGTCTCAACTACTACACCACAGCAGCAAAAACTTTATACTACTGTTCAGTCAGGTGTCTCAACTACTACACCACAGCAGCAAACAATTTATACTACTGTTCAGTCAGGTGTCTCAACTACTACACCACAGCAGCAAACAATTTATACTACTGTTCAGTCAGGTGTCTCAACTACTACACCACAGCAGCAAAAACTTTATACTACTGTTCAGTCAGGTGTCTCAACTACTACACCACAGCGGCAAAAACTTTATACTACTGTTCAGTCAGGTGTCTCAACTACTACACCACAGCAGCAAAAACTTTATACTACTGTTCAGTAAGGTGTCTCAACTACTACACCACAGCAGCAAAAACTTTATACTACTGTTCAGTCAGGTGTCTCAACTACTACACCACATCAGCAAAAACTTTATACTACTGTTCAGTCAGGTGTCTCAACTACTACACCACAGCAGCAAAAACTTTATACTACTGTTCAGTCAGGTGTCTCAACTACTACACCACATCAGCAAAAACTTTATACTACTGTTCAGTCAGGTGTCTCAACTACTACACCACAGCAGCAAAAACTTTATACTACTGTTCAGTCAGGTGTCTCAACTACTACACCACAGCAGCAAACAATTTATACTACTGTTCAGTCAGGTGTCTCAACTACTACACCACAGCGGCAAAAACTTTATACTACTGTTCAGTCAGGTGTCTCAACTACTACACCACAGCAGCAAAAACTTTATACTACTGTTCAGTCAGGTGTCTCAACTACTACACCACAGCAGCAAAAATTTTATACTACTGTTCAGTCAGGTGTCTCAACTAATACACCACAGCAGCAAAAACTTTATACTACTGTTCAGTCAGGTGTCTCAATTACTACACCACAGCAGCAAAAACTTTATACTACTGTTCAGTCAGGTGTCTCAACTACTACACCACAGCAGCAAAAACTTTATACTACTGTTCAGTCAGGTGTCTCAACTACTACACCACAGCGGCAAAAACTTTATACTACTGTTCAGTCAGGTGTCTCAACTACTACACCACAGCAGCAAACAATTTATACTACTGTTCAGTCAGGTGTCTCAACTACTACACCACAGCGGCAAAAACTTTATACTACTGTTCAGTCAGGTGTCTCAACTACTACACCACAGCAGCAAACAATTTATACTACTGTTCAGTCAGGTGTCTCAACTACTACACCACAGCGGCAAAAACTTTATACTACTGTTCAGTCAGGTGTCTCAACTACTACACCACAGCAGCAAAAACTTTATACTACTGTTCAGTCAGGTGTCTCAACTACTACACCACAGCAGCAAAAACTTTATACTACTGTTCAGTCAGGTGTCTCAACTACTACACCACAGCAGCAAAAACTTTATACTACTGTTCAGTCAGGTGTCTCAACTACTACACCACAGCAGCAAAAACTTTATACTACTGTTCAGTCAGGTGTCTCAACTACTACACCACAGCAGCAAAAACTTTATACTACTGTTCAGTCAGGTGTCTCACCTACTACACCACAGCAGCAAACAATTTATACTACTGTTCAGTCAGGTGTTTCAACTACTACACCACAGCAGCAAAAACTTTATACTACTGTTCAGTCAGGTGTCTCAACTACTACACCACAGCAGCAAACAATTTATACTACTGTTCAGTCAGGTGTCTCAACTACTACACCACAGCGGCAAAAACTTTATACTACTGTTCAGTCAGGTGTCTCAACTACTACACCACAGCAGCAAAAACTTAATACTACTGTTCAGTCAGGTGTCTCAACTACTACACCACAGCAGCAAAAACTTTATACTACTGTTCAGTCAGGTGTCTCAACTACTACACCACAGCAGCAAAAACTTTATACTACTGTTCAGTCAGGTGTCTCAACTACTACACCACAGCAGCAAACAATTTATACTACTGTTCAGTCAGGTGTCTCAACTACTACACCACAGCGGCAAAAATTTTATACTACTGTTCAGTCAGGTGTCTCAACTACTACACCACAGCAGCAAAAACTTTATACTACTGTTCAGTCAGGTGTCTCAACTACTACACCACAGCGGCAAAACTTTATACTACTGTTCAGTCAGGTGTCTCAACTACTACACCACAGCAGCAAAAACTTTATACTACTGTTCAGTCAGGTGTCTCAACTACAACACCACAGCAGCAAAAACTTTATACTACTGTTCAGTCAGGTGTCTCAACTACTACACCACAGCAGCAAAAACTTTATACTACTGTTCAGTCAGGTGTCTCAACTACTACACCACAGCAGCAAACAATTTATACTACTGTTCAGTCAGGTGTCTCAACTACTACACCACAGCAGCAAAAACTTTATACTACTGTTCAGTCAGGTGTCTCAACTACTACACCACAGCAGCAAAAACTTTATACTACTGTTCAGTCAGGTGTCTCAACTACTACACCACAGCAGCAAAAACTTTATACTACTGTTCAGTCAGGTGTCTCAACTACTACACCACAGCAGCAAAAACTTTATACTACTGTTCAGTCAGGTGTCTCAACTACTACACCACAGCAGCAAACAATTTATACTACTGTTCAGTCAGGTGTCACAACTACTACACCACAGCAGCAAACAATTTATACTACTGTTCAGTCAGGTGTCTCAACTACTACACCACAGCAGCAAAAACTTTATACTACTGTTCAGTCAGGTGTCTCAACTACTACACCACAGCAGCAAAAACTTTATACTACTGTTCAGTCAGGTGTCTCAACTACTACACCACAGCAGCAAAAACTTTATACTACTGTTCAGTCAGGTGTCTCAACTACTACACCACAGCGGCAAAAACTTTATACTACTGTTCAGTCAGGTGTCTCAACTACTACACCACAGCAGCAAAAACTTTATACTACTGTTCAGTCAGGTGTCTCAACTACTACACCACAGCAGCAAAAACTTTATACTACTGTTCAGTCAGGTGTCTCAACTACTACACCACAGCAGCAAAAACTTTATACTACTGTTCAGTCAGGTGTCTCAACTACTACACCACAGCAGCAAAAACTTTATACTACTGTTCAGTCAGGTGTCTCAACTACTACACCACAGCAGCAAAAACTTTATGCTACTGTTCAGTCAGGTGTCTCAACTACTACACCACAGCGGCAAAAACTTTATACTACTGTTCAGTCAGGTGTCTCAACTACTACACCACAGCAGCAAAAAACTTTATACTACTGTTCAGTCAGGTGTCCTCAACTACTACACCACAGCAGCAAAAACTTTATACTACTGTTCAGTCAGGTGTCTCAACTACTACACCACAGCAGCAAAACAATTTATACTACTGTTCAGTCAGGTGTCACAACTACTACACCACAGCAGCAAACAATTTATACTACTGTTCAGTCAGGTGTCTCAACTACTACACCACAGCAGCAAAAACTTTATACTACTGTTCAGTCAGGTGTCTCAACTACTACACCACAGCGGCAAAAACTTTATACTACTGTTCAGGTCAGGTGTCTCAACTACTACACCACAGCAGCAAAAACTTATACTACTGTTCAGTCAGGTGTCTCAACTACTACACCACAGCAGCAAAAACTTTATACTACTGTTCAGTCAGGTGTCTCAACTACTACACCACATCAGCAAAAACTTTATACTACTGTTCAGTCAGGTGTCTCAACTACTACACCACAGCGGCAAAAACTTTATACTACTGTTCAGTCAGGTGTCTCAACTACTACACCACAGCAGCAAAAACTTTATACTACTGTTCAGTCAGGTGTCTCAACTACTACACCACAGCAGCAAAAACTTTATACTACTGTTCAGTCAGGTGTCTCAACTACTACACCACAGCGGCAAAAACTTTATACTACTGTTCAGTCAGGTGTCTCAACTACTACACCACAGCGGCAAAAACTTTATACTACTGTTCAGTCAGGTGTCTCAACTACTACACCACAGCAGCAAACAATTTCTACTACTGTTCAGTCAGGTGTCTCAACTACTACACCACAGCGGCAAAAACTTTATACTACTGTTCAGTCAGGTGTCTCAACTACTACACCACAGCA
This sequence comes from Alsophila aescularia, assembly GCA_946251855.1. Lineage (NCBI taxonomy): Eukaryota > Metazoa > Arthropoda > Insecta > Lepidoptera > Geometridae > Alsophila > Alsophila aescularia. The sequence continues at coordinate 64,439,827 of OX276373.1, forward strand.
GCAAAAACTTTATACTACTGTTCAGTCAGGTGTCTCAACTACTACACCACAGCAGCAAAAATTTATACTACTGTTCAGTCAGGTGTCTCAACTAATACACCACAGCAGCAAAAACTTTATACTACTGTTCAGTCAGGTGTCTCAATTACTACACCACAGCAGCAAAAACTTTATACTACTGTTCAGTCAGGTGTCTCAACTACTACACCACAGCAGCAAAAACTTTATACTACTGTTCAGTCAGGTGTCTCAACTACTACACCACAGCGGCAAAAACTTTATACTACTGTTCAGTCAGGTGTCTCAACTACTACACCACAGCAGCAAACAATTTATACTACTGTTCAGTCAGGTGTCTCAACTACTACACCACAGCGGCAAAAACTTTATACTACTGTTCAGTCAGGTGTCTCAACTACTACACCACAGCAGCAAACAATTTATACTACTGTTCAGTCAGGTGTCTCAACTACTACACCACAGCAGCAAAAACTTTATACTACTGTTCAGTCAGGTGTCTCAACTACTACACCACAGCAGCAAAAACTTTATACTACTGTTCAGTCAGGTGTCTCAACTACTACACCACAGCAGCAAAAACTTTATACTACTGTTCAGTCAGGTGTCTCAACTACTACACCACAGCGGCAAAAACTTATACTACTGTTCAGTCAGGTGTCTCAACTACTACACCACAGCGGCAAAAACTTTATACTACTGTTCAGTCAGGTGTCTCAACTACTACACCACAGCAGCAAAAACTTTATACTACTGTTCAGTCAGGTGTCTCAACTACTACACCACAGCAGCAAAAACTTTATACTACTGTTCAGTCAGGTGTCTCAACTACTACACCACAGTAGCAAAAACTTTATACTACTGTTCAGTCAGGTGTCTCAACTACTACACCACAGCGGCAAAAACTTTATACTACTGTTCAGTCAGGTGTCTCAACTACTACACCACAGCAGCAAAAACTTTATACTACTGTTCAGTCAGGTGTCTCAACTACTACACCACAGCGGCAAAAACTTTATATCTACTGTTCAGTCAGGTGTCTCAACTACTACACCACAGCGGCAAAAACTTTATACTACTGTTCAGTCAGGTGTCTCAACTACTACACCACAGCAGCAAAAACTTTATACTACTGTTCAGTCAGGTGTCTCAACTACTACACCACAGCAGCAAACAATTTATACTACTGTTCAGTCAGGTGTCTCAACTACTACACCACAGCAGCAAAAACTTTATACTACTGTTCAGTCAGGTGTCTCAACTACTACACCACAGCCGCAAAAACTTTATACTACTGTTCAGTCAGGTGTCTCAACTACTACACCACAGCGGCAAAAACTTTATACTACTGTTCAGTCAGGTGTCTCAACTACTACACCACAGCGGCAAAAACTTTATACTACTGTTCAGTCAGGTGGTCTCAACTACTACAACCACAGCGGCAAAAACTTTATACTACTGTTCAGTCAGGTGTCTCAACTACTACACCACAGCGGCAAAAACTTTATACTACTGTTCAGTCAGGTGTCTCAACTACTACACCACAGCAGCAAAAACTTTATACTACTGTTCAGTCAGGTGTCTCAACTACTACACCACAGCAGCAAAAACTTTATACTACTGTTCAGTCAGGTGTCTCAACTACTACACCACAGCGGCAAAAACTTTATACTACTGTTCAGTCAGGTGTCTCAACTACTACACCACAGCAGCAAAAACTTTATACTACTGTTCAGTCAGGTGTCTCAACTACTACACCACAGCAGCAAAAACTTTATACTACTGTTCAGTCAGGTGTCTCAACTACTACACCACAGCGGCAAAAACTTTATACTACTGTTCAGTCAGGTGTCTCAACTACTACACCCACAGCAGCAAAAACTTATACTTCTGTTCAGTCAGGTGTCTCAACTACTACACCACAGCATCAAACAATTTATTCTACTGTTCAGTCAGGTGTCTCAACTACTACACCACAGCGGCAAAAACTTTATACTACTGTTCAGTTCAGGTGTCTCAACTACTACACCACAGCAGCAAACAATTTATACTACTGTTCAGTCAGGTGTCTCAACTACTACACCACAGCAGCAAAAACTTTATACTACTGTTCAGTCAGGTGTCTCAACTACTACACCACAGCAGCAAAAACTTTATACTACTGTTCAGTCAGGTGTCCTCAACTACTACACCACAGCAGCAAAAACTTTATACTACTGTTCAGTCAGGTGTCTCAACTACTACACCACAGCAGCAAAAACTTTATACTACTGTTCAGTCAGGTGTCTCAACTACTACACCACAGCAGCAAAAACTTTATGCTACTGTTCAGTCAGGTGTCTCAACTACTACACCACAGCGGCAAAAACTTTATACTACTGTTCAGTCAGGTGTCTCAACTACTACACCACAGCAGCAAAAACTTTATACTACTGTTCAGTCAGGTGTCTCAACTACTACACCACAGCAGCAAACAATTTATACTACTGTTCAGTCAGGTGTCTCAACTACTACACCACAGCAGCAAAAACTTTATACTACTGTTCAGTCAGGTGTCTCAACTACTACACCACAGCGGCAAAACTTTATACTACTGTTCAGTCAGGTGTCTCAACTACTACACCACAGCAGCAAAAACTTTATACTACTGTTCAGTAAGGTGTCTCAACTACTACACCACAGCAGCAAAAACTTTATACTACTGTTCAGTCAGGTGTCTCAACTACTACACCACATCAGCAAAAACTTTATACTACTGTTCAGTCAGGTGTCTCAACTACTACACCACAGCAGCAAAAACTTTATACTACTGTTCAGTCAGGTGTCTCAACTACTACACCACAGCGGCAAAAACTTTATACTACTGTTCAGTCAGGTGTCTCAACTACTACACCACAGCGGCAAAAACTTTATACTACTGTTCAGTCAGGTGTCTCAACTACTACACCACAGCAGCAAACAATTTATACTACTGTTCAGTCAGGTGTCTCAACTACTACACCACAGCGGCAAAAACTTTATACTACTGTTCAGTCAGGTGTCTCAACTACTACACCACAGCAGCAAAAACTTTATACTACTGTTCAGTCAGGTGTCTCAACTACTACACCACAGCAGCAAAAATTTATACTACTGTTCAGTCAGGTGTCTCACTAATACACCACAGCAGCAAAAACTTTATACTACTGTTCAGTCAGGTGTCTCAATTACTACACCACAGCAGCAAAAACTTTATACTACTGTTCAGTCAGGTGTCTCAACTACTACACCACAGCAGCAAAAACTTTATACTACTGTTCAGTCAGGTGTCTCAACTACTACACCACAGCGGCAAAAACTTTATACTTACTGTTCAGTCAGGTGTCTCAACTACTACACCACAGCAGCAAACAATTTATACTACTGTTCAGTCAGGTGTCTCAACTACTACACCACAGCGGCAAAAACTTTATACTACTGTTCAGTCAGGTGTCTCAACTACTAAACCACAGCAGCAAACAATTTATACTACTGTTCAGTCAGGTGTCTCAACTACTACACCACAGCAGCAAAAACTTTATACTACTGTTCAGTCAGGTGTCTCAACTACTACACCACAGCAGCAAAAACTTTATACTACTGTTCAGTCAGGTGTCTCAACTACTACACCACAAGCAGCAAAAACTTTATACTACTGTTCAGTCAGGTGTCTCAACTACTACACCCACAGCAGCAAAAACTTTATACTACTGTTCAGTCAGGTGTCTCAACTACTACACCACAGCAGCAAAAACTTTATACTACTGTTCAGTCAGGTGTCTCAACTACTACACCACAGCAGCAAAAACTTTATACTACTGTTCAGTCAGGTGTCTCAACTACTACACCACAGCAGCAAACAATTTATACTACTGTTCAGTCAGGTGTTTCAACTACTACACCACAGCAGCAAAAACTTTATACTAACTGTTCAGTCAGGTGTCTCAACTACTACACACAGCAGCAAAAACTTTATACTACTGTTCAGTAAGGTGTCTCAACTACTACACCACAGCAGCAAAAACTTTATACTACTGTTCAGTCAGGTGTCTCACTACTACACCACATCAGCAAAAACTTTATACTACTGTTCAGTCAGGTGTCTCAACTACTACACCACAGCAGCAAAAACTTTATACTACTGTTCAGTCAGGTGTCTCAACTACTACACCACATCAGCAAAAACTTTATACTACTGTTCAGTCAGGTGTCTCAACTACTACACCACAGCAGCAAAAACTTTATACTACTGTTCAGTCAGGTGGTCTCAACTACAAAACACCACCACAGCAGCAAACATTATACTACTGTTCAGTCAGGTGTCTCAACTACTACACCACAGCGGCAAAAAATTTATACTACTGTTCAGTCAGGTGTCTCAACTACTACACCACAGCAGCAAAAACTTTATACTACTGTTCAGTCAGTGTCTCAACTACTACACCCACAGCAGCAAAAATTTATACTACTGTTCAGTCAGGTGTCTCAACTAATACACCACAGCAGCAAAAACTTTATACTACTGTTCAGTCAGGTGTCTCAATTACTACACCACAGCAGCAAAAACTTTATACTACTGTTCAGTCAGGTGTCTCAACTACTACACCACAGCAGCAAAAACTTTATACTACTGTTCAGTCAGGTGTCTCAACTACTACACCACAGCGGCAAAAACTTTATACTACTGTTCAGTCAGGTGTCTCAACTACTACACCACAGCAGCAAACAATTTATACTACTGTTCAGTCAGGTGTCTCAACTACTACACCACAGCGGCAAAAACTTTATACTACTGTTCAGTCAGGTGTCTCACTACTACAACCACAGCAGCAAACAATTTATACTACTGTTCAGTCAGGTGTCCTCAACTACTACACACAGCGCAAAAACTTTATACTACTGTTCAGTCAGGTGTCTCAACTACTACACCACAGCAGCAAAAACTTTATACTACTGTTCAGTCAGGTGTCTCAACTACTACACCACAGCAGCAAAAACTTTATACTACTGTTCAGTCAGGTGTCTCAACTACTACACCACAGCAGCAAAAACTTTATACTACTGTTCAGTCAGGTGTCTCAACTACTACACCACAGCAGCAAAAACTTTATACTACTGTTCAGTCAGGGTGTCTCAACTACTACACCACAGCAGCAAAAACTTTATACTACTGTTCAGTCAGGTGTCTCACCTACTACACCACAGCAGCAAAACAATTTATACTACTGTTCAGTCAGGTGTTTCAACTACTACACCACAGCAGCAAAAACTTTATACTACTGTTCAGTCAGGTGTCTCAACTACTACACCACAGCAGCAAACAATTATACTACTGTTCAGTCAGGTGTCTCAACTACTACACCACAGCAGGCAAAAACTTTATACTACTGTTCAGTCAGGTGTCTCAACTACTACACCACAGCAGCAAAAACTTAATACTACTGTTCAGTCAGGTGTCTCAACTACTACACCACAGCAGCAAAAACTTTATACTACTGTTCAGTCAGGTGTCTCAACTACTACACCACAGCAGCAAAAACTTTATACTACTGTTCAGTCAGGTGTCTCAACTACTACACCACAGCAGCAAACAATTTATACTACTGTTCAGTCAGGTGTCTCAACTACTACACCACAGCGCAAAAATTTTATACTACTGTTCAGTCAGGTGTCTCAACTACTACACCACAGCAGCAAAAACTTTATACTACTGTTCAGTCAGGTGTCTCAACTACTACACCACAGCGGCAAAACTTTATACTACTGTTCAGTCAGGTGTCTCAACTACTACACCACAGCAGCAAAAACTTTATACTACTGTTCAGTCAGGTGTCTCAACTACAACACCACAGCAGCAAACAACTTTATACTACTGTTCAGTCAGGTGTCTCAACTACTACACCACAGCAGCAAAAACTTTATACTACTGTTCAGTCAGGTGTCTCAACTACTACACCACAGCAGCAAACAATTTATACTACTGTTCAGTCAGAGTGTCTCAACTACTACACACAGCAGCAAAAACTTTATACTACTGTTCAGTCAGGTGTCTCAACTACTACACCACAGCAGCAAAAACTTTATACTACTGTTCAGTCAGGTGTCTCAACTACTACACCACAGCAGCAAAAACTTTATACTACTGTTCAGTCAGGTGTCTCAACTACTACACCACAGCAGCAAAAACTTTATACTACTGTTCAGTCAGGTGTCTCAACTACTACACCACAGCAGCAAAACAATTTATACTACTGTTCAGTCAGGTGTCACAACTACTACACCACAGCAGCAAACAATTTATACTACTGTTCAGTCAGGTGTCTCAACACTACACCACAGCAGCAAAAACTTTATACTACTGTTCAGTCAGGTGTCTCAACTACTACACCACAGCAGCAAAACTTTATACTACTGTTCAGTCAGGTGTCTCAACTACTACACCACAGCAGCAAAAACTTTATACTACTGTTCAGTCAGGTGTCTCAACTACTACACCACAGCGGCAAAAACTTTATACTACTGTTCAGTCAGGTGTCTCAACTACTACACCACAGCAGCAAAAACTTTATACTACTGTTCAGTCAGGTGTCTCAACTACTACACCACAGCAGCAAAAACTTTATACTACTGTTCAGTCAGGTGTCTCAACTACTACACCACAGCAGCAAAAACTTTATACTACTGTTCAGTCAGGTGTCTCAAGCTACTACACCACAGCAGCAAAAACTTTATACTACTGTTCAGTCAGGTGTCTCAACTACTACACCACAGCAGCAAAAACTTTATGCTACTGTTCAGTCAGGTGTCTCAACTACTACACCACAGCGGCAAAAACTTTATACTACTGTTCAGTCAGGTGTCTCAACTACTACACCACAGCAGCAAAAACTTTATACTACTGTTCAGTCAGGTGTCTCAACTACTACACCACAGCAGCAAAAACTTTATACTACTGTTCAGTCAGGTGTCTCAACTACTAACACCACAGCAGCAAACAATTTATACTACTGTTCAGTCAGGTGTCACAACTACTACACCACAGCAGCAAACAATTTATACTACTGTTCAGTCAGGTGTCTCAACTACTACACCACAGCAGCAAAAACTTTATACTACTGTTCAGTCAGGTGTCTCAACTACTACACCACAGCGGCAAAAACTTTATACTACTGTTCAGTCAGGTGTCTCAACTACTACACCACAGCAGCAAAACTTTATACTACTGTTCAGTCAGGTGTCTCAACTACTACACCACAGCAGGCAAAAAACTTTATACTACTGTTCAGTCAGGTGTCTCAACTACTACACCACAGCAGCAAAAACTTTATACTACTGTTCAGTCAGGTGTCTCAACTACTACACCACAGCGGCAAAAACTTTATACTACTGTTCAGTCAGGTGTCTCAACTACTACACCACAGCAGCAAAAAACTTTATACTACTGTTCAGTCAGGTGTCTCAACTACTACACCACAGCAGCAAAAACTTTATACTACTGTTCAGTCAGGTGTCTCAACTACTACACCACAGCGGCAAAAACTTTATACTACTGTTCAGTCAGGTGTCTCAACTACTACACCACAGCGGCAAAAACTTTATACTACTGTTCAGTCAGGTGTCTCAACTACTACCCACAGCAGCAAACAATTTATACTACTGTTCAGTCAGGTGTCTCAACTACTACACCACAGCGGCAAAAACTTTATACTACTGTTCAGTCAGGTGTCTCAACTACTACACCACAGCAGCAAAAACTTTATACTACTGTTCAGTCAGGTGTCTCAACTACTACACCACAGCAGCAAAAATTTTATACTACTGTTCAGTCAGGTGTCTCAACTAATACACCACAGCAGCAAAAAACTTTATACTACTGTTCAGTCAGGTGTCTCAATTACTACACCACAGCAGCAAAAACTTTATACTACTGTTCAGTCAGGTGTCTCAACTACTACACCACAGCAGCAAAAACTTTATACTACTGTTCAGTCAGGTGTCTCAACTACTACACCACAGCGGCAAAAACTTTATACTACTGTTCAGTCAGGTGTCTCAACTACTACACCACAGCAGCAAACAATTTATACTACTGTTCAGTCAGGTGTCTCAACTACTACACCACAGCGGCAAAAACTTTATACTACTGTTCAGTCAGGTGTCTCAACTACTACACCACAGCAGCAAACAATTTATACTACTGTTCAGTCAGGTGTCTCAACTACTACACCACAGCAGCAAAAACTTTATACTACTGTTCAGTCAGGTGTCTCAACTACTACACCACAGCAGCAAAAACTTTATACTACTGTTCAGTCAGGTGTCTCAACTACTACACCACAGCAGCAAAAACTTTATACTACTGTTCAGTCAGGTGTCTCAACTACTACACCACAGCGGCAAAAACCTTTATACTACTGTTCAGTCAGGTGTCTCAACTACTACACCACAGCGGCAAAAACCTTTATACTACTGTTCAGTCAGGTGTCTCAACTACTACACCACAGCAGCAAAAACTTTATACTACTGTTCAGTCAGGTGTCTCAACTACTACACCACAGCAGCAAAAAACTTTATACTACTGTTCAGTCAGGTGTCTCAACTACTACACCACAGTAGCAAAAACTTTATACTACTGTTCAGTCAGGTGTCTCAACTACTACACCACAGCGGCAAAAACTTTATACTACTGTTCAGTCAGGTGTCTCAACTACTACACCACAGCAGCAAAAACTTTATACTACTAGTTCAGTCAGGTGTCTCAACTACTACACCACAGCGGCAAAAACTTTATACTACTGTTCAGTCAGGTGTCTCAACTACTACACCACAGCGGCAAAAACTTTATACTACTGTTCAGTCAGGTGTCTCAACTACTACACCACAGCAGCAAAAACTTATACTACTGTTCAGTCAGGTGTCTCAACTACTACACCACAGCAGCAAACAATTTATACTACTGTTCAGTCAGGTGTCTCAACTACTACACCACAGCAGCAAAAACTTTATACTACTGGTCAGTCAGGTGTCTCAACTACTACACCACAGCCGCAAAAACTTTATACTAACTGTTCAGTCAGGTGTCTCAACTACTACACCACAGCGGCAAAACTTTATACTACTGTTCAGTCAGGTGTCTCAACTACTACACCACAGCGGCAAAAACTTTATACTACTGTTCAGTCAGGTGTCTCAACTACTACACCACAGCGGCAAAAACTTTATACTACTGTTCAGTCAGGTGTCTCAACTACTACACCACAGCGGCAAAAACTTTATACTACTGTTCAGTCAGGTGTCTCAACTACTACACCACAGCAGCAAAAACTTTATACTACTGTTCAGTCAGGTGTCTCAACTACTACACACCACAGCAGCAAAAACTTTATACTACTGTTCAGTCAGGTGTCTCAACTACTACACCACAGCGGCAAAAACTTATACTACTGTTCAGTCAGGTGTCTCAACTACTACACCACAGCAGCAAAAACTTTATACTACTGTTCAGTCAGGTGTCTCAACTACTACACCACAGCAGCAAAAACTTTATACTACTGTTCAGTCAGGTGTCTCAACTACTACACCCACAGCGCAAAAACTTTATACTACTGTTCAGTCAGGTGTCTCAACTACTACACCACAGCAGCAAAAACTTTATACTACTGTTCAGTCAGGTGTCTCAACTACTACACCACAGCATCAAACAATTTATTCTACTGTTCAGTCAGGTGTCTCAACTACTACACCACAGCGGCAAAAACTTTATACTACTGTTCAGTCAGGTGTCTCAACTACTACACCACAGCAGCAAACAATTTATACTACTGTTCAGTCAGGTGTCTCAACTACTACACCACAGCAGCAAAAACTTTATACTACTGTTCAGTCAGGTGTCTCAACTACTACACCACAGCAGCAAAACTTTATACTACTGTTCAGTCAGGTGTCTCAACTACTACACCACAGCAGCAAAAACTTTATACAACTGTTCAGTCAGGTGTCTCAACTACTACACCACAGCAGCAAAACTTTATACTACTGTTCAGTCAGGTGTCTCAACTACTACACCACAGCAGCAAAACTTTATGCTACTGTCAGTCAGGTGTCTCAACTACTACACCACAGCGGCAAAAACTTTATACTACTGTTCAGTCAGGTGTCTCAACTACTACACCACAGCAGCCAAAAACTTTATACTACTGTTCAGTCAGGTGTCTCAACTACTACACCACAGCAGCAAAAACTTTATACTACTGTTCAGTCAGGTGTCTCAACTACTACACCACAGCAGCAAACAATTTATACTACTGTTCAGTCAGGTGTCTCAACTACTACACCACAGCAGCAAACAATTTATACTACTGTTCAGTCAGGTGTCTCAAACTACTACACCACAGCAGCAAAAACTTTATACTACTGTTCAGTCAGGTGTCTCAACTACTACACCACAGCGGCAAAACTTTA